>ML663487.1:3459554-3480797 GCA_007570785.1 Antilocapra americana | reverse complement strand
GTTGGAAGGACCATGAGATATTATTTAAGAGTTTTTAACCGGAGATCTGAGGTCTGTATACTCTCTGAAATTAAGGTCTATTTTCTGTATGCATAGCCATATGCACATTTTTCCAGGGGAGGGTCAATCATATTGTCAAAGAGTTCAGTACCCCCCCAAAAAAGTTATGTCATTAGATTCTAGTCTAACCACCTTGCTTTACAGAGGATGAAACTTAGAGAAGGGAAGAAATTTGCCAAGGACACACAGTAAATTAATGGCAGACCTAAATTTTTTTTTATATTCTTTCCATGATACGCTGCTACTTTAAGAGATCCCATAATTAAGTCAGTGCAAGTTCTTAAAAGTCCTGATTATTACCTTTGCAATGAAAATTCCAGCATCCATAATAGCTTTAATGTGTCTCAACCACCCTGAGCTCTCCAGGCCGCTAAGAAATTCACTCATTGTTGGAGTTTTCAATTCACAAACTAAGGTAGAAAAGGAAGCAGAGATTGAAATTCACATTTACCTCAGTTTATTCAACAAGAAAGGGGATAAAGTGGATCCCCATTTTGTAAACGAGGAAGCTGAGGCACAAAAGGTTAAATAATTAGTTGGAAACCACACAGTGAATCAGGGATAGTACTAGGGCTAGAGTCTACCATATCTCCTAGCTTGGGTTTCTGCTTTCTCAAGTCCATAGAATCCACCCCCAAGACCACAGAAATCTCTAAAGAAGAGGGACAGAAGACTGAGTTAGTATCCACAGGAAAATACTCACATCTCCTGCTATTAGAAGACACATCTGATTCCCATTCTAACTCCTCTTAGTCATCCTAACTCTGTAGCCCTTTACATCTGTCTCTATTTCCACATCACTACCTAGTTCCCTTGCAGTTCTGTGCTGTCTCAACAAGTTGAAAAAAATTATGTTAATTTTCAGGCATTTTGCACTGGTTATCCAACAGAGGGCAATCTTTTGCCTCAAAAAAATCTGCAAAAGGTTCTATTCTCCTACTATAGAATATTCTGGGACAAAAAAGAAAGGAGGAAGAGACTTAAGGAAGATGAATCCTAATACCCTAAAAGGGCTGCAGACTGAGGAGACACGATCTGATAAGGGTCATGTGAAAGAGAGGTCCTGGCAGACAGTATAAGTAAAAAATTAAGGAGAGGAAGAACAGGGAGTTCACTTAAGGAGGGCAGGTTTTCCCTAATGTGTGCCTGAGATGACATATCACATTATGGAATTCTGGATAGTGGCTTTGGGAGAAATGTTCTAGACTCAAGAGTCCTGTGAGGCCCTGATCTCACCTTGCCCCCATTCTGATCCCAATTATTTTGCAGCTGTGACAGATGACCCAAATTGCTTGATAGCAGCTTTATTCCTTTGAAGTCTAAATCCACCCCCTTTATCAGCACAGTGATGAAACTGGACTGCCTCTTTACAGCAGATTAAATGAGGAAGATGAAATAAATCCCAAATTCACCTACATTTGTGTTGATTTACCCAGCTCTACATAGCAGTCTCTATAATTTTATACAGATACATTATTTCCATAGCAACTAAACCAAGATGGACGCCACAGAATTATGAAACTAAACATGGTAGTTCCTCTGTCAGACCAATACGGCTATAATTCAGTACTATCTATGCAAACTGGATTCATACTATAGTCAAAAATCTTATCACCTATTGGTTCTGCTCTCCTGGTTGCTTTTATATTTCACCCCAAAATCAGACATACTTTTTGCTTACATAATTATGCGACCTGTTTAGCCTCTGGCCTAGCCCAGGTGAGATCCCTGTACCTTCCAAGAGTTTCTGCAGGCTGCTCCGCATCACATGGATGTTCTCAATGCTCATGAACCTGAAGCGAATGTTGGCATAGTTGTCTTCATTTTCATACCCTTTCCCAGCTGCTCGGTTGGCCAAGGCATTTAACTGCAATATTGAGAACATAAGAGAACAGATAGAGCAGATGATGAAAGAACATGGTCTGTCACTCTCAGTGCTTCATTCTAAACAGTTTTAAATCTTACCCATTTAAAAAGAAGTCAGATCAGACACAGCATACTCTGGAATGAAGAGAACTTCATTGGCATTTAGATAAGGTATTTTACGTAACAGAATAGTACAGGGAAAGATAAGGAGATTTAGTATTTTTATTTTATTATTAAAACCCAGCTTAAAAGATTGATTGAAGGATATGGCAGCTATGAGGATGTCTGATCTGAAGAACTGAAATAATAATTTTGAGTTTCCTATCACAAACAAATGTTTTTTCACCTGAAAGGGCTTTATATTGAGAAAAAAGTCTTTATAATTGAGAAGTTCAAAAATATTTATAACTGAGAAATTCTAGAAAGAAGTCTAAGAATTTCAGGGCCAGTTAATTATAAAGAACTACTGTAGAAAATTGTCTAAAACATGACTTCATGAGATACATGACTTTCACTCATTGATAAAATTGAAACGGAGCTACCAAGGGCCATTTTAACACTATATTCAGCTGTTATATTCGGAATACTTGTAGGTCATATGAAGAATGCTGGGTGGGATAGTGAGTAAATGAGACTTGCAAAGAGGAGACATGAATTGAAAAACTAGAAAGCAGCCAAAATACCTTCTATAATGATGACAATCTTACTAATGTTGTCTGGGCCTATTTTCTAATCTCCCATTACTGTACATTTTAGAAGGTAGGAGGAACATGTATATGGATGGGGTGTAGTTTCTGTACTAATAAAAATTTAAGAATGCCATTGAAACCTCAAAAACACAAACTATTCACATTAACACATGCAGGGGAAAAAATCTACAAGTTAACATATTCTACTTAGAATGCAAGATATTTGTTAAAGGGAAAAACGATGGTAATTCTAATTTCTTATCACACAATGTTACTGAGCTTTCATTAAATTAATGACAAATGTCAAAGGGTCACCTGAGAAGGTAAAAGCAACAACCACCTAGTGACAATAAAGTTTTTTATGACTGATGGATGCATCCACAAATTAAACAATAATCACAGCAGTCCCTACCCGAGTTTGGGCAGCAGCAGAAAGGCCAGTTACTACAGATAGCTAGTACATCATACCACAACACACTCTCTGGGAATAGGTCTGGCATATCTGAGAAACTGCTACATATTAGCAGCCTAATGTTTAAGTAGGAAAGAATATATAATTTGCTGAGCCCCTAGTATGTGTATACTAGATACTATGCTAGATCCTTCACTTATATTATCTCATTTAATCCTCAACAAGAGCCCCTACAGATAGGTACTTTTATTATCCCCATAAGAATACAAGTTCAGAGAGGTGAACCAATTTCAACCAGAATCATATGGATAAAAGCTGAAGGCAAGGTCTGAACCCAGACTTGATCAACTCGTAAGGATGGAACTTTGTCACTACAATACAGTTTCTAATAAAAGTATAGATCTAGCCATCCAGAAGAGGATTGTTGCTAGATATTCATATGTCCTCTGAGAGAGGAAAAATGGACCTATTAAAAAGGACTTTTGAGGAACTCCCTTGGTGTTCCAGTGGCTAAGACTCCATGCTCCCAAAGCAGGTGGCCCAGATTCAATCCCAGGTCAAGGAACTAGATTCCACATGCCACATCTAATAATTTGCATGCCACAACTAAAAGATTCCTGGAGAAGGAAATGGCAACCCACTCCAGTATGCTTGCCTGGAAAATCCTATGGACTGAGGAGCCTGACAGGCTACAGTCCAGGGGGTCAGAAAGAGTCAGACATGACTGAGTGCACACACACACACACACACACACACACACACTAAAGATTCCATTTGTATCAACAAAGGTCAAAGGTCCCACATGCCACAACTAAGACTTGGTACAGCAAAATAAATAAATAAAATACACTTTAAAAAAAAAGAGATGGACTTTTTGATCTTTCATTTGGACAAAGGTCACCAATTCTTTAGTTTTTCAAAAGCTTGATACTTCTCTTTACCATTTTAAGATTAATAATGGTTAAAGACACAGATTTGATTAAACTCTTTCTAATCCCTGAATGTCAAATGCAGTTTTAGTTGAAGCAAACAGCAAACTTCTGAGAAACTGAAGGATGGTTGTTGTTCAGTTGCCCAGTCGTGTCCCACTCTTTGCTATGCCAGGCCTCCCTATTTCTCACTATCTCCCAGAGTTTGCCCAAGTTATTGTCCATTGCATAGTGATGCCATCCAGCCATCTCATCCCCTGATGCCCTCTTATCCTTCTGCCTTCAATCTTTCCCAGCATCAGGAACTTTTCCAATGAGTTAGCTGCTTGCATCAGGTGATCAAAACACTTAAGCTTAAGCTTCAGCATCAGTCCTTCCAATGAGTATTCAGGGTTGATTTCCTTCCAGATTGACTGAGTGGATCACCTTGCTGGCCAAGAGACTCTCAGGAGTCTTCTCCAGCACCACAGTTTGGAGGCATCAATTCTTTGGCACTCTTCCTTCTTTAAGGTCTAACTCTCACAACATTATCTGACCACTAGGAAGATCACAGCCTTGACTATATGGATGTTTGTTGACAGAGTGATGTTTCTGCTTTATAACACGCTATCTAGGTTTGTCATCACTTTCCTGCCAAGAAGCAACTGTCTTCTGATTTCATGGCTGCACGGACCATCCACAGGGATTTTAGACCCCAAGAAAAGGAAACTTGTCATTGCTTCCACCTTTTCCCCTTCTACCTGCCACGAAGTAATGGACATTGACATATTAGTAATCAGTGAACTAAAATGGATGAGAATGCGAAAATTTAACTCGGATGAGCATTTTATCTATTATTGTGAGCAAGAACCCCACAGAACTGGAGTAGCCCTCATAATCAATAAGAGTCCAAAATGCAGTACTTGGGGGCAACCTCAAAAATGACAGAATGATCTCAGTTTGTTTCCAAGACAAGTCATTCAACATCACAGTAATTCAAGTCTATGCCCCTACCACCGATGCTGAAGAAGCTTAGGTTGAACAGTTCTATGAAGACCAAGAAGACTTCCTAGAACTAACACACAACAAAGATGTTCTATTCATTACTGAGGATTGGAATTCAAAAGTAGGAAGTCAAGAGATGCCTGGAGTAACAGGCAATTTTGGCCCTGGAGAACAAAATGAAGCATGGCAAGACTAACTGAATTATGGAAAGAGAATGCACTGGTCATAGAAAACTCCCTCTTTCAGCAACACAAGAGATGATTTTACACATGGACATCACCAAATGGTCAATACTGAAATCAAATTGATTATATTCTTTGTAGCTGAAGATGGAAAAGCTGTACACAGTCAGCAAAAACAAGTACTGGAGCTGACTGTGGCTAAGATCATCAGCTGCTCACAGCAAAATTCAGGCTTAAATTAAAGAAAGAGGGGGAAAGCAATAGGCCAGCCAGGTACAACTTAAATCACATCCCCTATGAATATGGAGTGGAGGTGATGAATAGATTCAAGGGATTAGATCTAGTAAACAGTGTGCCTGAATAACTATGGACAGAGGTTTGTAATACTGTACAGGAGGCAGCGAATAAAACTATTCCAAAGAAAAAGAAAAGCAAGAGGGCAAAGTGGTTATCTGAGAAGGCTTTACAAATAGCTGAAGAAAGAAGAGAAGTGAAAAGCAAAGGAGAAAGGGAAAGGCACATCCAACTAAACACAGAGTTCCAAAGAATAGCAAGGAGAGACAAGAAGACTGTTTTCAATGAACAATGCATAAAAATAGAGAAAAAAAACAGAAAGGGAAAGACTTGAGATCTCTTCAGGAAATATCAAGGGAACACTTTGCCCAAAGATGGGCACAGTAAAGGATAGAAATGGTAGAGAACTTGTAGATGCTGAAGTGATCAAGAAGAGATGGAAAGAATACACAGAAGAACTGTACAAAAAAGAACTTAATGAACCGGATTTCTATGATTTTGTGGTCAGTCATCCAGAGCCAGACATTTTGGAGTTCACATGAAATAAAATGGGCCTCAGGAAGCACTGCTTTTTATAAAGCTAGTGGATATGATGGAATTCCAGTAGTGCTATTCAAAACCCTGAAGAATGATGCCATAAAGGTGTTACACTCAATATATCAGTGAATCTGGAAGACCTAGCACTGGCCACAGGACTGGAAAAGGTCTATCCTCATCCTAATTCCCAAGAAAGGTAGTACTAAAGAACGCTGAGAACATCATGAGAAATGCCAGGCTGGATGAGTTACAAGCTGGAATCAAGATAGGTGGGGGAAATATCAACAACCTCAGATATGTGGATGACATCATTGTAATGGCAGAAAGAAAAGAGAAACTAAAGAACCTCATGATGAGCATAAAGGAGAGTGAAAGAGCCACTTTAAAACTAAATATTACAAAAAAAACTAAGACCATGGAATCCCACCCCATTACTTCAAATAGAGGGGGAAAGAGTATTCTTGATCTCTTCTTCTTCTACTATAGGTCTCTACATTTTTTGTCCTTTATTGTGGCCATCTTTTGGGCAAAATGTTCCATTGACATTTCTAATTCTCCTGAGGAGATCTCCAGTCTTTCCCTCCCTTTCTGTAGTTTTCCTCTACTTTTATGCATTGCTCATTGAAGAACAGCTTCTTGTTTCTCGTTATTCTTTGGAACTCTGCATTTAGTTGGATGTATCTTTCCCCTTTTCCCTTGCTTTTCACTTCTCTTCTTTCTTCAGCTATTCATAATCCCTCCTCAGATACCCACTTTGCCTCCTCGCTTTTCTTTTTCTTTGGGAAAGTTTTGATCACTGTCTCCTGTACAATATTACAGACCTCTGTCCATAGTTATTCAGGCACACTGTTTACTAGATCTAATCCCTTGAATCTATTCATCACCTCCACTGCACATTCATAGGGGATGTGATTTAAGTCATGCCTAGCTGGGCTAGTGATTTTCCATGCTTTCTTTAATTTAAGCCTGAATTTTGCTGTGAGAAGCTGATGATCTGAGCCACAGTCAGCTCCAATACTTGTTTTTACTAACTGTACACAGCTTCTCCATCTTCAGCTACAAAGAATATAATCAATTTGATTTCAGTATTGACCATTTGGTGATGTCCATGTGTAAAGTCATCTCTTACGTTGCTGGAAAAGGGTGTTTGCTATGACTAGTTCATTATCTATGCAGAATTCATTGAGCCCATCCCCTGCTGCATTTTGTACTCCAAGGATGGTACATGAACAATAACAGAAATTATTTTCTCTACTGAACCCAGTCAGTCAGAGAGATCACAAAATGGACAAACATCTGTCTAAAGCCACAGTGTGGTTTCAAGCACATGCTCAACTCTGACCAGCAGAAAAGAATATATAGAACCAAGCAAAACTCGTTAGTATGAAGGAACTAGGGGGACAAACAGGAGTGTTACTAGGACTGGACCTGCCCTTGGAAGGTGGGGGAACTGAAGCAGGGGTCTGATCCCCACAACAGGGTAACTGTCTGAGTTGGAGGAGAAACATTTAAGGCTGCGGGTGAAACAGCTGATCTGTGGCAGCCTAAATGGAATGAGACTCAGACCGTCCTTGCTGCAGCTATACATACCCTGAACAGGAACAAAGGTACCTTATAAGGGGCAGTGGCTGGGAGCTGGACTTTAGGGATTGTGGAGCAATCCTAGGGCAAGGGCTGCTGTTGACTGTGGAGAGATGGACGAAGGCAACATGAGGGAGGAGATTGGGGTGGGCAATGCCTGTGGAGGAAACCAAGGAAGCCATGGAAGCAAGGTGATACTGCTGGGTCACATGTAGGGGTGGAGCCATCACCATAGCATCTCTCTCCTCACAAGCGAGCACCAGCAGCTGAACAATAGAGAGCCTGGCCCATCAAGCACCTGACACACTGAAATACAGAGGAGGATCACACCCAGGGTACCCCTTTAAGTACCTGATATGCTGATCTACAGAGTCGGACCCCAGTCAGGGTGGCCCTTCTATGCACCTGATGCACCTAACAGCAGAGAAGGACCCCAGGCAAGGGAGCCCTCTAAGTGCCTGAATGGGCAGAGCTACACAGAAAGACTAGCCAAAGAGGCCTTCTGATTGCTAGCTACCAGAGGCTCAAAAAATGACTCTGATAGGGCCATAACTCCACCGGCTGAGGCAGTCTGTGTCCCTGCACACTTGGCACCACCAGGATCCCAGTGACCTAAACAGCTGTGCCACCTTCACACTCAACCCTCACTGGGGGAGAGCTGCCACAGGCAAAAAATATGTCTTGCATCCATGCACACAGGGTCGCTTCAGTTGTGTCCAACTCTTTGCAACCCTCTGGGCTGTGGCCTGCCAGGCTTCTCTGTCAGGGGGTTCTCCAAGGAAGAATGCTGGAGTGTACTGGCAAATACTGGTTGCCTTACCCTACTAGAGCACTGTTATTTTCTGCTGCCCTAGCCACCAACTCCCCTGAGTACCTGGTGCTGCCAGAATCACTGCAACCCAAGCAGCTACAACACCTCTGCACCTGGCCCTCACTGGGGCAGACCCAAGTCCTCCAGGACAGCCTCAGGAGCAAACCTCAGTAGACGATCCACATGCAGAGGTGGAAATAAAAACAAAATAGAAACCCAGGGTCAGTGTGGCTGAGGAAGAAGAACCAAAACCTTCTAACCAGCTGTGCAAGCTGCAGATTGAATCCCCACAATCAACTAGGCAAACTCTCCGTGGAATATATAAAAGGACATTGAGGGCTCCCACAAAACAAAATGCACTAGTTCTCATAGCTGTGAACATTGGAGGCAAGATCACACAGGTGAAGGACCAGATTAGAATCTGAGGTGCCTCCACAGCAGGTCCAGAGACCAGCACAGTATTGGAGGGCATCCTCAGGAGGTGAGGTGGACTGTGACTCCCAGCATGGGAAAGGATCTTGACAGCAGTTACTAAAGAAAAACATTTATTATGCTTATTTTTTGACTTGTTTTTGGATTTTCTTTTCTATTTCCTTTTTTTCCCCTTCTGCTGTAGTGTCGATTTTATTAAAACTATGAAAGCTAATTGCTTTTGAGGCTTTTTTTTTCAGTCACACTTTTTATTGTTGTTACACAACTCTGACTCTATGCTGGGCTTTTGCAGTTCTATGAAATTTTCCTTTTTTTCCATTTATTCTTTCCTCTTTCTTTTTGATACCTTTTTTATTTTCTGCTTTTTAAATTTTAATTTAAACTATTATTATTTTTTCTACACTTATTCCTTTATATGTTTTTTCCTACTGTTCTCCTCCCCTTGCAGTTAAACTTTAATTTACATAAATCTTTATTTGCCTCTATTTAGCTTTAAATATTTATTCTTTCCTTCTTTTCCTTCTTTCCTTTCCTCTCAACATATTTGTTAGTTTTGTTTTCATTGCTTTGTCCCCTACTTGACACCTTGCTTTAGTATTGATTTCCAGTTTGTGCTTTAGTTAGTCTTGTTCTTGACAGGTAGATATAATTTTTGGTGTCCTTTGTTCGCTAGGTAAATCTATTGTACTTTATTTTGTTGGACTGTTTTGATTTTGCTTATGGATGTATACGTATGTGTGTATATTCCACAACGTCAATCATATTTAACTGATTTTCTAACAGCCATTTTCCTCGGTTTCTTGTTTTAGGATATGTGTTTTGATTTCACTTAATGCCATAACAAACCACTTGTGGTATCTTCGTTCCTGGCCAGAAACCAAGCCCTGAGTCTTTGGAGTGGGAAGAGACTCCAAGACCCTAGACTACCAGAGAACTAGGTTACCTAGATAACCTTAGGGAGTATCAAAGAGTGAGAACTCCCACAAAAGAAACCACTTGAATACAAGACTGGGCATCACCCAACCACCAGTACCCTGTGCAGGATGCCTCACCTGAACAACAATAAAACAAAAATACAAACCAAATCATCAACAGACAGGATTACCACCTCACTCAGCCTTGCCCATCAGAGGAAAAACAAAAAAAAATTTCAGCATAAATCTCACCCTATATTAAGCTTACACAAACCACTGCACCAACCTTAGTAGGGAAGAAACAAAAAGGAGGAAAGAATTCAACCTTGAAGCCTGGGAAAAGGAGACCTCAAACACAGTAGTCCAAAAAAAAAATAATGAAAAGGCAGAGAAACACTGCACAAATGAAGGAACAAATTAGAAACACAGGAGTCCAAATAAGTGAAGAGGAAATAGGCAAACTACCTGAAAAAGAATTCAGAATAATGATAGTAAGGATGATAAAAAAAATTGAATTCAGTATGCAGAAAATGCAAGAATCAATTCATGAAGACCTAGAAGAATTAAAGAATAAAAAAAAAAACAGAGACAAACATTATTACTGAAAGTAAAAACACTCTAGAAGGAATCAATAGCAGAACAGTTGAAGCAGAAGAATGAATCAGTAAGCTGGAAGATAAGATGGTGAAAGTAACTTCTGAAGAGAAGAATAAACTAAAAAGAATGAAAATAACTGAGGATAGTCTCACCTAGAGCCAGACATCCTGGAATGTGAACTCAAGTGGGCCTTTGTTCATCACTATGAACAAAGCTAGTGGAGGTGATGGAGTTTCAGTTGAGCTATTTCAAATCATGAAAGATGATGCTGTGAAAGTGCTACACTCAATATGCCAGCAAATTTGGAAAACTCAACAGTGGCCACAGGACTGAAAAAGGTGAGTTTTCATTTCAATCCCAAAGTAAGGCACTGCCAAAGAATGCTCAAACTACCACATGATTGCACTCATCTCACATGCTAGTAAAGTAATGCTTAAAATTCTCTAAGCCAGGCTTCAGCAATACATGAACTGGGAACTTCCAGATGTTCAGGCTGGTTTTAGAAAAGGCAGAGGAACCAGAGATCAAATTGTCAACATCCGCTGGATCATCAAAAAGGCAAGAGAGTTCCAGAAAAATATCTCTTTCTGCTTTACTGACTATGCCAATGCCTTTGACTGTGTGGATCACAATAAACTGTGGAAAATTATGAAAGAGATGGGCATACCAGACCACCTGACCTGCCTCTTGAGAAACCTGTATGCAGGTCTAAAAGCAACAGTTAGAACTGGACATGGAAAAACAGACTGGTTCCAAATAGGAAAAGGACTACATGAAGGCTGTATATTGTCACCCCGCTTATTTAACTTATATGCAGAGTACATCATGAGAAACACTGGGCTGGAGGAAGCACAAGATGGAATGAAGATTGCCAGAAATATCAATAACCTCAAATATGCAGATGACACCACCCTTATTGCAGAAAATGAAGAAGAACTAAAAAGCCTCTTGATGAAATTGAAAGATGAGAGTGAAAAAGCTGGCTTAAAGCTCAACATTCAGAAAACTAAGATCATGGCATCTGGTCCCATCACTTCATGGCAAATAGATGGGGAAACAGTGGAAACAATAGCTCATTTTATTTTTCTGGGCTCCAAAATCACTGCAAATGGTGATTGTAGCTGTGAATTAAAAGACGCTTACTCCTTGGAAGGAAAGTTATGACCAACCTAGACAGCCTATTAAAAAGCAGAGACATTACTTTGTCAACAAAGGTCCATCTAGTTAAGGCTATGGTTTTTCCAGTAGTCATGTATGGATGTGAGAGTTGGACTATAAAGAAAGCTGAGCGCCGAAGAATTGATGATTTTGAACTGTGGTGTTGGAGGAGACTCTTGAGAGTCCCTTGGACTCCAAGGACATCC
This sequence comes from Antilocapra americana, assembly GCA_007570785.1. Lineage (NCBI taxonomy): Eukaryota > Metazoa > Chordata > Mammalia > Artiodactyla > Antilocapridae > Antilocapra > Antilocapra americana. The sequence goes on along the minus strand of ML663487.1, from coordinate 3,469,145 downwards.
AGCCGGTCCATCCTAAAGGAGATCAGTCCTGGGTGTTCTTTTGAAGGACTGATGCTGAAGCTGAAACTCCAATACTTTGGCCACCTAATGTAAAGAGCTGACTCATTTGAGAAGACCCTGTAGCTGGGAAAGATTGAGGCAGGCGGGGGAGGGGATAACAGAGCATGAGATGGTTGGATGCTATCACCAACTCAATGGACATGGGTTTGGGTGGACTCCAGGAGTTGGTGATGGACAGGGAGGCCTGGCATGCCGCGGTTCATGGGGTCACAAAGAGTCAGACACAACTGAGCTCCTGAACTGAACGGACGGAGTCTCAGAGAACTCTGGGACAATACCAAACATACCAACATATGAATTACAGAGGTCCCAGAAGAAGAAGAGAAAAAGAAAGGGGATGGGAAAATTTTTGAAAAGAAACACTCTCTGCTATAATCCAAAGTGGGATACTCCAAGACCCACCTCCCAGAATATTGGAAATAAAAACACGAATAAACAAATGGGACCTAATTAAAATTAAAAGCTTTTGCACAACAAAGGAAACTATAAGCAAGGTGAAAAGACAGCCTTCAGAATGGGAGAAAATAATAGCCAATGAAGCAACAGACAAACAATTAATCTCAAAAATTTACAAACAACTCCTGCAGCTCCATTCTAGAAAAATAAACAACCCAATTAAAAAGTGGGCCAAAGAACTTAACAGACATTTCTCCAAGGAAGATATAAAAATGGCTAACAAACACATGAAAAGATGCTCAACATCACTCATTATCAGAGAAATGCAAATCAAAACTACAATGAGGTACCACTTTACACCAGTCAGAATGGCTGCCATCCAAAAGTCTACAAGCAATAAATGCTGGAGAGGATGTGGAGAAAAGGGAACCCTCTTACACTGTTGGTGGGAATGCAAACTAGTACAGCCACTATGGAAAACAGTGTGGAGGTTCCTTAAAAAGCTGCAAATAGACCTGCCATATGACCCAGCAATCCCACTGCTGGGCATATACACCGAGGAAACCAGAATTGAAAGAGCCACGTGCACCCCAATGTTCATCGCTGCATTGTTTACAATAGCCAGGACATGGAAGCAACCTAGATGCCCATCAACTGACGAATGGATAAGAAAGCTGTGGTACATATACACAATGGAATATTACTCAGCATTAAAAAAAAATTCATTTGAAGCAATTCTACTCAGATGGACGAAACTGGAGCCCATTATCCAGAGTGAAGTAAGCCAGAAGCAAAAACAACAATACAGTATATTAACACATATATATGGAATTTAGAAAGACAGTAATGAGAACCCAACATGGGAGACAACAAAGGGAACGCAGATGTATAGAATAGACTTGTGGACTTTGTGGATGAGGGTAAGGGTGGGATGAGATGGGAGAAGGGCACTGAAGCATGTTAATTGTCATGTGTCTAATCAATCGCCAGCCCAGGATTGATGCTCGGGACTGGTGCAGCGAGATTTCCCGGGGGGGAGGGAGGAGGGAGGGGGGACCCGGAGGGGAAGCATATGTAAACCCATGGTGATATCATGACAATGTATGGCAAAAACAATAATAAAAAAAATCAATAAATAAAAAAAAAAAGAAAGAAAAGAAAATTTCCCCAGCATGGAAAAGGAAATAGTCAACCAAGTCCAAGAGGCTCAAAGAGCCTATACAGGATAAACCCAAGGAGAAACACACCAAGACACACACTAATAAAACTAAAAAAGATTAAACACAAAGAAAAAATACTAAAAGAGCAAGGGAAAAGTAAGAAGTAACAACAAGGGAAACCTCATACATTTAACAGCTGATCTTTCAGCACAAACTCTGCAGGAAGGGAATGGCAGGATATAATTAAATTACTGATAGGAAAAAATCTACAACCAAGATTACTCTACCTGGCATGGATCTCATTCGGAATTGAGGGAGAAATCAAAAGGTTTTCAGACAGGCAAAAGTTAAGAGAATTCAGTACCACCAAACCAGCTTTACAACAAATGTTAAAGGAACTTACAAGAGAAATAGCAGAGAATAGCAGAGAATACAAGAAAAGAAAACTATCTACAAAATCAAATCCCAAACAATTAAGAAGTTGGCAATGGGAACATATATATGAATAATTACTTTAAATGCAAATGGATTAAATGTCCCAACCAAAAGACACAGATTAGATGAATGGATGGATAGAAAACAAGACCCATATACATGCTGTCTACCAGATACCCACTTCAGACCGAAAGACACATATAGGCTGAAAGTGAGAGGATGGAAAAATATATTTCATGCAAATGGAAAGCAAAGGAAAGCTGGAGTAGCAATCCTCATATTAGACAAAATAAACTTTAAAATAAAGAACATTACAAAAGATAAAGAAGGAAGCTACATAATGATCACAGTTCAATCCAAGAGGAAGACATAACAATTATAAATATCTATTCACCCAACACTGGAACATCTCAATACATAAGAAAAACACTAACAGACAGAAAAGGAGAAACTGACAGTAACACAGTAATAGTAGGTGAGTTTAACACCCCACTCATACCAATGGACAGATCATCAAAACAGAAAATTAATATGGAAACACAAATCTTAAATGATACATAAGATGAGAATCTGTCCTTAACTGACAGCTGACAGCTAGTGAAGGTTCTAACGCTCAGTGAGAAGCAGCAGTAGGAAAGCCTGGGCACCAGGCATATCATTGAGCTATGCTGAGTGGCTGAAGGGCATGTTCCTGCCAGTTAGAGCTAACAAAATATGGTTCACTTGAGAATGGAATGGGAACCTACTTAGTATTCTTGCCCTGAGAACCCCATGGACAATATGAGAAGGCAAAAAGATATGACACTGAAAGAGGAACCCCTCAGGTCGGTAGGTGCCCAATATTATATTGGGGTAGAGCAGAGATACAGCTACAGAAGGAATGAAGAGGGTGAGCCAAACCGTAAATGACATCCAATTATGGTTGTATCTGGCATTGAAAGTAAAGTCAGATGCTGTAAAGAATAATACTGCATAGGAACCTGGAATGTTAGGTCCATGAAGCAAGGTAAACTGGATGTGGTCAAACATGAAATGGCAAAAGTTAACATTGATATTTTAGGAATCAGTGAACTAAAATGGATGGAAATCAGAGAATTTAATTCAGATGACCATTATATCTATTACTGTGGGCAAGAATTCCATAGAAGGAATGGAACGGCCCTCATAGTCAACAGAAGAGTCTGAAATGCAGTACTTGAATCTCAAAAATGACAGAATGATCTTGGATGGTTTCCAAGGCAAACCATTCAACATCACAGTAATCTAAGTCTAGGCTTCACCTTCTAACGCTGAAGAAGCTGAAGTTGAATGACTCCATGAAGACCTACAAGAACTCCTAGAACTAACACCAGAAAAATACGTCCTTTTCATCATAGGGGACTGGAATGCAAAAGCAGGAAGTCAAGAGATACCTGGAATAACAGGCAAGTTTGGCCATGGAGTACAAAATGAAGCAAGGCAAAGGCAAAAGCAAAGTAAGGCAAAGAGTTTTGCCAAGAGAATGCACTGATCATAGCAGACACACTCTTCCAACATCACAAGAGAAGATTCTACACACAGGCATTACCAGATGATCTGTACAGAAAACAGATTGATTATATTCTTTGCAGCCAAAGATGGAAAAGCTCAATACAGTCAGGAAAAAAAAGAGAGAGAGAGAGAGAGAGATCTGGAGTTTACTGTGGCTCAGATCATTAGCTTCTTATTGCAAAATTCAGGCTCAAATTAAAGAAAGTAGGGAAAAACACAAGGCCATTCAAGTACAACCTAAATCAAATACCTTAAGATTATAAGGTGGAGGTGATAAAGAGAGTCAAGGGACTAGATCTGGTAGACAGAGTGCCTGAAGAACTATGGACGGAGATTCATAACATTGTACACAAGGGGATGACCCAAAATCATCCCAAAGAAAAAGAAATTTAAGAAGGCAAAGTTGTTGTCTGAGGAGGCCCTACAAATAGCTGAGAAAAGAAGAGAAACAAAAGGCAATGGAGAAAAGGAAAGATATACCAAACTGAATGCAGAGTTTCAGAGAATAGCAAGGAAAGATAAGAAAGCCTTCTTAAGTGACAAATGCAAAGAAATAAGTGGAAAACAACAGAATGGGAAAGACTACAGATCTCTTTAAAAAAAAGAAAAAAAAACTGGAGATACCAAGGGAACTTTTCATACAAAGATAGGTACAATAAAGGACAAAAATGGTGAGGACCTAACAGAAGCAGAAGAGAGTACAAAAATGTGGCAAGAATACACAGAACTGTACAGAAAAGTTCTTAATGACCCAGTTAACCACAATGGTGTGGTCACTCACCTAGAACCAGACATCCTGGAGTGTGAAGTCAAGTTGACTTTAGGAAGCATAATTATGAACACAGCTATTGGAGGTGATGGAATTCAGGTTGACCTATTTCAGATTTTGAAAGATGATGCTGATAAAGTGCTGTACTCTTTAGGCCAGCAAATTTGTAAAAGTCAGCAGTGGTCACAGGACTGGGAAAGGTCAGTTTTCATTACAATCCCAAAGAAAGGCAATGCTAATGAATGTTCAAATTACTGCACAATTGCACTCATTTCACATGCCAGCAAGATTATGCTCAAAATCCTTCAAACTAGGCCATGGAAAACGTGAACTGAGAACTTTCAGATGTACAAGCTGAATTTAGAAAAGGCAGAGGAACAAGGGACCAAATTGCCAACATAGAAAAAGCAAGTCACTTCCAAAAAAAAAAAAAACACATTTACTTCTGCTTCATTGACTATGTCAAAGTATTTGTGTGGATCACAACAAGCTGTGGAATATTTTTTACAGATATGGGAATACCAAACCACCTTACCTGCCTCCTGAGAAACTTGTATGCAGGTCAAGAAACAATAGTTAGAACTGGACATGGAAAAACAGACTGGTTCCAAATTGGGAAAGGAGTATGTCAAGGCTGCATACTGTCACCCTCTGCTTATTTAAGTTATATGCAGAGTATAACATGCAAACTGCCGAGGTGGATGAAGCACAAGTTGGAAGCAAGATTGTGGGGAGAAATATCAACAACCTCAGATATGCAGATGATACTATTTTAATGGCAGAAAGTAAAGGAAAACAAAAAAGCCCCTTGATGAAAGAGAAAGAGGAGAGTAAAAAAGCTGGCTTAAAACTCAACATTCAAAAAACAAAGATCATGGCATCCATTCCCATCACTTCATGGCAAACAGAAGGACAAACAATAGAAATGGTGAGAGACCTTATTTTGGGGGTCTCCAAAATCAATGTGGAGAGTGAGTGCCGCCATGAAATTAAAGGACACTTGCTCCTTGGAAGAATGGCTATGAAAAACCTAGACAATGTATTAAAAACAGAGATATCACTTTGCTGACAAAGTTCCATATACAGTCAAAGCTATGGTTTTTCCAGTAGTCATGTATGGATATGAGAGTTGAACCACTGAGAAGGGTGAGTACCACAGAATTGACACATCCAAACTGTGGTGTTGGAGAAGACTCTTGAGAGTCTCTTGGACAGCAAGGAGATCAAACCAGTCATTCTAAAGAAAATCAACCCTGAATATTCAGTGGAAGGAATGATGCTGAAGCTGAAGCTCCAATATTTTGGTCACCTGATTCAAAGAGCTGATTTACTGGAAAAGACCCTGACGCTGGGAAAAATGAGAGCAAGAAGAGAAGTGGCATGTAACTCTGTGTAACTCTCTGGGTGTCCCTCACTGTGGAGAAACTTTTCATCATTAACCTAGATATTCTACCATCGGTGCTATATAGGTGGAGGAATCCTGAGTCTACTGTAAGAATAAGCCTGAAAACCAGAGACAGGAAGCCTAAGCCCAAATCCTAAGAATACCAGAGAACTGCTCAATACAGGAGTTAATTAATTGATAGGAGCTCATCAAATGCCTCCATACCTACACTGAATCCAAGCACCACATAAGGGCCAACAAGTTCCAGAGTAAGATATACCAGGCAAATTCTCCAGCAACACAGAACATAGCCTGGAGCTTCAATACACAGGCTGCCCAAAGTCACACCAAGCCCAATGACATCTCAAAACTCTTTACTGGACACTTCATTGCTCTCCAGAGAGAAGAAATCCAGATCCATCCACCAGAACACCCACACAAGCTTTTCCAACCAGGAAACTTTGACAAACCACCCGTCCAACCCCACCCACAGTGAGGAACCTCCACAATAAAGAGGTAACATAGCAATATAAACAAGATGAAAAGGCAGACAAATACCCAGCAGGTAAAGGAATAGGATAAATGCCCTCCAAACCAAATAAAAGAGGAGGAGACAGGGATTCTACCTGATAAAGAATTTCAAATAATGATAGTGAAAATGATCCAAAATCTTGAAAACAAATTGGAGTTACAGATAAATAACCTGGAGACAAGGACTGAGAAGATGCAAGAAAGGTTTAACAAGGACTTATAAGAAATGAAAAAGAGTCAAAATACAATGAATAATGCAATAAATGAGATAAAAAACACCCTGGAGGGAACTAACAGTAGAAAAACAGAGATAGGGCAGGATAAGTGAGGTAGAAGACAGAATGGTAGAAATAAATGAAACAGAGGGGAAAAATGAAAAAAGAATTAAAAGAAATGAGGACAATCTCAGAAACCTCTGGGACAATGTTAAATGCACCAACATTTGAATAATAGGAGGCCCAGAAGAAGACAAAAAGAAAGACCATCAGAAAATACTTGAGGAGATAATAGTTGAAAATGTCCCTAAAATGGGAAATAATCACCCAAGTCCAAGAAACCTGGAGAGTCCCAAACAGGATGAACCCAAGGCAAAACACCCAAAGACACATATTAATCAAATTAACAAAGATCAAATACAAAGAACAAATATTAAAAGCAGCAAGGGAAAAAACCCAAATAACTCACAAGGGGAATCCCATAAGAATAACAGCTGATCTCTCAATAGAAATGCCTCAGAGCAGAAGGGAATGGCAGGACATACTTAAAGTCATGAAAGAAAATAATCTACAACCCCGATTACTGTACCCAGCCAGGATCTCATTCAAATTTGAAGGAGAAATCAAAAGCTTTACAGACAAGCAAAAGCTGAGAGAATTCAGCAACACCAAACCAGCACTCCAACAAATGCTAAAAGATCTTCCCTAGACAGAAAAGATGGATAGGGTGTATAATCTCAAACCCAAAACAAAAAAGTGAAAGGCAATGGGATCATACTTATCAATAATTACCTTAAATGTAAACGGGTTGAATGCCCCAACCAAAAGACAAAGATTAGATGATTGGATAAAAAAACAAGACCCCTTTACATGTTGTCTACAAGAGACCCACCTGGAAACAAGGGACACATATAGACTGAAAGGGAAGGGCTGGAAAAAGATATTCCATGCAAATAAAGACCAAAAGAAAGCAGGAGTAGCAATACTCATATCAGATAAATTAGACTTTAAAATAAAGGCTGTGAAAAGAGATAAAGATGGACATTACATAATGATCACAGGATCAATCCAAGAAGAAGATATAATAATTATAAATATATATGTGCCTAACATAGGAGCACTGCAATATGTAAGGCAAATGCTAACAAGTATGAAAGGGGAAATTAACAATAACACAATAATAGTGGGAGACTTTAATACTCCACTCACACCAATGGATAGATCAACTAGACAGAAAATTAAACAAGGAAACACAAACTTTAAATGATACAATAGACCAGTTAGATCTAATTGATATCTATAGGACATTTCACCCCAAAACAATGAATTTCACCTTTTTCTCAAGCGCACATGGAACCTTCTCCAGAATAGACCACATCCTGGGCCATAAATCCAGCCTTGGTAAATTGAAAAGAACTGAAACCATTACAAGCATCTTTTCTGAACACAATGCAGTAAGATTAGATGTCAATTACAGGAGAAAAACCTTTAAAAATTCCAACGTATGGAGGCTCAACAACACGCTGCTGAATAACCAACAAATCACAGAAGAGATCAAAAAAGAAATTAAAAAATGCATAGAAATGAATGAAAATGAAAACAAAACAACCTAAAACCTATGGGACACTGTAAAAGCAGTGCTAAGGAAAAGGTTCATAGCAATACAGGCTTACCACAAGAAACAAGAAAAAAGTCAAATAAATAACCTAACTTTATACCTAAAGCAACTAGAAAAGGAAGAAATGCAGAACCCCAGGGTTAGTAGAAGGAAAGAAATCTTAAAGATCAGGGCAGAAATAAATGCAAAGGAAACAAAACAGACCATAGCAAAAATCAACAAAGCCAAAAGCTGGTTCTTTGAGAAGATAAATAAAATTGACAAACCATTAGCCAGATTCATTAAGAAACAAAGGGAGGAAAACCAAATCAACAAAACTAGAAATGAAAAAGGGGAAATCACAACAGAAAACACAGAAAAACAAAGGATCATAAGAGACTATTATCAGCAACTATATGCAAATAAATTGGACAAATTGGAAGAAATGGAAAAATTTTTAGAAAAGTACAACTTTCCAAAACTAAACCAGGAAGAGATGGATAATCTTAACAGACCCATCACAAGCATGGAACTTGAAACTGTAATCAACAGTCTTCCAACAAACAAAAGCCCAGGACCGGATGGTTTCACAGACGAATTCTACCAAAAATTTAGAGAAGAGCTAACACCTACTCTACTCAAACTCTTCCAGAAAATTGCAGAGGAAGGTAAACTTCCAAACTCATTCTATGAGGCCACCATCACCCTGATACCAAAACCAGACAAAGATGCCACAAAAAAAGAAAACTACAGGCCAATATCACTGATGAACATAGATGCAAAAATCCTTAACAAAATTCTAGCAAACAGAATCCAACAACACATTAAAAAGATCATACATCATGACCAAGTAGGCTTTATCCCAGGGATGCAAGGATTCTTCAAAATCCGCAAATCAATCAATGTAATACACCACATTAACAAATTGAAAAATAAAAACCACATGATTATCTCAATAGATGCAGAGAAAGCCTTTGACAAAATTCAACATCCATTTATGATAAAAACCCTCCAAAAAGCAGGAATAGAAGGAACATACCTCAACATAATAAAAGCTATATATGACAAACCCACAGCAAACATTATCCTCAATGGTGAAAAACTGAAAGCATTTCCCCTAAAGTCAGGAACAAGACAAGGGTGCCCACTCTCACCACTACTATTCAACATAGTTTTGGAAGTCTTGGCCACAGCAATCAGAGAAGAAAAAGAAATAAAAAGAATCCAGACTGGAAAGGAGGAAGTAAAACTCTCACTGTTTGCAGACGACATGATCCTCTACATAGAAAAACCTTAAAGACTACCAGAAAATTACTAGAGCTAATCAGTGAATATAGTAAAGCTGCAGGATATAAAATCAACACACAGAAATCCCTGGCATTCCTATCTATACACTATCAATGAGAAAACAGAAAGAGAAATTAAGGAAACAATTCCATTCACTATTGAAACAAAAAGAATAAAATACTTAGGAATATATCTACCTAAAGAAACAAAAGACCTATATACAGAAA
>ML663487.1:3222316-3438318 GCA_007570785.1 Antilocapra americana | reverse complement strand
ACTGATACCCAAAATATAGTCCATGGGCCACCAGCATCACCTAAGAGCATTTTAGAAATTTAAAATCTTAGGCCTGAGATTCTGTATTTTTAACAAGCTCCCAGGTTATACATATGTTCTTAGTTGTTGAACCACATTTTATGTGTAGAAAGGTTTTAAATTACTTCAGGATGCTTACCAAGTAGGCATCTTGAAAATAAGTAGAGACTACTTCATCTAAAAATATTGAGGAAAAGTCTCATATAGTTTAAAATGACTATAGTCAACAACTTGAGGGAAGAGAAATCATATGATTCAACTTATGAAAAGACTCACCCAGAATAGAGTCTTTGAAGAAAAGGTTTTACAGTAATTTAACTGTTAACTGAAATCTCAAAAGATTACCATGTGAGAAAGCATGTATACAAAATTCTTCAAGACTCTTTGATATTTCTTCTTATGAATATACATACCCATGTCTCTTTTCGGGCTGCACCAGAAGCTTCCACATAGATCAGGTGGCTTGCAGTAAGATACAGACTTCCACTAGCTGGTTTCTTACCTACATAACGATCCAGTAATTTCACGTTGTCTACCTGTTATAAGGGTGAGGTAGAGAAAAATGCTGATTAAGTTACCAACTCACCATCTGTGATTCAGTTCAGTTCAGTCACTCAGTTGTGTCCGAATCTTTGCTACCCCATGAACCACAGCGCGCCAGGCCTCCCTGTCCATCACCAACTCCCGGGGTACACCCAAACCCACGTCTATTGATTCAGTGATGCCATCCAACTAGTTCCTTCTCTGTCATCCCCCTCTCCTCATCTTTCCCAACATCAGGGTATTTTCAAACGAGTCAGCTCTTCACATCAGGTGGTTAAAGTATTGGAGTTTCAGCCTCAGTCCAGTCCTTCCAATGAACACCCAGGTCTGATCTCCTTTAGGATGGACTAGTTGGATTTCTTTGCAGTCCAAGGAAATCTCAAGAGTCTTTTCCAACACCATAATTCAAAGCATCAATTCTTCGGTGCTCAGCTTTCTTTATAGTCCAACTCTCACATCCATACACGAACATTTGAAAAACCATAGCCTTGACTAGATGGACCTTTGTTAGCAAAGTAATGTCTCTGCTTTTCAATATGCTGTCTAGGTTGGTCATAACTTTCCTTCCACGGAGTAAGTGTCTTGTACTTTCATGGCTGCAGTCACCATCTGCAGTGATTCTGGAGCCCAGAAAAATAAAGTCAGCCACTGTTTCCACTGTTTCCCCATCTATTTGCTGTGAAGTGATGGGACTGGATGCCATGATCGTAGTTTTCTGAATGTTGAGCTTTAAACCAACTTTTTCAATCTCCTCTTTCACTTTCATCAAGAAGCTCTTTAGTTCTTCTTCATTTTGTGCCATAAGGGTGGTGTCATCTGCATATCTGAAGTTATTGATATTTCTCCCAGCAATCTTGATTCCAGCTTGTGCTTCTTCCAGCCCAGTGTTTCTCATGATGTACTCTGCATAGAAGTTAAATAAGCAGGGTGACAAAATACAGCCTTGATGTACTCCTTTCCTGATTTGGAACCAGTCTGCTGTTCCATGTCCAGTTCTAACTGTTGCTTCCTGACATGCATACAGGTTTCTCAAGAGGCAAGTCAGATGGTCTGGATTCTCACCTCTTTCATAATTTTCCAGAGTTTATTGTGATCCACATAGTCAAAGGCTTTGGCATAGTCAATAAAGCAGAAACAGATGTTTGTCTGGAACTCTCTTGCTTTTGTGATGATCCAGGGGATGTTGGCAATTTGATCTCTGGTTCCTCTGCCTTTTCTAAAATCAGCTTGAACATCTGGAAGTTCACAGTTCACGTATTTCTAAAGCCTGGCTTGGAGAATTTTGAGCATTACTTTACTAGCACATGAGATGAGAGCAATTGTGCAGTAGTTTGAGCATTCTTTGGCATTGCCTTTCTGTGGGATTGGAATGAAAACTGGTATTTTCTAGTCCTGTGGCCACTGCTGAGTTTTCCAAATTTGCTGGCATATTGAATGCAGCACTCACAGCATTGTCTTTCAGGATTTGAAATAGCTCAACTGGAATTCCTTCACCTCCACTAGCTTTGTTTGTAGTGATGCTTCCTAAGGCCCATTTGACTTCACATTCCAGGATGTCTGGCTCTAGGTGAGTGATCAATCACACCATCGTGATTATCTGGGTCATGACGATTTTTTTGTATAGTTCTTCTGTGTATTCTTGCCACCTCTTCTTAACCTGCTTCTGTTAGGTCCCTACCATTTTCTGTTCTTTATTGTACCCATCTTTGCATGAAATGTTCCCTTGGTAGTGGGGTAATTCAAAGTAAAACAAATGCTGTTAATTTACTATAAAGCTTTGAGTTTTTCTAGTTTCTGTCAAGGTAGCAAACTAGTATGATCTGTTTCCTTTTCCTAAATTAACCATGAAGAAACTGTAAAAGTGAGAGGGAAACATGGATTCTAAGAAGGATTAAAATTCTAGATGATGTTACTATGATGGGGTAGATGTGTGCAGAAGATAAATAGGACATGGATGAGGTAGTAATCTTATTGGAGGGAAGTGGCAGTTATTGTGCATGGAAAAATCAATAGGGGTAAATAATATGAGATTAGATCTTAAATTTAAGATCTTACATTAAAGTGCAAGAAAACAGAATATATAACGTTCTAAGAAGCAGGTGAAAAGTTGATTTATCCCAATGGAAAATAGGAAAAAACCCAAAAGAGTAACATAAATGGAAACTATAAAATTAAATGCCAGAAATAAGTCCTAACATAAGAGAAATTACAACAAATATACACAAATTAAACTTACCAATTAAAAGACAGACTTACAGACTGAATTAAAATAAATACTCAATAATATTCAGTCTAAAAGATATATACCTAAAATTAAGAGATGTAAGCAAATTGAAAATAAAAAGATAGGAAAGATATACTAGACAAATATGAACAAAGCTTGAGTAGCATTCTTAAAATCTGACAAAATAGAATCAAGAGACAAACAACAACAGGACAAAATACATCTTGACAAGAAGGTCAATACCAAAATCACATTATGTTCTTTGCAGCCAAAGATGCAGAACTTCTTCTACACAGTCAGTAAAAACAAGACCTGGAGCTGACTGTGGCTCAGATAATGAGCTCCTTATTGCAAAATTGAGGCTTAAATTGAAGAAAGTAGGGAAAACTAGGCCATTCTGGTATGACCTAAATCAAATTCCTTACGACTGCACAGTAGAGGTGACAAATACAATCAAGGAATTAGATCCGATAGACGGAGTGTCTGAGAAACTATGGGCGAAGGTTGGTAAAACTGCACAGGAAGTAGTGACCAAAACCACCCCCTTGGAAAAGAAATTCAAGGCAAAGTGGTTGTCCAAGAAGGCTTTATAAGTAGCTGAGAAAAGAAGAAAAGTGAAAGACAAGGGAAAAAGGGAAAGATATATTCAACTGAATGCAGAGTTCCAGAGGATAGCAAGGAGAGATAACAAGGCCTTCTTATATGAACAATGCAAAGAAATAGAGGAAAACAATAGAATGGGAAAGACTAGAGATTTCTTCAAGAAAATTACTGATATCAAGGGAAAATTTCTTGCAAGGATGGGCACAATAAAGGACAGAAACAGTAAGGACCTAACAGAAGCAGAAGAGGTTAAGAAGAGGTGGCAAGAATATACAGAATTGTACAAGAAAGTTTTTAATGGCCTAGATAACCACAGTGGTGTGGTCATTCAACTAGAGACAAACATCCTGAAATGTGAAGACAAGTGAGCCTTAGGAAGTATTACTACAAACAAAGTTAGTGGAGATAAAGGAATTCTAGCTGAGCTATTTCAAATCCTAAAATATGATGATGTTAAAATGCTGCACTCAATATGCCACAAATTTGGAAAACTCAGCAGTGGCCACAGGACTGGAAAAGGTCAGTTTTCATTCAAATCCCAAAGAAGGACAATGTGAAAGAAGGTTCAAACTACTGTACAATTGCACTCATTTCATATTCTAGCAAGGTTTTGTTCAAAATCTTTCAAGCTAGGCTTCAGCAGTACATGAACCAAGAACTCCCCGATGTACAAGCTGGGTTTTGAAAGGCAGAGGAATGGGATCAAATTGCCATTATTTGTTGGATCATGGATAAAGCAAAAGAGTTCCAGAAAAATTTCTGCTTCATTGAGTAAACTAAGGCCTTTGACTGTGTGGATGAAAATAAACTGGAAAATTCTAAAAGAGATGGGAGTACCAGACCACATTACCTGTCTCCTGAGAAACTTGTATGAGGGTGAAGAAGTAACAGTTAGAACTGCACATGGATTGGTTCCAAATTGGGGATGGAGTACATCAAAGCTGTATAATGTCACCCTGCTTACTTAAGCAGAGTACATCTGTGCAAAATGCTTGGCTGGGTGAATCATAAACTGAAATCAAGATTGCCAGAAGAAATATAAATAACCTCAGATATGCAGATGATACCACTCTACTGGCAAAAACTGAAGAGGAACTAAAGAGACTCTAGATGAGGGTCAAAGAGGAGAGTGAAAAAGCTGGCTTAAAACACAACATTCAAAAAACTAAGATCATGGCATCTGGTCCCATCTCTTCATGCCAAATAGAAGAGGAAAAAGTGGAAGCAGACAGATTTTCTTTTCTTGGGCTCCAAAATCCCTGTGGACAGTGACTGCAGCCATGAAATTAAAAGACCCTTGCTCCTTGGATGGAAAGTTATGACAAACACACACAGGATGTTAAAAAGCAGAGACATCACTTTGCCAACCAAGATCCATATAATCAAAGCTATGGCTTTTCCAGTAGTAATGTATGTATGTGAGAGTTGGTCCATAAAGAAGGCTGAGCACCAAAGAATTGACGCCTTCTGCTTGTGGTGCTGAAGAAGACTCTTGAGTCTCCTGGACAGCAAGGAAATCAAACTAGTCAATCCTAAAGGAAATCAAACCTAAATATTCACTGGAAAGACTGTTCCTGAAGTTGAAGCTCCAATACTGTGGCCACCTGATATGAAGACCCAAGTTATTGGAAAAGACTCTGATGGTGGGAAACACAGAAGGCAAAAGGAGAAGGGAATGGCAGAGGATGAGGTCCTAAGATAGCATCACCAACTCAATGGACATGAATTTGAGCAAACTTCAGGAGACAGTGGAGGACAAAGGAGGACTACATACTACAGTTAATGGAGTTCCAAAGAGTAGGACACAAGTTAATAACTGAACAACAAGAAAAGGAGCAACAGGTTAGAGGTACACATAGCAACATGAATAGATCCAAAAAATACATGGCTTAGTGAAAAACGCAGCAGCAGAATGAAATACTGAAGATATCACTAGGAACATAAATAAAAATTCATGCAATTCCATCATGTTTTGAAGGATATATTCAAATATTCAGTTGAGTTCAGTCACTCAGTTGTATCTGACTCTTTTTGACCCCATGGTCCACAGCACACCAGGCTTCCTTGTCCATCATCAACTGCTGGAGCTTACTCAAACTCATATCCATCGAGTCAGTGAGACTACTATTCAAAAGAAGATTCCTTTCAAAATATTATTGCTCAGGTGCCAGTTTTTCCAAGTGTCCAGGCATGAGATGTCCTCCTAATTCCTTCCCCTGCCAGCACCTCAAACGTCAGACCACTTATCAAGAACTGTGTATTCAAAGCCTGAAAATTTGTTACTTAAGATGATGATTGCTGACATAGATACAGTTGATGCTGAAAATTAGGTGGGATTAGAGGAAAAAAACATTACTTATTAATCTTCTGCTTCTGTTAGACCCATACAAATTTGTTCCTTTTTTTTGCCCATGTTTGCATGAAATGTTCCTTACTATCTCTAATTTCCTTGAAGATATCTCTAGTCTTTCCCATCCTGTTGTTTTCTTCTATTTCTTTGCATTGATCACTGAGGAAGGTTTTTTTTTTAATCTCTCCACACTACTCTTTGGAACTCTGCATTTCAATGGGCATATCTTTCCTTTCCTCCTTTGCCTTTAGCTTCTCTTCTTTTCTCAGCTATTTGTAAAGTCTCCTCAGACAATCATTTTGCCTTTTTGCATTTCTTTTTTTGGGGGATGGTTTTGATCCCTGTCTCCTGTACAATGTCATGAACCTCCATCCATAGTTCTTAATGCACTTTTTCTATCAGATCTAATACCTTAAATTTGTCACTTCCACTGTATAATTGTAAGAGTTTGATTTGGGTCATACCTGAATGGTCTAGTCATTTTCCCTGCTTTCTTAAGTATGAATTTGGCAATAAGGAGTTCATCATTGGAGCCACAGGCAGGTCCACGTCTACTTTTTGCTGACTGTATAGAGCTTCTGTATCTTTGGCTGCAAAGAATATAATCTATCTGGTTTTGGTATTGCCCAACTGGTGATGTCCATGTGTAGAGTTTTCTCTCATGTTGTGGGAAGAGGATGTTTGCTCTGACTAGTGCATTCTCTTGGCAAAACTTCTGTTAGCATTTGCCCTGCTTCATTTTGTATTCCAAGGCCAAATTTGCCTGTTGCTCTAGGTTTCCCTTGACTTCCTACTTTTGCATTCCAGTCCCACATCTTTTTTGGCATTAGTTCTAGAAGGTCTTGTAGGTCTTCATAGAACTGTTCAACTTCAGCTTCTTCAGGATTACTGTTTGTGGCATAGACTTGGATTACTGCTATACTGAATGGTTTGCCTTGGAAACAGACAGAGGTCATTCTGTTATTTTTGAGACTGCTACCAAGTACTGCATTTCGGACTCTTCTATTGACTACGAAGGCTACTCCATTTCTTCCATGGGATTCTTGCACACAGTAGTAGATACAATGGTCATCTGAAATAAATTCGTTCATTCCAGTCCATTTTAGTTCACTGATTCCTAAAATGTCAATTTCACTCTTGCTATTCCTGTTTGACCACTTCCAATTTACCTTGATTCATGGACTTAACATTCCAGGTTCCTATGCATGATTATTCTTCACAGCATTGGATTTTACTTCCATCACCAGTCACATGCACAACTGGGCTTTGTTTTAGCTTTGGCTCCATCTCTTCATTCTTTCTGAAGTTATTTCTCCACTCTTCTCTAGTAGCATACTGGGCACTTACTGACCTGGGGAGTTCATCTTTCAGTGTCATATCTTTTTGTTTTTTCATACTGTTCATGAGGTTCTAAGGCAAGAATACTGAAGGGGTTTGTCATTGCCTTCTCCAGTGGACCATGTTTTGTCATGTGAAAAATTACCATGCAGAAAAAACTATATATGGCTACAAGGGATGACACAGAAATGATATCACCTCTTTTCCTAGAGGTTCCATTTATGAACAGTATGGCCATTTATCTACTGTGTACTTGATTGTTTTTTTTTACAATTCTGTGTTTTAATAAGAAGAATATCATAATTATTGATGTCAAAGATATTCTCATTATTATACATTCCTATAAAATATAAATAACACCTTGGCATTTATAAGAAAAGCATAACAACCTCAACAGAAACAGTAGAAAAAGAATATGAACAGATAATTCACACAAGGGGAAATAAAAACCTGAACAGTTCAATTTCACTAATAATGTTGTTATTATTTAGTTGTCAAGTCACATCGACTCTTCTGTGATCCCATGGACTGCAGCCCACCAGGCTCCTCTGTCCATGGTATTTCCCAGGCAAGAATACTGGAGTGTCTTGCCATTTCCATCTCCAGATTGTCCCGACCCAGGGATCAAACTTGCATCTCCTGCACTGCAGGTTCTTCATTACTGAGCCATCAGGCAAGCCCTCACTAATAATGAGAGACATAAGAATTTAAAGTGGCATGGAGCCACAACTTTTCACTAACGAAACTTGCAAAATACCTTATACTGGCAAGATGGTGGTAAAACTAGTATAACTATACATTGCTGTTTACAATGCTGTATCACTTTTAGAAAGCAATATAGAAACATTATCAAGATCATATATAAGTATGATCCCATAGTCCTGTGGTCCAGTATTCTCACTGTTACAAAGTTTCTATGAACCTTTCATCCAGTCTCTGTCAATTTAACATCTTGCAATCACTATAGCACAACATCAACTCTAGGATGTACATGTTCTATAATTATACACTGTGTGTGTAGCTGTATGCAATTCTATCACATGTATAGCTTTGTATAACTACTACCACAATCAAGATAAAACACAAGATGCCCTCATGCTATTCCAGTATAGTCACATCCATCCTTCTCCATCTACCTATCCTTAACTCTTGGCAAATAGTAATCCAATCTGTTCTCAACTCCCACAACGTTATTTTGAAAAAAAAATAGTTCTGGAAATAGAGAATTATTCATGGTATAGCATTTGAGATTGGTTCTAGTCATGCAATATAATTTGCTTAATATCCATCCAAGTTTTGCATATATTAATACTGTGTTTCTTTTTAATGATGAGCAGTATTCCAATTGTATGGATGCATCAAAATATGTCTAACCCCTTATTCACTGAAGGACATGTGGGTAATTTCCAATTTGGGCTATTACAAATAAAGAAAGTTCATGGACAAGTTTCTGAATGAAAATAATTTTCCATTTCTATGGAATAAATGACCAAGTGTTCAAGGGCTTAATATTTTATAACAAATTAAAATGCATATAATTAAAATTATAATTAAAATGCATAAAACTAAAGGAACAGGATATATTTCACTGCCAGACACAATAATTCCCAGAGTCTTGGCCAATCAATCCACAGACCCTAACAACAGCTATCTAGGGGATATGTTCCAACCCAACAGAGGGAACAAAGAGAGAAAAGATGCTAAGTACTGTGCTATACTCTACATGTTATCGTATTTAATCTTCATAATAACCCTATAAGATAGGTGTTATTGTTAGTTCCACTTCATATATGTGGAAATTGGGCTGAAAGATGTTAGCTAAACTTACCTATGACTGCATAGATAAGTGGCAAGGAACTTCAAGAATGCAAGAACCCACACTCTTAACCATTACCCTATACTGCCACAGATGAATTAACTGAGTTTGGTTGGAGAGAGGAAAGTAACTGTCTTAGTCCATTCAGACTGCTATAACAAAATACCAAAGACAGGGTAGCTTATAAACTGCAGAAATTGATTTCTCACAGTTTTGGAGGCTGAAAAGTTCAAGATCAAAGTGCTAATATGGTCATGAGAGAGCCCTCTTCCAGGTCACCAACTTCTTGTTGTATCTTCACATGGTAGAAGGGGTGAGGAATCCCTCTAGGGCTTCTTTTATAAGGGTACTAATTCCAATCAATAGGGCTCCACTCTCATGACCTAATCATCTCCCAAAGATCCCACCTCCTAACACCATCATCTTGAATAGATCAGGACCCCAACTCATAAACTTTGGGGGACACAAGCACTCATGGGAACACCATAGCACTGAATGTGGTAGGAGAAGGGAAGGAAATTGAAGACCTCCTACCCCTATGGCCTTCTCTCTAAAACAGAAAATGAAGGGTACTGAAACTATGGTAAAGGCACGGAGGCTAAGGGCAGAAACAAAGATACCCAAGCCAAAGTGTAGCCCATTCTTTTTTGGCAAGGATAGATTAGGGGAGACAAGGCAAGTGCCATGGGAAACTTCCTGCCAATGTAACTAATTTTGAAGACTGCTGATCTACTGGGAAGATGGTAGAGCCATGGGCCCAAGGAAAGAAGCTAAGTTTCCTTGAGACACACTGCATCCCAGCTATCTTGAGACTCACTGTATCCCAGAGGCACATACCAGAGAAAGTACAAACAACTGAAGCTAGATTTAATTCAATAACCTTTTACTGAATACCTACTATGTATCAGATCCTGTGCCAAGCATGTTATGGGAAAGTAGAAGAAGAATGTATATGGCCCTGAACACCCAGGAATTTAAAATTTCTTAAAAATATACAAACATGGACCCAACTTGCTGTAATGCAAGACAGCCTATGATAAATGCCAAAACAGAGGCATGACTAGAGCAATCAGAGTTCCCAGTTTCAGAAAGATACACCTGGGAGACAACTAGAACCAAATTTTCAAAGGTTCTTTCACTCAACATTTCTTAAGCATCTACCACTTTCAAATTATGGAGTTAGGTGTTTCTGGGGAAATAAGGCACAAACCCTGGATTCATCTATCCATTTGACAAATATTTCTTGAGCATCTAATATATGCCAGGCACTGTACCAAGTGTTATGCAATTCAAGATGACTAGGCATGCTCTTTACCCTCAAAGAGTGTTCAATCTTAATAGAAAAACTACACATGTAAAACAGGAAATAAAAAGCTAGGTTGGTGTGTCTAGCTATATCATTTTCTATAAAATACATAGAATTGCTACAGTAAAGGGAGTGATCTTTGTCTAGGAGATGGAAGGCAACAAAGGGAGACTATTTTTATAGAAGAGACAATACATAAGCCTCAATCAGTATGCTTAAGTTTTGAAAGACAAGAAGGGATTCAGCAGGGAGTATAGAAAGGAACAACAATGTACAATTGGGAATACTCTGAAACAAAGAGCCAATCTAAAGTGGGAGTGGAGAAGGAGTCAGGAAGTAGGCTAGAGAGGCAGGAAGGGACTAAATCTAAAAGAGTCTTATATGCCAGGTGAAGAAATTTGTTAACTCCTTAAGGAAACTTGAGGTACATAGGCATTCGCATTAAAGACTAATGTGGTCATATTTGTGTTTTTGAAAGCTCATCCCGGCAGCAATGTAGAAATCAGATCAGAAGTACGGCTCTTATAGCTAACAATTCATGTGAGAAAAGATGAGTATCTGAACACAAGAGTGGCAATAGTTATATACAGAAGAGATTATATCTGAAGGGTATTTAGAAGGAAAAAATGGGGTTGATGACTGACTAAATATGGAGCATAAAGGATAAGGAGGACTCTAAAATGCCTTTCAGGCTTGGTGACTGGGTGGATGGCAGGTGATGGGTGTTATCACTAAAACTGCAACCATTAGAGACAGAAAATAATATTAAGTATATTTTGAAACATGCAGAGTGTAATAAACCTATAAGATATTCAGTTGAAGATGGCCACTTATGGAATATATATTCAGATCTGAAAATCAGAAGTTATTTGGTCTAGAAAAAATCATTGGGAATTGTTACTTCATGTTGATTTAAAATCATTGGAGAAGATGGGATCACCAAGGAAATATGTATAGAATGATATGAAAGATGGCCAAAGATGGAACTCCAAGGGGACTACAATATGTATAGGGCAGAAAAAGAAGGTTCAGCAAAAGAAACAGAAGTAATGGTCTGAAGTACAAGTTAAAAAAAAAGAAAAAAAACAAGAGAGAGTTTCTTGGAAGCCAAAGGAATGGAGAGTTTCATGTAGGCTCAAGAGACTAAGAATTAAATATGTCCATATGATGCAGCAATGAGTGAAGTCATTGTTGACTTTAGCAAATGAACTTTCAGTGAAAGATTCAGAGTGGAAACTTAACTGAAAATTTCCTGACAGATAAAGCTATCTCCAGAGAGTGAACATAAAATACTCTTTTGAGAAGTTTGTTAGGAAAGAAAGAATTAGTTACAGAGAGAACTCTTTGCTAAAAAGGGTCTTTTAAAATGGAGACATGAGCATGATTTCAGGCCAGAAAAAAAGGATAAAGAAAAGAAGGATGAAGACAAGGAAGAGAATATTAATAATGTATCAAGATCTCATTGATGACCTTAATGAATAGTTTTGGTGGTTTAACTGGCATAAAATAATGATTATAGATTAAAAAAAGAATGGAGACTTCATGAAGTTCAGTTGTTAGATAAGCTTGCAAGGAACTTGGAAGACATCACTGTTACCCTAACATAAAGAAAAAAAGCTGAACAAACTAGAAATCAGCAACTCTTCTGAGATTCATCAGGAAACAGGTATCACAGGACAAACTGCTGTCCCCAAACTTGAGGGAAAAATAAACACAGAGAATCATAACTTATTCAAACAGAAGACCAGAAGCAGAAACCTCCATGGGAATCATTACTCCTTTTAGTACATCATGCCTGGCTTTCCATTAAAACATACTTTAAAAAAAATACCCACACAGTTTAAAGAGACAGAGCAAGCATCAGAACCAGACTCAGATATGTCAGAAATCTTGGAATTATCAGAAGAATTTAAAATAACTATAATTAATATTCTACGGGTTCTCATGGCTTACTGGACAACATGTAAGAACAGATGGATAATGTAAGCGGAGAGATAGAAACTTCAAGGGAGAGTCAAAAGGAAATGCTAAAATCTAAAATACTGCAACAGAAATGAAAGATGACTTTGATGGGCTCATCAATAGATTAGAAACAGCCAAGAAAAGAGTAAGTAAACTTAACGAAATGTCAAAAGAAACTTCTAAAACAGAAGTGAAAAGAGATAAAGAAATGAAAAGGAATATTCAAGTGGGATAATTAGAAAAGATACAGCACATATGTAATGAGAATACCAGAAGGAGAAGGAAAAGAGAAAGGAATAAATGAAATATTTGACCCAATAGTGAATAAGAATTTCCACAAAATTAATAACAGAATCTAAATCAGATCCAGAAAACAGCAGGCATGGTAAACACCAAAGAATCTTGAAAGAAGCCAGAGAGGAGGAAAAACACACTATGTTTACAGAGGAAAGAGAATAAGAATTACACTGGAATTCTCTTTAGCAATAATGAAAACAAAAAGATAGTGGAATAAAATACTTAGTATTGAAGGACGAAAAATGCCAACCTAGAAGTCTGCACTCCAGGGAAATTATTCTTCAAATATGAAGGAGACATGAGGACTTTTTTCAAATAAACAAAATATAAGGGAATTTGTTACCAGTAAACTTCTCATGAAAGAAATATTAAAAACTTTTCAGAGAGAAGGAAAAATGATACAGGCCAGAAACTTGATCATAAAGAATGT
Source organism: Antilocapra americana (assembly GCA_007570785.1). Taxonomy (NCBI): domain Eukaryota; kingdom Metazoa; phylum Chordata; class Mammalia; order Artiodactyla; family Antilocapridae; genus Antilocapra; species Antilocapra americana. Next base: position 3,425,410 of record ML663487.1, on the reverse strand, counting down.
TAGAGAAGGAGTAAATGAAATCATTTTATTTTTTTAATTTTTAATGAGCTAACAGTTAATAGTTTGTTCAAAATAATAATAGGAATAATATTTTGGTGATTATAACTTATGGATATATGTAATGAATGACAACAATGTTATAAGGGACAGAAGGCAGAAATTGGTAATGATCTGTTAAAAGGTGCCTACAGTACCCATGAAATGGTATAGTATTATTGGGTTACTTGTAAATTTATAGTACAAATTCAAAGATGACCACTGAAAAATGAGAAAAAAGTATAATTCTTATGCTAGGAGAGAAAAAAAAATCTAGAATTACAAATAATTCTCAGTTAAAGTGAGAAGGCCAAAAAAAACAAAGATCAAGGGTAATGAATAAAAACATTAATAAATAATAATCAGTATATTGATATTATAAACAGCAGTAAATTGATAAACATTAACTCATCTATATCAATAATCACTTTAAAATCAATGGTCTAAATACATTAATGAAAAATGATTTCCAGAGTGGATAAAACAAGACAATAAGAAGCCTACTTTAAACATCAAGATACATATACATTTAAAAAAAAAAGGGGAAGGATATAAAAAAAAGGGAAGGATATAGACAGACCATGCTAACACTAATCAAAAGAAAGAACAGCTATATTAATAGAAGATAAAGCAAGACTTCAGAGCAAGGAAAATTATCAGAGTTGTTAAGAAAGGTATTACTTAGAGATAAAAGGGTCAATTCTCCAAGACACAACAATCCTTAATTCATATACTCAAAACAAAGCATCAAAATACATGAGCCAAAAATGGATAGAACTGAAAGGATAAATAAATGAATCCCCTATTATAACTGGAGATTTCAACACACCTCAATTGATAAATTCATCAGAAAGAAAGTCAGTAAGGACATAGTTGAACTTAACAATTCCACCAATGAATTAGATCTAATTGTTATCTATTTAATATTGCATCCAATGAGAGCTAAATGCATTTTTCTCAAGCTCACATGGAACATACTTTAAGACAGATCATGTTTTGTGCCATAAGGCACACCTTAATAAATTGAGAACAGAATTCATTCAAAGTATGCTCTCAGAACACAATGAATTCAATGAGAAATCAACCATAGAAAGACAATTGGAAAATCTCAAAATACATTGAGATTATATACTTCTAAATAACACATGGTTCAAGGGAAAAGCTTCAAGAGAAATTTTTTAAATATTTTGAACTAAATAGAAATTGAAATAAAACTTTTAAAATGTATGAGATGCAGTGAAAGCAATGCTTAGAGGGAAATTAACAGCACTGATTGCAGAAAAAGAACAAATTTAACATTAATCATCTAACTTAGGAAATTAGAAAAAGAAGAGCAAATTAAATCCAAAGTAAGCAGAAGGAAAGAAAATAATAAAAATAAGCATCAATGAAATGACAAATAGGTAAGTAACAGAGAAAGCTAGTTTTATGAAAAGATCAATAAAACTGTTAACCATCTAGCTAGGTTAATTAAGTAGAAAACAGAGAAAACACAGATTATTAATATCAGAAACAGAAAAGGAGCCACCACTACCAGACATTAAAAAAATAATAAATAAATATTATGAATAATCCTATGCCCACAAATTTGATAACCTAGATGAAATGAACCAATACCTTGAAAGACATAATTACCAAAACTCATCCAAGGAAAAATAGATCATCTGAGTAGACCTGTATCTATTAAGGAAATTGTATCTGTAATTAATAATTTTCCAAAACAGAAAGCATCGGGACCAGATGGGGGTTACTGGTAAATCCTATCAAACATTTAAACATGAAATTATGATTCTCTACAATCTGCTCCAGAAAATATAATCAGGAGAACTGTTTCCTAATTCATTCTATGAGGCCAGATTACCCTAAGAGAAAAACTGGAAAAGACATTACAAAAAAGGAAATATTCTACTGCACAATATTGTGCCCATAATTAACAATAATGTATTATGTACTTTAAAAATGTGTTAAGAGGATATATCCTATATCAAATATTCTTAAAATAAGAAGAAGAGGAGGAGGAGGAAGAAAAAAGGCAATGTGTAGACTAATATCTCTGACAAACACAGAAGGAAAATCCTCAACAACAAAAATCATTATTATTAGTTTGCCTATTCTAATGGCAATGCCTATACTAATGACCACATTTTAAATTGATTACTTCTGTCAGGACCCTGTCTCCAAATAAGTCACAATCTGAAGTACTAGAGTTTAGGACTTCAACATACTTAATTTTTGGGGGACAGAATTCAACCCATTACAATTAACAAATGAAATCCAACAATATATTGTAAAAAAAAAAAAAAAAACGTATATACCATGTTCAAATAAAATTTGTTCCAGATATACAAGGCTAGTACAGCATTTGAAAATCAATTAATGTAATTCACCACAGTAATGAACTAAAGATGAAAAGGAAAATAGGATCATAACAATAGATGAAGAAAAATCATTTAACAAAATCCAGCACCTATCCAGGATAAAAATTGTCAATAAACTAGGAAGAGAGGGTAATTTTCATAACTTGATAAAAAAAACTTTGGCAAAAAACCTACAGCTAATATCATATTTAGAAACTAGATTTTTGTTGCTAAGATTGGGAACCAGGCAAGTATGTCTGCTCTCAACAGTGTATTGGCAGTCTTAGTTAATGAAATAAGTCAAAAATGAAAAGGATGAATATATAGAGGAATAAATAAAGCTGTCTTTGTAGAACACATGATTATCTATGTAGAAAATACCAAAGTATCAACATACACAAAATAGAAATTCCAGAGCTAATTAGCAATTATACTTAAATTTCAGCATACAAGGCTACTATACAAAAACAGATTTCTTATATATCAGCAATGAACAATTGGAACCTGAAATTCAAAACACAATATAATGTACAGTAGCACCAAAATTACTTATGTATAAAATCTGCTGGGGTCGAGCCCCAGTGGGTCCGGGGGTCTTGAGGGATGAGTGGCGTCAGAGGAAGAACTGAGCTGAGTCGATGTGTGGTGATGAAGCAGTCTCTCTTTATTGCTGTTAGTTCTGTGGGGTGATGGAGAAGTCTCTCACTTTATTTTTGTTAGTTTACAGTTTTATAGGCAAAAAACATCCCCATTTCATCACAACTATTCTATGCAATCTTTTGTTTTCTGCCTACCATCAACAATTTTAACATTAAGCTCATTTTCTTTGCAAAAGGTCGGATTGCTGCATAATTAGACTTAACAATAGTATGTTTACCATTTGAATGTCTCTAGCATACTTCGGATAAGTACATCAATCTAAATAGAAAGGTTACATTTCTCTTATTAGGTGCTGTTATGGCCCTTTAATGGGCTGGGGCTTGAAGGAAGAGAGAAAAGAGAGAGAGAGAGAGAAATGAATAGAGACATGGGGCCCAAGACTCTGATGGAGTAAAGGTGTTTATTCAGCATAATATGGGCATATATATACTATCTTACAAGATAGCCTTTTCAGCAAAGATAAAAATCTTGCACCTTATCCAGGAAACATAGGGCTAGAATCCATCTCAAAGAGAGGGGGTTGTAAAAACTCACTTTCCATATCCGAGAGGGAAGAAGGCTGTAAATGGTTACTTTACTTTAAGAATGTATGCATTTATTTTCTCCCCGGGAAAGGTGTGCCTCTCCACTCATCTCTGAATATTCAGGGATTGATAAAGGGCATCAAAAAACAGCACATAGGAAGCCTCCTGCGAAATGTTCCCTGACAAGGTGCAACTATGTAGAAGCTAGAAAGAGGGGCTTAAGCTTGAAACTGTTTTATTCTATTAACCTATTTTGGTTTTTACAAGGAAAGAAAAAAGAAGACAAAGAGACAGTTTAGCAGCACTGCTTTAACAATGAAACCCTATTAACCTTACAACTACTAAGATGAATTCCTATGTCTACACTATCCTAAAGCAATCAGCGTCTCCAACTATGCTGGCCACAGTTATGAGCATTCCTAAGTCCCATCCCAGTCTGGTTTTTTCAAGGAAGGGAGCCTCTTCTGTGGAGTGGTCAGAGGCGTGGGATGTGGAAAGGTGACCCAAGTACAAGCCCTTCTGGTGGTGGTTTTGCCATGACCCCCAGAGAACTCTTGGTAAACTCCCCAGTAACTAGTAGGAGGTATAGTAATCTATTTACATGTTCCTCATGCCTCCTTTGTCCCCAGGAGAGGGAATCTGCCTTCCCAGATCCCCTGAGGGAAATAAGGTCTGAGGGAATTATCTCAGGATGAATTTTTTCTAACTGGGACTGAACTACTGAGATGAGCTAATGTTCAGAGCATAAACAGAACTTCCCAAGAAAAATACCAGGAGGGGCCTTGCCTTGGGATGCCCCGAAGGAAAATCCACTTTGCAGTTTCCTTCTCAGTCTCATGACTTTGTCATCCGAGTGAGGGGGCATCCTGATGGCTCTTCGCAAAAATCTAATAAAATATTTACAAGATATTTTGAAAACTACAAATTTCTGATTAAAAACAAATCTAGATTGCATATGGACAGGAAGACTCTGTTATCAAGATATCAGTTCTTCCCAACTCGATCTATACATTCAATGCAATTCCAATCAAAATCCCAGCAAGTTATTTTATACATATCAACAAACTGACTCTAAAGATTACATAGGTGTTTCTGCCCATGGACACCACCGAGTAAGCATCATTGAAGACTTCCCCCTCCACTCCTGTCATGTCTAAGTGAGAGTCTCCCGAAGAGCTATGGTAGCTCTTCATGGGAGGTTTGAGCTTTGAAACAACCAATGAGTCTAAGGAGTCATTTTGAGCAATGCAGAATGCTCACAAACTATGTGGTAATGAGGGATCCAAATACCAAGTACTCCAGAAGCTTTGGGTTTGTCACCTATGCCACTGTGGAGGAGGTGGATGCAACCATGAATGCAAGGCCACTCAAGGTGGATGGAAGAGTTGTGGAACCCAAGAGGGCCGTCTCAGGAGAAGATTCTCAAAGACCTGGTACCCACTTAACTGTGAAAAAGATTTTTGCTGGTGACATTAAAGAAGACACTGAAGAACATCACCTAAGAGATTATTTTGAAGAGTATGGGAAAATTGAGGTGATCAAAATCAAAACCACCACGGCAGTGGTCAAAAGAGAGGCTTTGCTTTTGTAGTCTCTGATGACCATGACTCCATAGACAAGACTGCCATTCAGAAATACCACACGGTTAATGGTCACAACTGTGATGTAAAAAAAACCCTATCCTAAGCAAGACATGGCTAGTGTTTCATCCAGCCAGGGGTTGAAGTGGTTCTGGAAACTTTAGTGGTGGTCAAGGAGGTGGTTTTGGTGGGAATGACAACTTTGGTTGTGGAGGAAACTTCAGTGGTCGAGGTGGCTTTGGCGGCAATCATGGTGGTGGTGGATATGCTAGATGTGGGGATGGCTATAAGGGGTTTGACAATAATGGAAGCAATTTTGGAGGTGGCAGAAGCCATGATTTTACCAATTACAACAATCAATATTCAAATTTTGGACCTATGATAGGAAGAAACTTCAGAGGCAGAGTTTCTGGCCCCTATGATGGTAAAAACCAATACTTTGCAAAACCATGAAAGCAAGGTGACTATGGTGGTTCCTGCAGCATTAGCTATGGCAATGACAAAAGATTTTAATTACTGCCAGGAGACAAAGCTTAGCAGGGGAGGAGAGCCAGAGAAGTGACAGGGAACAGTTTGGTAAAAGCATGTAATTGCTTTAGCTAATTGAGAGTTAAAAGGAAGTAGGCTTGCTGTTGCTAGAAGAAACTATATCGTGATTAGGTTAATAGAAGACATCAGTGCTAGGTGGAAGAGGGGCTCATTCTCTCACACTCAGCAAAGTAAGTCACACCTCAGGAAAATAATGGCAAAGGATGAGGAGTAGAAATTGAAACTATAAAGCGACAGGCAGCTTTGAATGGAAGGATGTTCAACAAGGGGGAAAATCAGTCACCCAAAAGTTCCAGTGAAGGCCCAGGGCACTAGCTACCAAAAAGCTACAATGTCCATTTGTGAAGGTTATCAAGTGCCTCAGAGGAGAGGGAAATTCTTAGTATTGAAATTGTTAATGTGAACTTCCTAAAGCACTTCACACTGCAGGGAACCTGTGTCTATTAGCAGATGGGAACTTTTAGACCAGCAATTACTCAGACCTACCCCTTTCTCCATTCATGGGCATCTCTGGTTCTAAGACAGTAAGAGTGTCTCTGCCTGGTGTGCTTTTTTCCAACAGAAACCTGAGTCCCACTGTGTTTGTGTGGAAAGAGAGAAAGAAAAAGAGATGCAGGGAAGAGACTAAAAGACATGACAGGAGGGTAAGGGAAGAGAAAGGAAAGAGAGAAAGAGGAGAGGAAGAAAAAGGAAAAAGGAGCGAGAAAGAGGGAGGAGATGGAGAGTAAAGAGAGAGAAAACAAAGAGAGAAGATGACAACTACTAAGTACTACAGAGACTCTAATTCCCAGTAAGGCCACCTGATTGCTTTGTTAGTTTTTCACATCAGGACTATAGACAGAACATGCAGACATTTACTAGATCATTGCTCTTAGAGAAGCTACGGACCATAAACCATGTTTTTGTCCCATTTCCCTTCCAAGAAGGGAGAAAAGGAGGAAATCAGGTGCACTTCAGAGGTCTCTGAATCTATTCATTATCCTTGTTTGCCACAATTATTGATAATAAACTGGAAATACTGTAAAAATAAAAGATAGGACATCTGGCTCCAGGAGGACCAATAGCATGATGATATCTAACAGCCCATGTTCCACATAAGCCCTACTCCATGCGGCATCAGTTCTGACAACAAAGAATATTCATCATGAAAACAATTGATGAACATTGCATATATTAAAAAACTTTCTCCTACTTTCACAACAAGCACCTCTGATTAAGGTCTCTTATTTTAAGTATTAAGTGAGAAAATACGTAACAGAGTAGGAAGGAGGAAAGGAAAAGGTGGAGGACAAATGAAGTCCTTTGTGTCAAGATATACAAGGTCATTTAAAGCAAGTGTTAAAAATACAACACCAATTAGCCTTGAATTTATGCCTTATCACCCCCTAATTTTTATCAACCCTTCAATTAAAAAAACTGATACTAGTAGAGGAATACTGCATTTTACAGTCCACATACCTATCATTATTAAGTGCTGGAAGCACTTAAGGGTTAGAATGAATCTTCCAGATTAACACCAGTATTTCTCAAAATATATTCTATAAACCCTTGTTCCACAAGATGTCAATAGGTGTGCATGCATGCGCACACACATATACACAAGAGTTCTGTGGTCAGGTTAGGGAAATACTGCTTTATAAGTAGGTTTCTTTACTGCAGGGTTTCTCAGAGACTTTAATAGGTGAAAATTCATTAGCAATCTCCAGTGTTTGTAGTGTCAACACATTTTACCTTAGAATCATTTTTTTAAACAACTTATCTTGTGGGACTAGTAGTCATCAGAAACAAAGTTTAGGAAATGCTGGTATAATCCAATCTGCTCATTTTATTGAAGCAGTATATTGTAGGGGTTAAGACCACAAGCTTTTGAGTCACATCCTGCTTCATTTCTCACCCTCAGCAAGTTGCTAAAGCTTTCCGGGTCTTGATTTCTTTATTTTTGAAATGAGGATAATAATAACTATTGTTGTGTGTCTTAAATGAGTATATAAATATGCAATATTTACATAAGCACTTAGAATAGTGCTTGGCACATAGTAATTGCTCAATAGATATTATTATTGAATCCATAAGGAAAATGAAACCTAAGGTCACACAGCATGTCAATATCAGCCCAGGTCTCCTGACTCCCTGTCCAGTATGGGTTTCTCAACTAATGAAAATGTCTTTCAAACTTATCAAAAACTCTTTCTAAAGGACTTAAATATTGCACCACAAAACCAAAAAAAAATAAGTTCTAAAAAGACAACTCTAAAATAAAGCCCAATAAGAATGACAGGTAAGCTGCGGTTTTCCAATTACAAAGTGAGATCAAAGGAGGAGGTTCTGGTAGTGAAAAAAAACAATTCCAGTTCCTATAAAATATAGACCACTGCCAACAGGGCTTCCTGGGTAGCCCTTCTCTTTACTGTAAGCACCAAGAGCCTTGGCACTCAGGAGGCTCAGGAAAATACTCCTTTTTGAGATAGGCTGTTTTTTGAGACGTTCAGGGAGGCTTGGCATGCTATGGTTCATGGGGTCGCAAAGAGTTGGACACAACTGAGTGATTGAACTGAACTGAGGACTGACATATGTATGTGTGTGTGTGTATAGAGAGAGATGGAGATATAGATATGATATATGCTGCTAAGTCATTTCAGTCGTGTCCAACTCTTTGCAACCCTATGGACCACAGCCTGCTAGGTTCCTCTATCCATGGGATTCTCCAGGCAAGAACAGTGGAGTGGGTTGTCATGCCCTCCTCCAGGGGATCTTCCTGACCCAGAGGTCGAACCCACATTTCTTTGGCAAGCTAGTTCTTCACCACTAGTGCTACCTGGGAAACCATATGTATACACATATACATATATATTATACATATATATACATACATATGTATATGTATATATATATCTACTATTGCTTGGCTCTGATAGAGAAGGGAATACATAGTCATAGAACACTTAATTTCTGTCAGTCCCTTATCATAATGTATCTTAATCTTCATCATAGTCCAAAGATGTAGATATCATCTCCATTACACAAATGAGGAAACTGAGACCCAGATCTTTTGAGTGATTTGGCCAAGAATTCAAAAGTTAAGAAATAATATAGCTGGAATTCAAACTTGGCTCTGTCCAAGTTTTCTCCCACTACATTATACTTTCCTTGATTTGAAAGGATCAAAGCAAAGCCAACTGAATTTAGACTTCTGAGAACTGAAAGAGGAGTACAACCCTCAGCTCTAGAAATCACATTTCCTTGACAAAGAAAAACATTTTACCAGGTTTATATTGATTTATTTTGATCTTGCCTCATTCCTAAATTAATCTGAGGTGGTTTATAATAAAAGACAAATCTACCATCAGGTTATCAGAACAAAAAATCAAAACCATGAAAAGGAGGAGAAAGCAATAATGCTACATACAAGGGCTAATGTAGTTAATATGACTGAACAATATATTTGGTTTTCAGCTTCTTGCAAGTCAAGCCAAAAGTTATCTACTTTTAGGAAAGCTTCATATAAATTTTTATCTTAAGAGCAGGTAGGGTGGCTTGAAAAGCACTTTGTAAACAGTAAAGTACTATAAGTGTTAGTCACTCAGTCGTGTCTGACTCTTTGCAAACTCATGGACTGTAGCCCCCCCAGGTTTCTCTGTCCATGGAATTCTCCAGGCAATAATACTGGAGTGGGTAGCCATTCCCTTCTCCAGGGCATCTTCCAGACCCAGGGATCAAACCTGTATCTCCTACATTAGCAGGCAGATTCTTTACCATCTGAGCCACCAGGGAAGCAGGAGGGGAAATTAGTGTTTGGTAAATACAGTTTCAGTGTTGCAGAAAATAAAAAGTTCTAGAGATTTCTTGAAAAATAATGTGAATATACTACACCCATACCCAGATTTATAAGAAACACCTTTAGACAACCCTAACATTTCTTGGTTCTCAGATGGCTTCTACCTGTGAAATGATGGACATCTGAAAGCTTGACATGGTATCACTACTCCCTTCTCCTGAACCGAAATCAATGCTCTGTCTTTATTCTTCAGCCTAGCACACGGAACTGTATGCGCTCACTCATACCTGCACTTTGGCCTTTGGCAAATGCATTAATATTTACACTGATAGCAAATAGGCTTCTGGAGTTGCTCATAATTTTGGAATGATTTGGAAACAGATTTATTGACTTTAAGAGGATATTAAATTAAAAATGTCCCCTTTAGAGGGCAGAGCCAAACTGGTTGAGTAGGAGGAAACAGAGTTTGTATCTCCTCACAACTAGGGCACCTATGAGGCACTGGGAAGGAACCTCGCACACCTATGTAGATGAAAGGAACCCTCACACAATTGGGTAGGGTGTGGGGGAAAGGTAGTAGGGAGGAGAAGTGGAGGCCAGATAGAACTGGCGACCCTGAAAGGTAGCTGAAAGAGAGAAGGGGTTTCTGTGTTCAGAGGGGCCCACTCATGGTAAGAGAATAAGCAGGGTCAGGAAGAGACCTTTGAGGGATCACTGGATCAAAAGGGAACTACTCAGGCACCAGAGTGCAGGCTGTGACACAGGCATGAACCTCTACTCTCTGAGGCCTTCTCTGGCTATGCAGGTCCTGGGGGCATGCAAGGGAGGGAGCAAGGGAGAAAAAGTAGAGGAGAGATGGGAGAGATGGGGCCAGGGTCCCTCAGGGGTGGCTGAGGGAGAGGAGGGGTTCACATGCCCACCCACAGTGAGAATATCAGCAGGGACGAGACTTTCCAGAGACCGGGAGGGCCGGGGAATGGCTATTATTTTCCCTGCCCACTCGGACAACAGGGGAGCCTGCTGGGGTCCTGGTTCTGAACCTCCAACTTCTGAGGCCCCGTTCAGCTGCAAGGGTCCTGGAGGAAAGGGGGGAGTTCAGTTCAGTTCAGTCGCTCAGTCATATCTGACTCTTTGCAACCCCTTGGACTACAGCACGCCAGACCTCCCTGTCCATCACTAACTCCCGGAGTTTACCTAGACCCATGTCCATTGACTCGGTGATGCCATCCAACCATTTCATCTTCTTTTGTCCCCTTCTTTACCTGCCTTCAATCTTTCCCAGCATCAAGGTCTTTTCCAAAGAGTCAATTCTTTCTATCAGGGGGCCAAAATATTGGAGGTTCAGCTTCAGCATCAGTCCTTCCAGTGACACTGAGGACTGATCTCCTTTAGGATGGACTGGTTGGATCTCCTTGCAGTCCAAGGGACTCTCAAGAGTCTTCTCCAACATCACAGTTCAAAAGCATCAATTCTTCTGTGTTCAGCTTTCTTTATAGCCCAACTCTCACATCCATACATGACTACTGGAAAAATCATAGCCTTGACTAGATGGACCTATTTTGCAAAGTAATGTCTCTGTTTTTTAATTTGCTGTCTAGGTTGGCCATACTTTCCATCCAAGGAAAAAGTATCTTTTAATTTAATGGCTGCAATCACCATCTGCAGTGATTTTGGAGCCCCTCAAATTAAAGTCAGCCACTGTTTCCACTGTTTCCCCATCTATTTGCCATGAAGTGATAGCACCACATGCCATGATCTTAGCTTCCTGAATGTTGAGCTTTAACTCAACTTTTTCAGTCTCCTCTTTCACTTTCATCAAGAGGCTCTTTAGTTCTTCTTCACTTTCTGCCATAAAGGTGGAGTCATCTGCATATCTGAGGTTATTGATATTTCTCCTGGCAATCAATTCCAGCTTGTGCTTCATAAAGCCCAGCGTTTCTCATGATGCATTCTGCAAATAAGTTAAATAAGCAGAGTGACAATATACAGCCTTCATGTAGTCCTTTCCCGATTTGGAACCAGTCTGTTGTTCCATGTCCAGTTCTAACTGCTGCTTCTTGACCTGCATGCAGATTTCTCAAGAGGCAGCTCAGGTAGTCTGATATTCCCATCTCTTTAAGAATTTTCCACAATTTGTTGTGACCCACACAGTCAAAGGCTTTGGCATAGCCAATAAAGCAGTAATAGATGTTTTTCTGGGACTCTCTTGCTTTTTCAGTGATCCAGCAGATGTTAGCAATCTGATCTCTGGTACCTCTGCCTTTTCTAAATTCAGCTTGAACATCTGGAAGTTCATGGTTCACGTACTGTTGAAGCCTGGCTAGGAGAATTTTGAGCATTACTTTAACAGTGTGTGCGATGAGTGCAATTGTGCGGTAGTTTGATCATTCTTTGGCATTGCGTTTCTGTTGGATTGTAATGAAAACTGACCATTTCCAGTCTTGTGGCCACTGCTGAGTTTTCCGAATTTGCTGGCATACTGAGTACAGCACTTTCACAGCATCATCTTTTAGGATTTTAAATAGCTCAACTGGAATTCTATCACCTCCACTAGCTTTTTTTGTAGTGATGCTTCCTAAGGCCCACTGGAATTCACATTCCAGGAAGTCTGGCTCTAGGTGAGTGATCACACCATTGTGATTACCTGGGTTGTGAAGATCTTTTTTGTACAGTTCTGTGTACTCTTGCCACCTCTCTTAATATCTTCTGCTTCTGCTAGGTCCATACCATTTTTGTCCTTTATTGAGCCCATCTTGTTCCCTTGGTATCTCTAGTTTTCTCGAAGAGATCTCTAGTCTTTCCCATTCTATTGTCTTCCTCGATTTCTATGCACTGATTACTGAGGAAGGCTTTCTTATCTTTCCTTGCTATTCTTTGGAACGCTGCATTCAAATGAGTACATATCTCCTTTTCTCCTTTGCTTTTTGCTTCTCTTCTTTTCACAGCTATTTGTAAGGCCTCCTCAGACAGCCATTTTGCTTGTTGCATTTCTTTTGCTTGGGGATGGTTTTGATCCCTGTCTCCTGTACAATGTCACAAATATAGTTCAGATATAGACACTGTCTATCAGGTCTAGTTCCTTAAATCTATTTCCCATTTCCACTGTATAATCATAAGGGATTTGATTTAGGTCTGCCCTCTGATGCCCTCTCTCAGCGCCTACCATCTTACTGGAGTTTCTCTGACCTTGGCGGCTGCATGGTGCTGGAGTGGCAAGTGGCCGAGAGGAGATACCCCATATCTAAGGAGGCAAGGGGTGAAGCGGGGGAGAAAACTCGAAGAGAGGCAGAAGGGTGCACTTAAGGGTTGATTGGGGGAGTAGAGGGGCTCCCACACTGAGAGTGACCCACGCATACTGAGGGGATCAGCAGGGACTAGGAGAAACTTTTCAGGATTGGAGAGGAGAAGCCAGTATTTCCCCTGCCTGCTTGGGCCCAAGCAAGTCTGCTGGGGTCCCTGGCCTAAACCTCCACCCTTTCAGGCCCCCTCCAACTGTGCTGAGACTAAGCCCCACCCCCCAAAACCACCATAGGGCCTTTTCCTGCAGCACTGGTTCTGAACCTAGCCAAGCCCCATTGCCCCACTTCCCAGGCCCAGGCCACTCCTGCATAAGCCCCATCGCCCCCCAGTCAAAGCCTTTTCTGGCCCTTTGTAAAAATTATTTATTTATTGCTATTGTGTGCTTGTTGCTGTTTCATTTATATTTTTCTTCTAATATATATATTTTTATTTTTCTAATTATGTTTTTTTTATTCTTTGTTATTGATTGGCTCTTTTTCTTCTGCACTGCATAGCTTGGTTTCCAAGCCAAGGTTCAGGCCTAAGCTCCTGTGGTAGGAGAACTGACTCCAAGCCACTGGACGAATTTAGAACCTCAGACTCCAGGAAATATTAATTTCAGTGAGTTCTCATGGGGGTCCTGATCTCAGCACTGAGACCTGGCTCTACCCAACCACCTGAAAACTCTAATGCTAAATGTCTCATGCCAAACCAGTAAGACAAGAACATAGCCCTATCCATCACAAAACAAACAACAACAACAAAAAATGAGACAACAAACAAAAATAGGTTAAAGACAAAGGAACAAGGTAAAAACCTACAAGACCAAATAAATGAAGAGGAAATATGCAACCTACCTGAAAAAGAATTCAGAATGATGATTGAAAATGATCCATAATCTCAGAAATAGAACGGAGGCAACAGTTCAAGAAAATACAACAAATGTTTAGCAAGAGGCAAGAAGAACTAAAGAACAAACAAGCAGTGAAAAACAACTCAACGTGGACAAGCTCAGTCGCTCAATCATGTCTGACTCTTTGTGACCCCGTGGACTGTAGCCTGTCAGGCTCCTCTGTTCATGGGATTTTGCCAAGCAAGAATAATGGAGTGGATTGTCATTTACTTCTGCAAGGAATCATCCTGACTAAAGGATCAAACCTGCAGCTCCTGAGGCTCCTGCACTGACAGGCAGATGTTTTACCACCTGGGAAGGCAGACAACCTAGTAGCTGAAATGAAAAAAATATACTAGAAGGAATAAATAGCAGCTTAATTGAAGCAGAAGAATGAATAAGTGAACTGGAAGATAGAACAGTGGTACAAACTGCCAAGGAGCAAAATAAAGAAAAAAGAATGAAGAAAATTGAAGACAGTCTCACAGACATCTGTGCAACATTAAACACACCAACATTCAAATTATAGAGGTCCCAGAAGAAGACAAGAAAGAGGCTCAAGAAAATATTTGAAGAGCTTATCATAAAAAAATTCCCTAACATAGGAAAGAAAATACCCTCCCAAGTACAGGGAGAGCAGAGAGTCCCACACAGGATAAACTCTAGGAGAAACACAAGAAGAAACATCATCAAACTAACAAAAAATAAATACAAAGAAAAAATGTTAAAAGCATCAAGGGAAAAACAAAAATATAACATACAAGGGAATCCCCATAAGGTTAACTGATTTCTCAGCAGAAACTCTGCAGGCCAGAAGGGAGTGGCAGGATACATTTAAAGTGATGAAAGGGAAAAACTTACAACCAAGATTATTCTACCCAACAAGGATCTCATTCAGATTCGACAGAGAAATCGAAAGCATTACAGAGAAGCAAAGGCTAAGAGAATTCAGCACCACCAGACCAGATTCATAACAAATGCTAAAGGAAATTCCTTAAACAGGAAGCACCAGAACAGTTATAAAAATGGTAATAGAAACTTACATATCGATAATAACCTTAAATGTAAATGGACTAAATACTCCAATGAAAAGATAAAGACTGGCTGAATGAAGGGAAACCCATATATATGCTGTCTACAAGAGACCCACTTCAGACCTAGGAATACATACATACAGAATGTGAGAGGATGGAAAAAGATACTCCATGTAAATCAAAACAAATCTGGAATAGCAATTCTCTTATCAGTTAAAATACACTTTAAAATAAAGACTATTACAACAGATAAGTAATGACACTACATAATGATCAAGGGATCTATCTAAAAAGATATATAACAATTATAAATATTTATGCACCCAACATAGGAGCACCTCAATACACAAGGAAAATGTTAACAGCTGTAAAAGGGGAAATTGACAGTAACATGACAATAGTGGGAGAATCTGTCACCCCAATTACACCAATGGACAGATCATCCAGACATAAAATTAATAAGAAAACAGAAGCCTTAAATGACACAATGGACCAGAAAAATTTAATTGATATTTATTGGAAAATCCACCCAAAAACAGCAGAATACACTTTCTTCTGAAGTGCCCATGGAATACTCTTCAGGATAGATCATATCATAGGTCAAAAACCAAGCCTCATAAAATTTAAGAAAATTAAAATTGTATCAAGAATCTTTTCTAACCACAATGCTGTGAAATTAGAAATCAATCACAGGGAAAAAACTGTAGAAAATACAAACACATGGAAGCTGGTAACACTGTGCTGCTGAATATCCAAGAGATCACTAAAAAAAATCAGAAGAAATTAAAAATACATTAAAACAAATGATAATGAAAACATGATGACCCAAAACCTATGGGATGCAAAAAAAGCAGTTCTAAGAAGGAAGTTTATAGCAATTATCACCTCAAGAAACAAGTAAAACATCATATAAACAATATTAGCCTTACATTTAAAGCCACTAGAGAAGGAAGAACAACAACAAAAAATACTCCAAAATTATTAGAAGGAAATAAATCATAAATATCATAACAGAAATAAGTGAAATAGAAATGAAGATAATAGCAAAGATCAATAAAACTAGAAGCTGATTCTTTAAGATTAAATTAATAAAACTTGACACAGAATCATCAAGAAAGGGGGAGAATTCAAATCAATAAAATTAGAAATGAAAATGAAGTTACAATTGAAACCACAGAAATACTAAGGATCATAAGATACTATTAATAAGCAACTAAGTGACAATAAAAAGGACAACCTGGAAGAAATGAACAAATGCTAAGAAAGGTACAACTTTCAAAGACTGAATAAGGAAGAATTGGAAGATATAAACAAACCAATAAAACATAATAAAATTGAAAGTGTAATTTAAAATCTTCCAACAAACAAAAGCCCAGAACCAGAGGACTTAACAAGTAAATTCTATCAAACATGTAGAAAAGAAATAACACCTAACCTCTCAAACTCTTCCAAGTAATTACAGAAGGAGGAAAACCCCCAAACTCATTCTACAAGGCCACCATCACTCTGATACCAAAACCAGAAAAAGACATCACAAAGAAAGAAAATTACAGACCAATATCACTGATAAATATAGATGCTAAAAATCCTCAACAAAATAATAGCAAACAGAATCCAACAACACATGAAAAAGATCATACAACATGATCAAGTGAGATTTACCCCAGGGATGTGAGGATTTTTCAATATACGCAAATCAATCCATGTGATACACTATATTAACAAATTAAAGAACAGAAAGCATATGATCATCCCAATAGATGCAGAAAAGCTTTTAAAAAATTCAACACCCATTTATGATAAAACTTTCTAGAAACTGAGCATAGAGGGAATCTGCCTCCACATAATAATGACCATATATGACAAACACAGTAAATATCATTCTCAAAGCTGAAAGCATTTCCCCTAAAATCAGGAACAAGATAAAGATATGCACTTTTGTCATTATTATTCAGTATAGTTTTGGAAGCTCTAACCATGGCAATTGGAGAAGAAAAAGAAATGAAAAGAATTCAAATTGGAAAAGAAGTCAAACTGTCAGTTTGTAGGTGACATGATACTATACATAGAAAAGCTTAAAGATGCCACCAGAAAACTACCAGAGTTAATCAATGAATTTGGTAAAGTTTCAGGATACAAAATTAATGCATAGAGATAACTTGCCTGCCTATAGACTAACAATGAAGGATCAGAAAGGGAAATTAAGGAAACAATCCCATTTACCACTGCAACAAAAAGAAAAGAATATCTAGGAATAAATCTACCTAATGAGCCAAAACACCTGTACTCAAAACTATAAAACACCAATGAAAGAAATCAAAGATAACACAAACAGATGAAGAGATATACCATGTTCTTGGATGGGAAGAAGCAATATTTGAAAATGACTATACTGCCCAAAGCAATCTATAAATTCAATTCAGTCTCTATCAAATTACCAAAGGAATTTTTCACAGAATTAAAAAAAATTACAATTTGTATGAAAACACAAAAGCCACTAATAAAACAATCTTGAGAAAGAAAAATGGAGCTAGAGGAATTACACTCCCTGACTTGAGACTACACTATAAAGTTGTAGTAACCAAGACAGTATGGTTTTGGCACAAAAACAGAAATATAGATCAGTGGTACAGGACAGAAAGCCCAGAGATAAACTCACACACCTATGGTCATCTAATCTATGACAAAGAAGGCAAGAACATACAAAGGAGAAAAAACAGCCTATTCAATAAGCGGTGCTGGGAAAACTGGCCAGCTACATGTAAAAGAATGAAATTAGAACACTACTTAACACCATACATAAAAATAAACTCAAAATGGTTTAAAGATCTAAATATATGGTGAACACTGTAAAGCACGTAGAGGAAAACATAGGAAAAAACTCTGACATAAATCACAGCAAGATCTTTTTTTGGTTGTTGACTCATCTCCTAGACTAGAGCCATCACGGTAAAGTAATTATTCTCCAATTAAAACAAATAAATTTAAAACCCCCAAAGAAGAAAAAGAAAAACAAAAATAAGCAAATTGGACCTAATTAAAATATTTTGCAATGCCTAGGAAACCATAAAGAAGACAAGAAGACAACCCTCAGGATCAGAAAATATATTTGCAAACAAAACAATGGATAAATAATTAACTTCCAAAATATACAAACAACTCGTGCATCTCAATGCCAAAAAAAGCCCCATCAAAAAATGGGCAGAAGACACAAATAGACATTTCTCCTAAGATGACATACAGTTGGCCTAGAAGCAAATGAAAAGATGCTCAACATCACTAATTATTAGAGAAATGAAAATCAAAACTACAATGAGAGACTTCCCTGGTGGTACAGTGGATGGGAAACCACCTGCTAATGCAGAGGACACCAGTTTGATCCCTGCCACAGAAGAATTCCACATGCCACGGAGCACCTAAAGGCCACATACCATAACTACTGAACTTCCACTGTAGAGCCCAAGAGCCACAACTACTGAGCCCACGTACTGCAACTTCTGAAGTCCGAGCACCTGGAGTCTGTGTTCCACAAGAGAAGCCACTGCAATGAGAAGCCCGTACACCACAACAAAGAGTAGCCCCCATTCACTACAACTAGAGAAAGTCTGCATGAAGCAATGAAAACCCAGTTATCACCAAAAATAAATAAATTATATATATATATATAAACTACAATGAGGTTTTATCTCACACCAGCCAGAACAGTCATCATCAAAAAATCTACAAACAGCAAATGCTGGAAATGGTGTGGAGAAAAGGGAATCCTCTTGCACTGTCAGTGAGAATGTAAACTGATACAGCCTCTATGGAGAACAGTATGGAGGTTCCTTAAAAAACTACACATAGAACTACCATACAACCCAGAAATTCCACTACTGGGCATATACCCTGAGAAAAAAACATAATTCAAAAAGACACAGGTATCCATTGTTCACTGCAGCTCTATTTATAGCAGCCAGGACATGGAAACAATTTAAGTGTCCATCAGTAGATGAATGAATAAAGAAGATGTGGTATATATCCACATTGGAATATTAGTCAGCCATAAAAAGGAACAAAATTGGGTCATTTGTAGAGATGTGGATGAATATAGATTCTGTCATATAGAGTACAGTAAGTCAGAAAAAGAAAAAGTATCATATATTAACACATGTATGTGGAATCTAGAAAAACTGTACCAATAAACTTAGGTCCAGGGCAGGAATAAAGAGGCAGATGTAGGGAACAGACATGTGGACACAGGCAGAAAGAGGAGGCTGGGATGAATTGGAAGATTAGGTTTGACATAAATGTACTATCATGTGCAAAATAGCTAGCTAGTGGGAACCTTCAGTGTAGCAAACGGAGTTCAGCACAGTGCTCTGTGATAACCTAGACTGATGGGATACGGGGGTGGGAGGAAGGTCCAAGAGGGACGGGATATAGGTATAAATATGGTTAATTCACTTCATTGTACAGCAGAAACTAACATAACTGCAAAGCAATCATGCTCCCATAAAAATAAATGGCCCCTTTGTTAAGGCCTTACTAGCTGCTACAACAACTGGCAATTATAAAAGTCTGGAGACATTCCAAAGACAACACTGAGGAAGGAAAGGGGAATTGACAGGCCAATAGAGCTGCTAAGGCAGCAGCATTACAAGATTCAAGCTTCATACTTGGGAGGATGTCTGCTGCCCATCTAGGGAACAGAGATGAGTTTCTGAAGGATGCACATTTGATCAACATACTGGGCTTTGGTATATGCTAAATCGCCACTTTACTCTTTGTTCAGTCACTCAAGAAACCACACTAAAATTAATACATTAAATTACTCATTGTGGGAACTGATAAGATACAGCCTGGGAAAAACAATACTCAGAGGTGTCAGATCTGTCCTAAGTAGAACCCAGAAATACCTATTCATACTTCTCACAGCCACTTTCTGTTGCTTCCTAGTCCTTTTGAAATCTGGCAAGTGGATTTTACCTCACTATCTCCCTTTCAGGGATGCAAATATAGTCTGATGATAGCATGCATGTATTCCCATTAGGTGGAAGCTTTTCCTTGCAAGTAGCCAAAACACTGTTGAAAAGGATTAGTCCTATTGAGGGAATTCCCCTAGAATTACACAGTGATAATGGTGCCCATTTAACTGTATAAATTCTAAATTGTATTTGTAAAATCTGGCCTCTACTACATTTCCACTGTAACTATCCTCCTCAATCTTCTGGTCCAATGGGAAGAAACAAAGACACAATCAAAACTCAACTGGCAAAAATCTCTGAGGCTATAGGCCTTCCTTAGCCTAAACTGCTTCACATAATTCTATTAAACTTAATATCTATATCCTTTGGAAAACACAAACTGTCACCATTTGAAAAAATTACTGAAAAATCTATGATGCTTGACTTAGGACTATATAATCCCCTTCTAGTCAAAGGAGATCTTTTACATTATTGTCAAAGTCTCATTAAAACTGACCCAGAAGTGAGGCAAATGGCCCCTAATGCAGATGCCTTTCCCAAGACTTTGGACAAGGCTGGTACTCTCCATGATCCCCATCAATGAAATCCCTCAAGTTAACCTTGTTCTAATTGCTGCCATCATAGAGTTGTTACATCTCCTTCATTATGTAATAATCGATGATGCATCAACTTGCTTCTCCTTCTTACAGACATATTGTCAAGGAGTTAAATTTTTCATAGGTTTATGGCCAGGAATGAACATTTAGAGGAAGTGACCCTATTCCTGTGGTTCTTTGATTTTGACTATAAAGGAATGGATAATTGAATTTTGGGGACTCTTCATTGAAGCTAGAGTTTTACTAATGCACTTTGTCCTACTACATAGAGTAGGTAACCTCCATGAATGGTAATTCTACCTTGTATTATTCTGCTGGGAATAAGCCTCTGGCTCCAAGTCTTGGCCTTTTAATTACTCTATTTCACTTGGGATTCCTTCACTCACCAAGGCCATGAGTTACCCTTAGTCCTCTTTATATTAAAATGGCTGACTTTTCTTGGGATAGTTTTTACTAGAGTTATATTATTAGCTCTCTTAATATCCATCTCAAATCTTTATACCTGGGAAAATAATGCCTTATTCTGCATTTCCAAAAGTCTAGCCACTGGAGGAAATCTAACAAACTATTGGATGTGCCATCAGCACCCTAATCATTCGCTGAATACTGGGATCCCCTTGTTTTGGCTATCTCTAATCTTACTGGTAACTCTCTACCATATGTTATTCAGAACTCATCTACTTGAATCCACAGTTCCCTTTCCTTGTTTTCCTTGTTTGGAACCAGATAAATCCCCAAACGGTTCCTTAGGAATATGTGTTCCAATCAGGCCCTGTGGTTATCCAGAAACAAGAGATCCAACTTCCAAACATCCACTTTTATTTCACTGTTCAACAACAAAACATGTTCTCATAATAACCCCCATGTATTCCAATAAGGAAGGCTTCTATGCTGCTCATATATAACCAGCCCATGGTTGAATTTCACTTTTGTCTCCTTTCTCTGTGCTCCAGTGAAGTTGCTCAATCATGTCCAACTCTTTGAGACCCCATGGACTGTAGCCTACCAGGCTCTTCCATCCATGTAGCTTTCCAGGCAAGAGTACTGGATTGCCATTTCCTTCTCCAGGGGATCTTCCTGACCCAGGGGTCAACCCAGGTCTCCCACATTACAGGCAGACACTTTACCATTTGAGCCACTGGGGAAGCCCTCCATCTATGTCTTTATTTGTGGTTGGAAGTTCCCCACCTAGGGCATATCCTGCCTCAACGCCCTAACATCAGGTTCTAATGTGCCCCAGGACTTTTAATAGTTCATTTGACTGTGTTAAATTTTTCAGAAATTACCAAATGGCACATACAGTCTACTTTATGCCTCTTCCAAGAAACCCTTTCTGAGGGATTTCAAAGGTTCCCAAGATTTATTTAAACCACACGGGGAGTTGGAGCCACTGACAAAATTATTCAAAACCCCTATGCTATCATAAGACACAGCTAATGCCACAGCTAAAAACATTAAGTGCCCAAAAAGATTCCCTGAATTTGCTTGCTCATCTTGTGTTAGATGAAAGTTTTTCCTTGGATTACCTTCTAGCAGAACTTGGAAGTGCCTGTGTCATTTTAAATATCACCTGTCGTACGGGGATTAATGCCTCTGGTATAGTAGAAACTTAAATTAAGCAATCTTACAAAACAAGGTCACTGGCCTTCATTCTGATAGTCTTACTACTTCCCTAATGTTTGTTTAGTTGGTTACCCTCAAACATCGGATCTTGGTTCAAAACTGTTTTACAAACTGGATTATTACTCTTAATAACTGCTGTCAGCTTCTTTACATTGATAAAGTGCTTGCTTAAATTGATTATTCTATACTTAACCATTCTACTGCCCAGCTGATGCTCATCCAAATTGATATACTTGAGGCAGCACAACATCATATTGCTTCCAGTGAATTTTCCAATCTATCTACTGATTCATTCACAAACCACCCTCTAAAGGACACGATGGACCTGGAGCAGACAACCAATTCTGGCTATGCGGGAATAAGAATTTGCTCCAATGATGTTTTCTTCAGGAAAATGCATAGGCAAAAGGGGGGAATGTGAAAATAACTATGTCAGGAATGACTAAGACATGACCTGAAAACCTCCATGTTTGCTACCAATGCTGGACTTTAGCTGAACATGTGCTTCATTAAAACTGCTGAAAAGTTGCTGAGTTGCTAAAAGGAAAGATTGATGTTGACAACTAGACTTTACCTTCCTAAGAAAACACAACTGTCCCTAGTAATGACTGAGATACATTCCATAACTCAATCTTATGTATAGAATCATTTTACCCTCCAATCTAAATGGTTGGTAAACAACTTGCATAACCCTGCATTGACTTCCCTCTTCCTGTAAAAACCCTAGCCAGTTTCCCCTTGTGGGACACTATTCTGGTTTCTTCTAGACTTTCTGTGATCCCTGAATTGCAATTTTAAGACCCAAAATAAACTAGCTTTTTGCCTCTTCACAGTTAGTAATCTTTATGTTTGTTACTAGTTTCAAAAAAGCTTTCCCACAATCCTCTTATTTAGTCTTTATAACCACCCTATGAAGTGAGCAGAACAAATTTCATTATCCTCATTTGGTAAAGGAGGAAAGACAGTCTCGAAGAGTTTAAATAATTTGTCCACAGTCATCTGCTACTAAAGGGAATCAGCATACTAACTTGAGTCCTCTGGCTTCAAAATTCATGCTATTTCAATTACAACATACTGGGCTTTTATGTGACTTCCCTGGTGGCTCAGATGGTAAAGTGTCTGCTTACAGTACAGTGAGACCCGGGTTCAATCCCTGGGTCGAGAAGATCTCCTGGAGAAGGAAATGGCAATCCATTCCAGTATTCTTGCCTGGAAAATTCCATAGACGGAGAAGTCTGGTAGGCTACAGATTTAAATTAGCCTGGACCATATCTCCTATGATTGATAGAAAAAATTAAGCAGAAACTAGTTGTAACCCTTCCCTGTTCTCAGCCTGATAGTAGAAAGAAAACTGACAGGAAGGAAGTGAATTCGAAAAGAAAGAGACTGGAGTTGGGGAAATAAAGAGTAGTGTCTGGAAAAGAAAGACGTAGAAGAGGCTCTAACTAGGGTCAGCGGTATGCAGACAACAACTGGCCTAGCAATGTCACCTCTATGTTTTTTCTTCCAGGTCCACTCTGTGACACCTCTTTTCTATAGCCTAGCTCGGGGATGGACAGATGCTTTTGCCCCCAAACCCACACATGCAAGCTGGGGAGCTGGAGTAATGGTCTGAACAACCGTTGGGGCAGAAGTCAAGAGGAGGGCCGGAGTCAAGAGGAGGGCAGGGAAACCCTGGATAAAGGAAGTAACCCTCTGAGAGGATGCCACGCGGGGTATTCAAGAAAGGCTGTTACAAGTGCAGCAAGTCTATATAAAAGGTTGGAGTAAAGGGGTGTACGAGGTAACCGCTGGGGAGCCAGGAGGAGCTGGGGTCGGAGGAGACAGGACAGAGAGGGACCTGGCAGGCAACCACCCAGAGCGGAGGCGGCGTCAAGTGAGAGAACGGTTGGTACAGAACCACCTCTCCTTTGCGCGCCGCAGCAGCCTGCAGGCAGGTCCCAAGGAGAAGAAAGTTCAGTTTGGGTGAAACAGAGTGTGAACCGAGGAATATTACTCCGGTCCCGCGCGGAAGAGGGCGTCAAAGAGCACCCTGAGGGATGAGAGGGTGCACCTGGGCTTGCGGCTGAGCATCGAGAGGGAATCCCCGGCTCCCAGCCTCGCTGATCTCTTCTTACCTTGGGCACCGTGATATGGTCCATGACCGCGGTTCCCCACACCTGAAATCCTTAGTGCAACTCAGGCTGCTGCTGCCACCACCACGTATCTAGCAGCCTTCTTGCCCAACCTCGGTTCTAGCCCCCGCCCTCCCTCTCGTGCTTCAAGCTCTCGTCACCTGATCTTCGCGGAGGCTTCTCTCGCGACACTTCGCCTTGGGCCGCTAACGCCATCTTGCTTTCTGGCAATGCCCTTTTCTTTGGGCGAGCCTGTCGAGATGCCATTTCTTTGGTAGGTGTGTGTACTCAGTAACATCCGACTCTTAGCGACCCTTTGGACTATAACCCACCAGGCTTGTCTGTACATGGGATTCTACAGGCAAAAACACTGGAGTGGGTTGCCATTTTTTACTCCAAGGGATCTTCTCTACCCAGGGCCGGAAACGGAGTCTCTTGCATCTCCTGCTTTGGCAGGCGGATTATTACTTACCACTGCGCCATTTGGGAAGAGAAAATGCTAAATACACATTCTAGCTTTCTAAGAACACTTGGTTTAAATAAAATCGAGTGATTGGGAACTTTTTTCATATTGTTTAAGGGCAAAGCTACTAGGATTGTAGACAGGAGGCAGAACAGTGACATTAGGCTCACAAATATTTCTAGGACTGCTTCTATTTTCTTAAGAGTAAAAAGAGCCAACAACAACAACAGATTATCCTAGTTCAGACTTCAGGTTTGGCCCAGGAATTCTTAAGTCCCAGACCGAAGTGCTAGCACCCTTCTCACATCCCATGATGCTGTAAGGATTCTGAATACCAATATCATTCCACTATTGTTTAATGTTAACAGAGATGGCACCCAGCAGAGATAACATAGACTACTCTGTGGTGATGACTGAGTTTCTGAAGAGCTTCCTGTGAGACCTTGGGCAAGTCACTATAGGATATTTTTGAGATGGTTTATATTTTCCTTTCACTCGTCTCAACCAGGGGAAGTCTACTGCCATCAACCTACTTAAAGCCTGGACTATTAGAGTAGCCTCATAACTTTGTCATCAAAGATGTGGGGAAAGCAGCAAACATTATCCTCAATGGTGAAAAACTGGAAGCATTCCCCCTGAAATCAGGGACAAGACAAGGGTGCCCACTCTCACCACTACTATTCAACATAGTTTTGGAAGTTTTGGCCACAGCAATCAGAGCAGATAAAGAAATCAAAGGAATACAGATTGGAAAAGAAGAAGTAAAACTCTCTCTGTTTGCAGATGACATGATCCTCTATATTGAAAACCCTAAAGACTCTACGAGAAAATTACTAGAGCTAATCAGTGAATATAGCAAAGTTTCAGGATACAAAATCAACACACAGAAATCCCTGGCATTCCTATACACTAACAGTGAGAAATCAGAAAGAGAAATTAAGGAAACAATCCCATTCACCATCGAAACAAAAAGAATAAAATACTTAGGAGTATTTCTACCTAAAGAATCAAAAGACTTGTATATAGAAAACTATAGAACACTGATGAAAGAAATCAAGGAGGACACAAACAGATGGAGAAATGTACCGTGCTCATGGATTGGAAGAATCAATATAGTGAAAATGAGTATACTACCTAAAGCAATCTATAGATTCAATGCAATTCCTATCAAGCTACCAGAGGTCTTCTTCAAAGAATTAGAACAAATAATTTCTCAATTTGTATGGAAATACAAAAAACCTCGTATAGCCAAAGCAATCTTGAGAAAGAAGAATGGAACTGGCAGAATCAACCTACCTGACTTTAGGCTATACTACAAATCCACAGTCATTAAGACAGTATGGTACTGGCACAAAGACAGAAACATAGATCAATGGAACAGAATAGAAAGCCCAGAGATAAATCCACGCATCTATGGACACCTTATCTTTGACAAAGGAGGCAAGAATATACAATGGAGAAAAGACAACCTCTTTAACAAGTGGTGCTGGGAAAACTGGACAGCCACTTGTAAAAGAATGAAACTAGATCACTTTCTAACACCATACACAAAGATAAACTCAAAATGGATTAAAGACCTAAGCATAAGACCAGAAACTATAAAACTCCTAGAGGATAACATAGGCAAAACACTCTCTGCTATAATCCAAAGCGGGATACTCCATGACCCACCTCCCAGAATATTGGAAATAAAAACACGAATAAACAAATGGGACCTAATTAAAATTAAAAGCTTTTGCACAACAAAGGAAACTATAAGCAAGGTGAAAAGACAGCCTTCAGAATGGGAGAAAATAATAGCCAATGAAGCAACAGACAAACAATTAATCTCAAAAATTTACAAACAACTCCTGCAGCTCCATTCTAGAAAAATAAACAACCCAATTAAAAAGTGGGCCAAAGAACTTAACAGACATTTCTCCAAAGAAGATATAAAAATGGCTAACAAACACATGAAAAGATGCTCAACATCACTCATTATCAGAGAAATGCAAATCAAAACTACAATGAGGTACCACTTTACACCAGTCAGAATGGCTGCCATCCAAAAGTCTACAAGCAATAAATGCTGGAGAGGATGTGGAGAAAAGGGAACCCTCTTACACTGTTGGTGGGAATGCAAACTAGTACAGCCACTATGGAAAACAGTGTGGAGGTTCCTTAAAAAGCTGCAAATAGACCTGCCATATGACCCAGCAATCCCACTGCTGGGCATATACACCGAGGAAACCAGAATTGAAAGAGCCACGTGCACCCCAATGTTCATCGCTGCATTGTTTACAATAGCCAGGACATGGAAGCAACCTAGATGCCCATCAACTGACGAATGGATAAGAAAGCTGTGGTATATATACACAATGGAATATTACTCAGCATTAAAAAAAAATTCATTTGAAGCAATTCTACTCAGATGGACGAAACTGGAGCCCATTATCCAGAGTGAAGTAAGCCAGAAGCAAAAACAACAATACAGTATATTAACACATATATATGGAATTTAGAAAGACAGTAATGAGAACCCAACATGGGAGACAACAAAAGGAACGCAGATGTATAGAATAGACTTGTGGACTTTGTGGATGAGGGTAAGGGTGGGATGATATGGGAGAAGGGCATTGAAGCATATTAATTGTCATGTGTCTAATCAATCGCCAGCCCAGGATTGATGCTCGGGACTGGTGCAGCGAGATTTCCCGGGGGGGAGGGAGGAGGGAGGGGGGACCCGGAGGGGAAGCATATGTAAACCCATGGTGATATCATGACAATGTATGGCAAAAACAATAATAAAAAAAAAAAAGATGTGGGGAAAGGACCAGAGACCCACTGGACCACCTCTCAGATGAGGTGCAGCTACTCTGTAGTGTTCTCTGAATCAGGCTTGTAATGGTAATAAGAACAGTCTGGGAATCGAAAAACCTGGATTTTACTCTCAGGTCTACTACTAACTTGCTATGTGACCTTGGGCAAATCATGTCACCTCTCTGGGCAGTGTATTCTAGCTGAAACCTCTATCTTGCCTGAATTATTGACATAGTTTGGTCGCCATGTTTTGGCCCTGGTTCCCCTAGAATCTGTCCTCAATATGGCATCTTCCAGACTCTAGAATCTATAGTGATGTCACTCCTTTGCTTGAAACCTACCAGTGGCTCTCCATTTCAGAGTAAAAGTCATATCTTTACGTGGCTTAAAAATCCCTACATGTGATCTAAGCCTAGTGCCTCTCTGACTGTATTTTCTATCACCCTTTTCTTTCTCTCTTTATCTTATATTGATTTTCTTGTTGTTTCTCAAATATACCATACATTCTCCTGCCTCAGAAGCACTTGCTCTTCCCTTTGCCTAGAATGCTCTTCCCCCAGTATCTGTATGTTCACTCCCTCATCTTTGTCGGGTCTCTGGTCAAATTCACAATGTCAGAGAATCCTACTTGAGCACCTTATATCAAATAAAACCACCACTACTTCTTCCCCAGAATTCTCTATCATCTTAACCTTTTTTCTTTATATTAATAATTATGACCACCACCTGATATACTATAAATGTCTCTGTCAATTATTTGTCTCCCCCTCTAGGATATCAACTTCATGAGGCCAAGGGCTTTTTGTTCACTGCTAGATCTCCAAAGTCTGGAACAGACCTGGAACACAGTAGGTATTCAATAAATATTTGTTGAATAAGTGAATTTTCTAAACTACCCCAAATTTTCTGTCCATTAACTTTAGCCATTCCTCCTAACAATCCCTACTTAAGGAAAGTTAGTGTCATTTCAGAGGAATTTAAGGTAGAGATGGTGATTGGTCAAAGGTTTCAGAATAAGCACATGTCAGATTGGTCCTCCACAGGAGTAGATAGCATCTGGGACTAAGAAGGAAAATGTGGAAGGAAAAAGTATTAGATTCATAAAAAAATTTCTGTGAAAGGGATACTATTATCATCTATTATTTTTTTGTCTTCTGCCATTATGATGTCAGTTCTGTGAGATTTTTTTCTGTTCACTGCTGTAACCCAGTGCTTGGAAAAATACTTGGCAAATAGTGAATGCTTGATAAATGCTTGCTGAATGACTAGATGTAAACAAATTACTCTAGACTCACAGCTGGTGTGGGACAGAGGATAAACAACTAGATGGAAAGAATCTGAAGACAGGAAATCATTAGGAGGCTATTAGGTTCATCCAAAAAGAGTTGTAAGCCAGTGAGGCTGTGGGTTTTTTGACTTTGTACCTAGAGCTCAGGTCTCAGATTAGCCAACATTTGAATACTAGATGCTGCACTAAATCTCACCTGTCCTGCTTTATATCCAAACCTCCAACTCAAATATTACTCAGTTATTTTCTACATTGAGGGATTTTCTGATATTGGGGGTTATTGTTTCTCCCATAGTATCCTAGGGAAGTAAGGAGATGTGCTTTGCCCCAATATCTCACTAGCTGGAGATACAAACATAGAAAGCTACTGCCAAAGGTCACCCATGAAGTGGTGAATTATGACTGTTTAACAAGTCACAGAGCCTTTGTGACCTCACTCCTGCTCCAAAGATAGCTTGAGAAGTCACAACAGAGGGCAGCTGAGGCATAACTTCACACAAATCATTAAGACCTCATCCACCTTGCTGCTGGGGAGAGGCCATCAAAAACAGACTGTATTTTTAGCTTATTTCAGTCTCAGCTTATCAGCCATCTTGAGCCAACTAACAACAAACTTCTTTTGAAGACCTACTTGCCAGAAATCACTTTATTCATCTTTTAGAGACAGCTTACCTGAGTCATGCAGTGCATAGGGGATATCAGTGAAGAAGTCTGGCAAGACTGCATCACCTTCTTCCTACAGACTGAGATGTGCTGTGATGCGGCAATAATCACCAATTCCCCACCTTGGTTGTTAGCTTCTTATCCCGAAGGCAACTTGTTACAACTGACCCAGGAAGAAATTCAGATCTTGCTGGGGAGAGAAGGGAGAGAGAAGTTGTTTCTTCAGGGAATCACCCTTGCAGGGACAAAATGCTTGTTGATCCGGGACAACCTATATACTGAGAGCAACAACACCATGGATCTCCGCACCAAAGGCCAGAGTCGGGGCAGCCGAGCAGTGACAGTAGTTCAGATTGAGTCTGTATACCTTGTGGTGATGGGACAAAAAGGGACAGAATGAGGGCCTCTCAACCTCAAGGCTTTTGAGATGGCAGGTTGCATCAAAGAGGCCATTCATCAACACATGGCCCATTTCTAAGTAAATAAAAAGGCCATGGTGTTTGACCTGGAATTTGAATTCAGTGTTATCTGATTCACCTCCCAGATTAACAGTCTTGAAGAAAATAAAGGGAAATTCCAGATCAGGTTTGGAGATGCGTATGTATATGTGTGTGTGTGTGTGCGCTTGTTAGGAGAGGAGCAGATTGGGGAGGGAGTATTCAAGCATTTGGGTTTCTGCACCTTTTTTACACCTAGAACACCATCTCTCCCATCTCAGCACTTTGAGGGAAGAGTAGTGGACTGGGAACTAGAAAATCTTGGTTGTACTCCCAACTTTTTTCTAACTATGGTATCTTTCTCTCTGTGTACCTCAGTTTGCTTATCTGTACAATGAGAAATGTACTGTGTCTCTAAGGGCCCTATAAGCTCTAGAAATCTATGATTTTGAAATAATCACATATATCCTTCAAAATCAGCACAAGTTCTACCTCCTCAAGGAATCTTTCTTTGCCTGCATCAGCCTTTAGGGCTGACCCTAATTTGAATTACTAGAGTACTAACTCTATGGGTAATTTGTATGTACTTAATCTTACTCTGCCCAACATTTCTTATATGATTGTCCCATAATCTTGTTTAACTTTTCACACACACATTAGATTTGTTTCCCAACTTTATTATAATCTGCAAAAAATGACAGATGTTTTGCCTTCTACTTCTCTATCCCCCTTCTGGGTAACCCATCATGGGGCTTTGCCAGGGGAGTTGGCTATATGGATAAAGTCAATTATCAGGAAAAGAGAGATTTTTCAAAGTGGGGATTCTGCTGCGTGTGGATGATCCAGGGTGTTTGTGGGTAGAGTTTATTCTTCCAATTTGTGGCACACCTTTGGACTATTTATCTGTTCATTGTTGTCACCATCAGGGAAAACATGGGTGAGCAGAAGCTAAGAAAGGAGGTAAAAACTCTAACCTTTCCATCTAGCTTGTTGCTAGCTACTCTGGACAAGCTGGCATGAAAGAAGACAGGAATGAGAAAGATGAGATTTAATAATAAACCATAGCACTTCTTGCCTGGAGAATTCGGAGCTGGGCAGGCTGCAGTCTTTGAGGTCACAAAGAGTTGGACATGATTGAGTGATTATCACTCATTTGACTCTACTGCCACCAGGAGCAGTGATTATGGAGAACTTTCTTCTCTGTCAGTTTCAGGGAACAGCTTCATTACCCCCCATATATACCCTCACAAGCCTATAAAGGTCAAAGGTTAAATGTGGAGGTTGTCAAAAATCTGTTCTATTCAATACAGATATAATGTTAGTCATATATGTGACTTACTTTAATAGTTACTTTAAAAAGGAAAAAATAATAGTTTAATTCAATTTTAAGAATGTAGAATGTATTTTATTTAACCCAGTATTTCCAAAATATTATTATTTAAACATATAATCAAGAAAAATATTACTGATGAGATATTTTACATGTTTTCATGCCATGAATTCAAAATCTGGTGTGCATGGGTTCCCTGGTGGCTCAGTGGTAAAGCACCCACCTGCCAAGTAGGAGAAGCAAGTTTGATCCCTGGGCCAGGAAGATCTCCTGGAGAAGGAAATAGCAACCCACTCCAGTATTCTTGCCTGGAAAATCCCATGGACATAAGAGGCTGGCAGGCTACAGTCCATGGATTTGCAAAAGAATCAGACACAACTTAACAACTAAACAAAATCTGGTGTGCATTTTACATTTGTAACACATCTAAATTCAAACAAGCTTAATTTCAAATGCTCAGTAATCATAAGTATCTAGTGGCTACTGTATTTGGCAATGTGGGTCTAGGCCAACCTCATACAGTTTTTGAAACCTGTCTACAATATCTTTGCCAGCATTCATCCATCCATCCAACAATCTTCATGCCAAATATTGGCTAGGTAATTAATAAAAATGTCAAAAATTAGAGAAAAGTTTCTTAGATAAAATTCTAGTGAGGACAAGACAAATGAAAAAAATAAGTTGCAATACAATGAGGTAGATGGCATGAAAAAGTTTGTACAAATATTTATTGAGCTCCCACTATGTGTTCTAGACACAGCAGTAAACAAAGTACACAATAACCCTGTGTTCATGGAGCTTATATTCTAATGGAAGAAACTGAATATGTGTCAGGAGATGATAAGTGTCATGCGACAAAGCAGTAAAAAGAGAGGTAGAGAGTGATGGGAAGGACTGTTTTATTTTTTTTAATTTTCTTTATTGTGTTGGTTTTGCCATACAGTGACATGAAACTGCCATGGGTCTACACATGCTCCCTCTCCAGAACCCCCCTCCCTCCCCCCTCCAGACTCCCTCCCCCTGGGGAAGGACTGTTTTAAATGGGAGATCAGGGGCAGCTTCTCTGGAGAGGTGATATCTGTACAGGGGCCTAATGAAGTGAGGAATTAAGTGATGTCAAGAACTAGGGGAAGTGCTGCAGGTAGAGAGAAGATCCATTCAAAGGCCCTGAGGCAGGAGTGCGCCTGTTCTTTTGAGGAACTATCAGGAGACCCATGTGGTTGCAGCCTCCCAGGACAATGCTCCTTTCCCTTCTCACTTGTGGCATTCTCAAAAATGGTGGTGAGACAGTAGATGCTGTCTTCTGGGGTAGAACAGCAAAGCTGAGCACATAGTCTCATCGCCCTCCTTTTGGATCCTCTCTTTCTAATGAAGTTGTTGTAACTTTTATCTTGGCAGCCATGTTATACTTCTGACTCACACTGAGCTCTTGGTTAACTAAACCCCCTTGGGCTTTTTCACATTGGCTTCTGTTAAGAAAAGAGCTTGAAATAGTGGTAGGGCAATAAGCCAGGGGAAAAAATTAAATGTGAAAGTGGCTTCAGTAGAAACTTCATCTTGGATAGTGGCTCCATGTGGCTTTTCCCTGAAGGGAAAGAAAGAGAGGTGAAATGGAGGGCAAAGAAGGAAAATTCTTAAAATAGTTGAGCCTTCTACATTATTCTTTACAGTCTGAATCTCCAAAACATAAAGACATGTTCAGAAATTAGGGCCACTGAGGAAAATGGCCTTAGCAATTAGAAAGGCCCGAGCAAATCTTTCATTGGAGGGAAAGCGAAAGTATTCAGATTCCCAATTGAACAAGAGACTTAATCGGATTTATGACTGACTGAGGACCAGGGTGGTAAGCTGGGAAGACGAAGGGAACCTACATAGTGGCCACCTAGCAGAGATCCTGCCTTTCTGAGCCAGAAAGAAGCACTTCACTGTGGTACCAGACCATGCTTGCCTGTTGCCATAGTGAAGTCTTTCCCGAGAAACTGAATGTGCCTTGTACAAGTAAGGTACAAGTGAATGAAGAGAAAAATTAATTTGGACTGTTCTGTTACCAGAAGGGATAAGAAGGACAAGCTAGAGCTCAGAGTCAGTACAGAGAAACTTGCTATGAGGATTCATTTCCTCTCTCCATCCATCCTGTGTGTCCTTCCTGTTTTGGGTACTCACAGTGAATTCTGAAGCTAGCCTTAACCTTCATTTGCCACCTTGATGCCCACTTATCCTTTCTTGTAGTCTGCGGTCCAGTCACACTGAATAACGCATTGTTTTCATCACATGCTTCACAATTTCCTGAGCAGTGTTCTCGGAATTCACTACTACTTGCCCTCTCCTTCTCTAACAATCGCAATCCAGTGCCCAACTTATTTGTCTAGACCCAGCCACCAGGCCCATTTCTATAAGGATATTTCTTATTCCCCAGGTTTGGAGATATTTCCTCCTGACTTGGAATCACTCACTTTGTGCTTTGCACCTCTCTCATAACAGTTAACTCTTTCAGCTTTCAGTCCTTACTATGCATGTGTATGTTTTCTTTACCTTATTGGCCTTCAAGTTCCCCTAGAGATGACTATTTGGTTGTAATCTCTATTAGCAGGCTTTTGTGCTAGGAAATTCTCAATACATATACAACCTCCTGGATGGTTAATACATGACAGATATAGTGAATGAATAAAGGTTAATTTTCCAG
This sequence comes from Antilocapra americana, assembly GCA_007570785.1. Classification (NCBI taxonomy): domain Eukaryota; kingdom Metazoa; phylum Chordata; class Mammalia; order Artiodactyla; family Antilocapridae; genus Antilocapra; species Antilocapra americana. The sequence continues at coordinate 3,391,761 of ML663487.1, read as the reverse complement.
CCAAGCCACATCCTTGGTTTCCTGCAGTTTAAATTAGTGGAGAATGAAGGAAGGTTGTTGAGTCCTCCTTGTCCTTCCTCTCCCCAGCACTTATCTCATTTCCTTTGCTTCTGGGAAGCAGAGTGCCTCACTCTGGGAAATCTTTAGCTCTTGTTTTGAGGCTTTATGTGATTATTATATTTCTTGAATAGGGTGAGGTCCATGCCAATTGAATGGTATACACAATTAATGGTGTAGGAATTAAGTGGAAGAACTCCAATGAGTGCTGTCCATAGTCATTGTTATATGGAATGTGCATTCTCTCTGCTAACTAGGAGTTCTACATGCAGTATATTCATTTATTCATGTTTATTTTCTTGTTGGATATTTTATGCAGGCATTTACAATGGGGTGAAAAGAACTGAATTCTAAGAATCTGATACCCAGCCCTGAACTATCATTTATTAGTTATATATTCTTGGCTGACTTTATTTTTGTGGGCTCCAAAATCACTGCAGATGGTGATTGCAGCCATGAAATTAAAAGACGCTTACTTCTTGAAAGGAAAATTATGACCAAACTAGATAGCATATTAAAAAGCAGAGACATTACTTTGCCAACAAAGGTCAGTCTAGTCAAGGCTATGGTTTTTCCAGTAGTAGTGTATAGATGTGAGAGTAGGACTATAAAGAAAGCTGAGTGTCGAAGAATTGATGCTTTTGAACTGTCATGTTGGAGAAGACTCTTGAGAGTCCCTTGGACTGCAAGGAGATCCAACCAGTCTATCCTAAAGGAGATCAGTCCTGGGTGTTCATTGGAAGGACTGATGTTGAAGCTGAAACTCCAATACTTTGGCCACCTGATGCTAAGAGTTCACCCATTTGAAAAGACCCTAATGCTGGGAAAGATTGAGAGCAGGAGGAGAAGGGGACAACAGAGGATGAGGTGGTTGGATGGTACCACTGACTCAATGGCCATGGATTTGGATGGACTCTGGGAGTTGGTGATGGACTGGGAGGCCTGGCGTGCTGTGGTTCATGGGGTTGCAGAGAGTCAGACACGACTGAGCGACTGAACTGAACTGAACTGAACTGATTCTTGGTTAATCACTTTATGGGCCTCTGGTTTCTCATCTAAAAAAATGGAGATGTTGATACTTGCAGGATTAGTGTGGAGATCAAATTTAAAAATGGAGACAAAGGGCTTTGGAAAATATAAAGTGCTTTAAATATCAGATCAGGTATAGGGATATGTGGGGGGGGGTTAAGTTAGAGATACCTGTTTTCAGGCAAGTACTTGGAGGTGTGGGGAGCAGACTGAGCTCCCATACATTTGAAAACAGACAAGAAACTTTCAGTCTGAGATGTTAGTTATAACAGAAGCTTTAACTGATTTGGAGATGGCCAGGATGGAGGTGAGTTGAGAATAAAATGTTGCCTCCTATGGAAAGGGTAGAGGCAGTTCTTAGGAACAGCAGTAAACAGCTTCATATTTGTGGTCTAGAGGGGAACAGGGCAACTATTTCCTAATGATAAAGCACTGAGTGTCTTACAGTTTATAGAAGGCTCTTGCCATTCAGTCAGCAAATGTTTATTTAGTGTCTACTATGTGTTTATTGTGAACAGATAAATGATAATGCAATATAGTAAGTGGTATTAAAGATTATATTCATTCATTCATTCAAATATTTGTTGACTGTCCACTTCTGTTTAAGCACTATTGTAAGCACTGACAATACAATTGTGAATAAAATAGGGAAAACTCCCTGCTCTCATGGAGCTTACAGTCTAGTATGGGAGACAGCTACTACACAAAATTAAGTAAAATGCATAGTATACTAGATGGCAATAAGTGCCAAGAAAGAAGAAAGGGAAAGCAGAGAATGAAGCAGGAAATGGTGGAGCAAAATAGGGGAGCTTTACAATTTTAAATAAGATAAAAAGGTGCTGTCTTAGTTTTATTCAGGCTGATATAAGAAAATACCACAAAACTAGATAGCTTATAATCCACAGAAGTTTATTTCTCACAGTTCTGGAGTCTGGAAAGTCCAAGATCAAGGCACCAGGATGTTGTGGTTTGTTAAGGACCATTTTCCTGGTTCATAGCCAGTACCTTTTCACTGTGTTCTTACATGGTGGAAGGGCCTAGGTAGCTCTGTGGGATCTCTCTTATAGGAACAACAATCTGATTCATGAGGGTTCCAATGAGCCTAATCCCCTCCCAAAGGTCCCACTTACTAATACCATCACATTTGCTGGGTTAGGATTTCAACAGATCAGTTTTGGGGGGACACAAACATTCACACCACAGCAGGTACCTTACCCATAGACAACATAAAGAAAAGACCCAAAGGAGGTAAGGAAGCAAGTCATGTGGTTATCTTGGGGTAGAGGCAAAAACTATGATGTGAAAGCAGAATTGCTATATTTGAACCTGGGGTGAAGGTTGGGGTAAAATGAGCAAGGAGGGGAAGGGAATTGTATGAGTTGAGATGAGAAAAGTTATGTGGGTTAGATCTTATAAGGCCTTGTAGAACTTTAGGTTTTATGCTGAATTAACTGGGGAACTTCTGGAAAATTTTCAGCAGATGGATGAAATGAGATATTATGTTTTTATAAGATCACTCTAGTTACTATATTGAGAATAGATTGTAAGTGGACAAAGGAGGAAGAGAGAGAGCAGTTATAGGGCTACTGCAACATCCAGGTAAGCGATGGTGATTGCAGAGTAGAGTGGAGGAGGGAAGATGGGAATTAGGAGTCAGATTCTGGGTATGTTACTTTTTTAATTGCAGTATCGTTAATTTACAATGTTGTTAGTTTCAAATGTACAGCAAAGTGATTCATACACACACACACACACACACACACACATATATATATATATATATATATATATATATATGTAGATATATTCCTTATCAGATTCTCTTCCATGATAGGTTATTACAAGATATTAAGTATAGTTGCTTGCGCTATACAATAGGTCCTTGTTGTTTAGCTGTTTTATATATATTGGTGTATATATGTTAATCCCAAACTCCTAATTTATCTCCACCCTCCTGCTATCCTCTTTGGTAACCATAAGTTTGTTGTCTATATTTTTGAGTCTTATTTCTGTTTTGCAAATAAGTTCATTTGTGTCAGTGTTTTAGATTCCACATATAAGCAATATGATTCTGTCTTTCTTTGACTTATTTTACTTAATATGATAATCTCTAGGTCCATTCATGTTGCTACAAGTGGCATTATTTCATTTTTTATGGCTGTATATATGTGTGTATCTATACAAGCCACATTTCTTTATCCATTCATCTGTTGATGGACATTCGGGTTATTTCCATATCTTGGCTATTATGAATAGTGCTGCTATAAACATAGAGGTACATGATATGTTTTGAAAGTAAAGCAAGCATAATTTTATGACAGATCAGATGTGGGACATGAGAGAAAGTGAACATTCAGTGATAGCACCTGAGGAAACAACTGTCTCCAAAAAAAATAAGAGTTATATCAAAGAATGTACTGGTTGTGTTTTCTTCTAGGAGTTTGTAATCTTACATTTAGGTCTTTAATCCATTTTTATTTTATTTTTGTATATGATGTTATAGAATGTTCTAATTTCATTCTTTTACATATAGCTGATCAGTTTTCCCAGCAACACTTATTGAAGAGACTGTCTTTTTCCCATTGTACATTCTTGCCTCCTTTGTTATATCAGATGACCATATGCATATGAGTTTATTTCTGGGTTATCTAATCTGATCCATTGATCTATTTATGTGTCTTTGTGCCAATAGCATACTGTTTTGATTACTTTGTAGTATAGTCTGAAGTCAGGGGTCATGATAGTTCCATCTTTATTCTTTATTCTTAATATTTCTTTGGCTAGTTGGGGTCTTTTGTGGTTCCATACATACTGTAGGACTATTTGTTGTAGTTCTGCAAGAATATTATGGGTATTTTGATAGACATTGCATTAAATCTGTAGATTTCTTGGGTGGCATCACCATTTCACTGAAATTAATTTTCCTCATTCATGAACATGAAATATTTTTCCATTTCTTTGTATCATCTTCAGTTTCTTTCATCATTGTCTCGTAGTTTCAGAGTATAGATTGTTCACCTCCATGGTTAGGTTTATTCCTAGATATTTTATCCTTTTTGATGCTATTTCATTTTTTTATTTTTTAATTGAAAGATAATTACTTTATAATGTTGTGTTGGTTTCTGCCAAAAATTTGATGCTATTTTAAATGGAATGGGTTCTTCTCCCTTTGTTTATTATGAGACTGGCTAATGGTTTGTCAATTTTATTTATCTTCTCAAAGAACCAGCTTTTGGCTTTGTTGATTTTTGCTATGGGGGAGCATATGTAAACCCATGGCGGTTTCATGTCATTGTATGGCAAAACCAACACAATAAAGTAAAAAAAATTATAATAAAAAATAAATGGAATGGGAAAATTTTTACTCTCTCTGATAGTTCATTATTTTATAGTGTATAGAAAATAAACAAATTTCTGTACATTGATATTGTACCTTGCAAATTTACCAAATTCATTTATTAGTTCTAATAGATTTTTTGGTGGAGACTGTAACATTTTTTTATATGTAGTATTATGTCCTTTGCAAATAATGACAGCTTTACTTCTTTTATTTTTCTTGGCTTAACCTTCTTTCTTTCTTTATTTTTTTTATTAGTTTTGCCATACAATGACATGATACCTTCTTTCCTTGCAATTTGGATGTCTTTTATTTCCTTTCCTTGTCTGATTGCTATGGCAAGGACTCCTAGTACTATGTTAAATAGAAGTGACGAGAGTGGGTATCCTTGTCTTGCTCCTGATTTTAAAGGAAAAGCTTTCAGTTTTTCATCCTTGAATATGATGTTAGCTGTGGGTTTGTCCTAAATGGTCTTTCTTATGTTCTTTCTATACTGAATTTGATGATAGTTTTTATCATGGATTGATGCTGAATTTGGTCAAATCCTTTTTTTTCCATCTATTGAAATGATCATGTAATTTTATTCTTTGTTTTGTTAATGTGATGTATTTCATTAATTGAAATATAGATAGTGAACCATCCTTGCATCCCTGGAATAAATCCCACTTGATCATGGTGTATGGCCCTTTTTACATGTCATTAAATTTGATTTTCTATATTTTATTGAGGATATTTACATCTATATTTACCAGAGATGTTGGCCTGAAATTTTCTTTTTTTTTTTGTAGTGTATTTTTCTGATTTTGGTGTCAGGGTAATGGTAGTCTTGTAGAATAAATTTGGGAAATTCCCTCCTCTTTCAATTTTTTGGAATAATTTGGGGAGGATAAATTTTAACTCTTCTTTGTATGTTTGGTAGAATTCCCCCATGAAGCCATCTGTTCCTGGACTTTTGTTTGTCAAAATTTTTTTTTTCTTTTGAACTTTTAATTTTGTATTGGGATATAGCCTATTAACAATATTGTGATAGTTTCAGGTGAACAGTGAAGGGACTCAGCCATATATGTACAAGTATCCGTTCTCCCCATCCCAGGCTGGCAAATAACACTGGACGGAGTTCCATGTATTACACAATAAGTCCTTGTTGGTTATCTGTTTTAAATATAGCAGTGTGCACATGACTCTCTCAAACTCCCTAACTGTCTCTTCCCTCTGGCAACCATATGTTTGTTTTATAAATCTCTGAGTCTCTTTCTGTTTTGTAAGTTTATTTGTATCATTTCTTTTCAGATTCCACATATAAAGGATGTCATACGATATTTCTCCTTCTTTATCTGACTTACTTCACTCATTATGACACTCTCTAGGTCCATCCATGTTGCTGAAAATGACATTATTTCATTCTTTTTAATGGCTGAGTATGTGTATACCACATATTCTTTATCCATTCCACTGACAACAGACATCGAGGTTCCTTCCATGTCTTCCATGTCTTGGCTATGATAAACAGTGCTGCAATGAACATTGGGGTGCATGTATCCTTTTGGGTCATATTTTTCTCCAGATATATGCCCAGGAGTGGGATTGTAGGGTCTATTTTTAGTTTTTAAAGGAACCTTCATACTGTTCTCCATAGTAGCTGTATGAATTTACATTCCTACAACAGCATAGGAGGGTTCCCTTCTCTCCACACCCTCTCCAGCATTTGTTCTTGGTGGATTTTTGATGATGGCCATTCTGGCTGGTGTGAGATGATATCTCATTATAGGTTTGATTTGCATTCATCTAATAATTACCAATGTTGAACCTATTTCAGTGTGAATACTGGCCATCTGTATGTCTTCTTTGGAGAAATTGTTTAGGTCTTCTGCCCATTCTTTTGAGTGAGTTGTTTGTTTTGATGCTGTTAATCATCATAAACTGTGAATTTGGGGAACTAATACTTTATTGGTCACATCATTTGCAAATATTTTCTCCCTATCTGTGGGCTGTCTTTCCATTTTATTTATTGTTTCATTTCCTGTTCAAAAACATTTATGTTTAAGTAGGTCACACTTATTTATTTTTGCTTTTATTTCCATGATTCTGGGAGATGGATTGAAAAGATGTTGCTGTGATTATGTCAGAGAGTGTTCTACCTGTGTTTTCCTCTAGGAGTTTTACAGTGTCCGGCTCACAATAGGTCTTTAATTCACCTTGAGCTTATTTTTGTGTATAATGTTAAAGAATGAGTTAATCTCATTTTTTACATATCATTGTCCAGTTTTCCCAGCACCGTTTATTGAAGAGAATTTCAATAAAACTTCAACATTGTGGAGTCTTGCCTCTTTGTCACAGATTAATTGACCATAGATGCATGGGCTTTTTCTGGGTTTCTTTTCTGTTCCATTGATTTTTATTTCTATTTCTGTGCCAGTACCATGCTATTTTGATGACTGTAGTATGTAGTCTGAGATCAGGGAGCCTGATTCCTCTAGCTCCATTTTTCTTTCTCAAGATTACTTTGGTTGGCAGTTCGGATTCTTTGGTGTCTCCATTCAAATTTTGAGATTCTTTGTTCTAGTTCTGTGAAAAATGCCATTGGTAATTTGATAGGAATTCCATTCAATCTGTAGATTGCCTTGGGTAGTCTAGTCATTTTGACATTATTGATTCATCCAGTCTATGAACATGGAATATCTTTCTATCTGTTTATATCATCTTTGATTTCTTTCATTATCATCTTGAAGTTTTTGGAGTACAGGTCTTTTGTCTCCTTAAGTAGGTTTATTTCTAGGTGTTTTATTCTTTTTGATGTGATGGTAAATTAAATTATTTCTTGAATTTCTCTTTGTGATATTTCACTGTTAGTGTATAGAAATGCAAGATACTGTATTACAATTACTGTGTATTACTTTTGTAACCTGAAATTTTAACAAATTCATGGATGAGTTCTAGTAGTTTTCTGGTGGCATCTTTACAATCTTATATGCATGGTATCATATCATATGCAAACAATGACAGTTGAACTTATTTTCCAGTTTGGATTCCCTTTAGTTCTTTGTCTTCTTTGATTGCTGTAGCTGGGAATTCCAAAATTATGTTGAATAAAAGTGTATAGAGTGAACATCCTTATCTTGTTCCTGATGTTAGAGGAGATGATTTCAGCTTTTCACAATTGAATATGATTCTAGATGTAGGTTTGTCATATATGGCCTTTATTATGTCGGGGTGCTGAAGAACTGATGTTATTGAACTGTGGTACTGGAGAAGACTCTTGAGAGTCCCTTGGACAGTGAGGAGATCCAATCAGTCCATCCTAAAGGATATCAGTCCTGACTATTCAGTCCTGAAACTCCAATACTTTGGCCACCTGATGCAAAGATCTTACTCGTTTGAAAAGACTCTGATGCTGGGAAAGATTGAAGGTGGGAGGAGAAGGGGATGACAGAAGATGAGATGGTTGGATGGCATCACCAACTCAATGGACATAAGTTTGATTAAACTTCAGGAGTTGGTGATGGACAGGGAGGCCTGGTGCACTGCAGTCCATGGGGCTGCAAAGAGTCAGACACGACTGAGTGACTGAAAAGAACTGAACTGATGTTGAGGTATGTTCCATCCATGCCCACTTTCTGTAGAGTTTCTATAACAAATGAGTGCTGAGTTTTGTTAAAATCTTTTTCTGCCTCCATTGAGATGATCATATGGCTTCTGTTCTACCGTTTTTTGATGTGATGTATCACATTGATTGATTTGTGGATGTTGAAAAATCCTTGCATCACTTGGATGAATCTCACTTGATCATGGTATATGATCTTTTTAATATATTGTTGGATACAGATTGCTAGTATTTTGTTGAAGATTTTTGCGTCTATGTTCATCGGTAATATTGGCCTGCAATTTTCTTTTTTGTGGTACTTTTGTCTAGTTTTGGTATCTGGATGATTCTGGCCTCATAAAATGAGTATCAAAGTTTTCCTTCCCCTGCAATTTTTTGGAACAGTTTCAGAAGGATTGGCGTTAACTCTTCTCTAAATGTTTGATAAAATTTGCCTGTGAAGACATCAGGTTAAGGGCTTTTGTTTGTTGGGAGGTTTTAAATCAAAGTTTCAATTTCAATGTTTATGATTGGTCTGGTCATATTTTCTATTTCTTCCTGGTTCAGTCTAGAGAGACTGTACCTTTCTAAGAATTTGTCCATTTCTTCCAGGTTGTCCATTAATGTCCAATAGTGGCATACAATTATTCACAGTAGTTTCTTATGATCTTTTCTATTTCTATGGTTTCCATTGTAACTTTTCCTTTTTTATTTCTAATTTTATTGATGTGAGTCCTCTCCCTTTTTTCTTGATGAATCTGGCTAAAAGTTTATCAATTATGTCTACCTTTTCAAAGAATCAGCTTTTAGTTTCATTGATCTTTGTGTTTGCTTTCTTTGTCTCTATTTCATTTCTTTCTGCTCTGATCTCTATGATTTCTTTCCATCCACTAACTTTAGGTGTGTTTGTTCTTTCTTTAGTAGTTTAAAGTGTAAGGTTAGGTTGTTTATTTGAGAGTTTTCTTGTTTCTTGAGGTAAGATTGTATTGCTATGTACTTTCTTGTTAGAACATCTTTCACTGCATTCAATAAGTTTTCAGCCATTGTGGTCTTGTTTTCATTTGTCTGTAGGTATTTTTTAATTTCCTCTTTGAATTTTTCAATGATCCATTGGTTGTTTTGTAGCATATTGTTTAGCCACATGTTTATGTTTTTTTAGAGTTTTTTCTTGTAGTTTATTTATAATCTCATAGTATTTTGATCAGAAAAGATGCTTGATATGATTTCAATTCTCTTAAGTTTACCAAGGTTCACCCAGCACGTGGTTAATCCTGGAGAATGTTCCATGTGCACTTGAGAAGATTGTGTAGTCTGTTGCTTTTGAATGGAATGTTCTATAAATATCAATTAAGTCCAGTTCATCTAAAGTGTCATTTAAGGCCTTGTTTCCTTATTAATTTTCTGTTTGGATGATCTGTCCATTGATGAAAGTGCAGTGTTAACATCCACTACTATTATTCTGTTACTGCCAGTTTATCTCGTTATGGTTGTTAGTATTTGCCTTACATATTGAGGTGCCCATATTTTGAGTGCATATATGTTTATAGTTGTTATATCTTCTTGGATTGAACCCTTGATCATTATGTAGTACCTTTCTTTGTCTCTTATAATACTCTTTGTTTTAAAGTCTATTTTGTCTCATAGGAGTATTGCTACTCCAGCTTTCTTTTCATTTCCATTTGCATGGAATATATTCTCCCATCTCCCTGCTTTCAGTCTGTAAGTATCCCTAGGTCTGATGTGGGTCTCCTGTGAAAAGTATATATACTGGTCTTGTTTTTGTATCTATCCAGACAACAGAGGATAAGCTGGTTGGATGACATCACTGACTCAATGGACATGAGTTTGAGCAAGCTCTGGGAGTTGGTGATGGACAGGGAAGCCTGGCATGCTGCAGTCCATGGGGTCAGAAAGAGTCGGACATTACTAAGTGACTGAACTGACGGAGCCAGTCTTTGTCTTTCGGTTGATGCATTAAGTCCATTTACATTTAAGATAATTATCTATGTGTATTATCATATTACCATTTTCTTAATTTTACTGGGTTTATTTATTTTTTTTTGTAGTTCTTTTCCTTCTTTTGTGTTTCCTGCCTAGAGAATTCTTTAGCATTTGTTGTAAAGCTGGATTTTTGGTGCTGAAGTCTCTTTAACTTTTGCTTGTCTGTAAAGCTTTTGATTTCTCCATCAAAGCTGAAGGAAAGTCTTGCTGGGTAGAGTATTCTTGGCTGACAGTTCTGTGCTTTTATTCCCTTTGGCTTGTAGAGTTTCTGTTGAGAAATCAGCTGATAACCTTATAGGAGTTCCCTTTGTTAAGTCCAAACTCCAGGTCCCAAGCCCCTGAAGAGACCAAGTCCACACAGCAATGCAAAAGCATAAAGGGGTTTATTGCTAGCCAGGCTAGGGCGCAAGTCTCATCCACGAAGTGGAATCCGACAAGAGCCCCGCGCTCCAGATCACAGTTGCTTTTATACAGGCAGTTCTTTGTTACAGCATTGGTATAGCTGGCAGTCAATGTTTGGTCAGTTTAAACTGTGCATCTGCCCTGGATGGTCTATCTCTTGGCACGCGGGACTTTCCTGGCTTGTGGGGGGAGGTAAGAGGTGAGGGTGGGGGAGGTCGCTGGAACTAGGGCAGGCTGTATATCACAGCAGCCTGTCACGGAGTAAGGTACGGGGAGGTGTGAGGATGGGGGAGGTCTCCGCAGCTAGGGCCTGCTGTATTTCCCAGCAGCCTGTCAGGGAAGCTGTTTTGTTTACACACCACACCTTGTATGTTATATGTCATTTTTCCCTTGTTGTTTTTAATATTTTATCTTTTGTTTTTAATTTTTTTAAGTGGATTACTATGTGCCTCTGTGTGTTCCTGCTTGAGTTTATTGTGCCTAGGACTCTTTGCTTCCTGGACTTGGTTGACTATTTTCTTTCCCATGTTAGGGAAGTTTTCAGCTATTATTTCTTAAAATATTTTCTCAGGTACTTTCTCTGTCCTCCTCCTGGGACTCTTATAGTGCAAATGTTGGTGCGTTTAATGTTGTCCCAGAGGTCTCTTAGGCTGTCTTCTTTTTTTTCATTCTTTTTTCTATATTCTGTTCTGTGACAGCAATTTCCACTATTCTATCTTTCAGGACACTTATCTGTTCTTTTGCCTCAGTTATTCTGCTATTGATTCCTTCTAAGTATATTGTTCATCTCTATTTGTTCTTTAGTTCTTCTAGCTGTTTGGTAAACATTTCTTGCATCTTCTCAATCTTTACCTCTATTCTTTTTCTGAGATCCTGGATCATCTTCATTATCATTATTTTGAAATATTTTTCTGGAAGATTGCCTATCTCCACTTCATTTGGTTATTTTGAGGAGTTTTATCTTGTCCCTTCATCTGGGAGAAAATCCTCTGCTTTATCATCATGATTAACAATCTGTGAGGTGGTTTAAGTTCTCGCCACTGTGGGATTGTGGTTCTTCTTTTTTCTTCTGTCTGCCTCCTGGGGGGTGAGGTTGTATAAACTTAAGAGGCTTGTATAAACTTCCTGATGGGAGGGACTGGTGGTGGGAAAAACTGGGTCTTGCTCCGGTAGGCAGGTCTGTGCTCAATAAAGCCTTAATCCAGTTATCTGCTGATGGGTGGGGTTGAGCTCCCTCCTTGTTAGTTGTTTGGCTTGAGGCGACCCTGCATGCTGTCTATAGGTTCTGTGGTAGGGTTAAATGGTGACCTCCAAGAGGACTTAGGAGAAGGTAATGGCAACCCACTCTAGTACTCTTGCCTGGAAAATCCCATGGACGGAGGAGCCTGGTAGGCTGCAGTCCATGGGGTCTTGGAGAGTCGGACACGGCTGAGCAACTTCACTTTCACTTTTCACTTTCATGCTTTGGGGAAGGAAATAGCAACCCACTCCACTGTTCCTGCCTGGAGAATCCCAGGGATGGTGGAGCCTGGTGGGCTGCTGTCTTTGGGGTCACACAGAGTCAGACACGACTGAAGCGACTTAGCAGCAGCAGCAGCAGCAGCAGCAGCAAGAGGACTTATGCCAGAGGGCCCTTTCTAGGACTGCTGCTGCCAGTGCCCCAGTCCCAACAGTGAGCCACTGTCGACCCACACCTCCACAAGAGACCTTCCAACACTAGCGGGTAGGTCTGGCTCATTCTCCTGTGGGGTGACTGGGTTTCACCTGGGTTTTGGCACACACAGGATTTTATCTGTGTCCTCCTAGACTAGAGTCTCTGTTTCCTCCAGTCCTGTGGAAGTCCTGTAATCAAATCCCATTAGCCTTCAAAGTCAGGTTCCTTAGGGATTCCCAGGCCCTTTGCCTGATCCCCAGGCTGGGAAGACTGACATGAGGCTCAGAACCTTTACAACAGTAGGAGCACTTTTTTGGTATTATTAATCTCCAGATTGTGGGTCACCCAACTGGCGGGTATGTAATTTAATTTTATTGTGTTTGCACCCCTCCTACCATTTCATTGTGGCTTCTTCTTTGTCTTTGGCCATAGGGTATCTTTTCTGGTGGGTTCCAGAATCCTTCTGTTGCTGGTTTTTCAACAGCTATTTGTGATTTTCGTGCTCTTGCAGGAGGAGATGAACACACATCCTTCTATTCTACCGTCTTGAACCAGAAGCCTAGTAACTAATTTGTATAGTCTTAAGACAAGGAAATTCCCTCTGGAAGTCTGGCATTAGGTGATTGGTTAGAGTGCTATAGGATGAGTAATAAGATGGGTATTTTTACCTAATATTGGATCAGGGAGCTGGCCGGTTTAGATCAGGGTGGGGAGGGGAGCTCATGGCAACAGTTGCTATGGTGCTCAGTCAGTTCCAGAGATGACCTTGGTGTGGGGCTCCTCATCTGTGACCTTGGTATAAGGCCTTGCTCCTGTGACCTTGGTGTAGGCCTCCACAAGTATCCTGTTTTTCCACATCCTGAGTTTCCTTGGGGCTTACTATAGGGAGTGACTGCAATCTGATGGCTGCTAGATGGCAGACTTTTCCTTTCTGAGTTTCCTCAGGCTCACCAGCTCATGATGGAGGGTCGCAATCACTGATGACTGTGACATCCTTGTCTACTGATACGGCAAGGAATATTCCATTTCTCATCTTCATACACAGATTGGGAAAGTTAAAGAAAGCTAGTGAGTGGTAGATCTAAGTTACAGAAACAAGAGGTTTAATCCTAGAGCTCTAGTCTTCTTAACCATTGCACATACTACCTCTCAGTATAAGGCAAGAGAGTGTTTTGGACTTGAGAGTTCATACCACATGTAAAAGTCATCATGTCACTATTTTTCTAAAAGTGATGCTGGCAAAACAATCATAACCTGAAGCCATACAAATAGCTCTCACCAGTTTGTAACCACATTCTTTATCCTCCATAACATATTCTGCCTGAAGTAACTCACACCAGGATAAATCCTGAAGCCAGATTTTTAATGGATGAGTATCACTACTAACTAGCACACTACTTTCCATCTAAGTTTCAGCCAGTCAGGGACTGCAGCACCCAAAACTTTATCCTACTTTCCACTTCTAAGGAGCCATGATGGGTATAAAGTTTAAGCTCTGAATTTCTCTCTCCTCAAGAGAGTTATTGGCACTGAGTCTGTGGCAGGACGATCTAATGTCTAATGGGGTTCCACCCATCATAAATATCTGCTGTTCAGTTTCCTGTGACTAAACAAGCTCTAGTACTAAAGGCCAGTAATAAAAATAGCCACATTTCTGCTTGTGGTCTGTGTTTTTCTTCCTCCTCCTCCTCACTACTTCCTTCAGTGCAACACCTTAGAACGTTGCAAGACTGAATTCTCTTTCCTCTGCTCTTGCCCACAAAACCCCTCCACAAAACAGGGCTTCATTCCCCTTTTTACCTGGTCCCCAAAGAGAGAGAGCTAAAAGCACCTTCCTTCTTGGAAACCTATTTGAGGAGAAAAGATTCTGTTCTATTCACAGATCAGAATTGACTCAGAGTTTGAGTGATTAAATGAAGAGCAAGCAAAACAACATCTTAGTTTTGGAAATCATCTCTGAATCTCTGGTTCAGTTTAGAAACCAAACTCTGAGGATTTCCTGCCTCAAGCAGCTCTCAGATTCTGTTTTAGTGTTAAATTGTTCAGTTCAGTTCAGTTGCTCGGTCGTGTCCCACTCTTTGCAACCCCATGAATCACAGCATGCCAGGCCTCCCTGTCCATCACCAACTCCCAGAGTCTACCCAAACCCATGTCCATCGAGTCAGTGATGCAATATAGCCATCTCATCCTCTGTCATCCCCTTCTCCTCCTGCCCCCAATCCTTCCCAGCATTAGGGTATTTTCCAATGAGTCAACTCTTCGCATCAGGTGGCCAAAGTATTGGAGTTTCAGCTTAAACATCAGTCCTTCCAGTGAACACCCAGGACTGATCTCCTTTAGGATGGACTGGTTGGATCTTCTTGCAGTCCAAGGGACTCTCAAGAGTCTTCTCCAACACGACAGTTCAAAAGCATCAATTCTTCAGCACTCCGGTTTCTTCACTGTCCAACTCTCACATCCATATATGACTACTGGAAAAAATATAGCCTTGACTAGACGGACCTTTGTTGGTGAAGTAATATCTCTGCTTTTCAATATGCTATCTATGTTGGTCATAAGTTTCCTTCGAAGGAGTAAGCATCTTTTAATTTCATGGCTGCAATCACCATCTGCAGTGATTTTGGAGCCCCCCAAATAAAGTCTGACACTGTTTCCACTGTTTCCCCATCTATTTGCCATGAAATGATGGGACCAGATGCCATGATCTTAGTTTTCTGAATGTTGAGCTTTAAGCCAATTTTTTCACTCTCCTCTTTCACTTTCATCAAGAGGCTTTTTAGTTCCTCTTCACTTTTTACCATAATGGTGGTGTCTTCTGCATATCTGAGGTTACTGATATTTCTCCCGGCAATCTTGCTTTGGCCTCTCAGTAAGTAAGTCATAATCATTATAATTTTCTTCCTCATCATTTACTGAGTGCTTCTCAAGTTCTGTTGTAATCACTTTACACATATTATTAGCTCATTTAACCTTCACAACAATGCCATGAGGACTATTATATGAGATATTGGAGGCCCAGAGAGGTTAAGTACCTAACCTAAGGGAACCTGGCCTTGAGATAACAGATTTTCCAGAGTTCACCCTGTGAGATGTTGATCATTGCAAACATGCTGATAATTGCTATAGGAAAGCTGAGGGCATAATATCAACAGTGAAATAAACTTTTAAGAGCAAAATTGCTAAAATTGCCTGGCCTTCCCCTGTGGAGTGAGCACCTATCCTCAGTGTAAAAGCTACCCATCTGGCACAAAGCATGTATACAATTCATCCTCATTGTGTCATACATGTAAAGAGGGACCCAAACCAGGTTATTTCCAGATTGGAAGGCCGGGGTTCTAGTTGAGGCTTTGCTCTTGACTTGCTAAGTGACCTCGGGTGAGTCAGTTCCCGTCTATGGGTCTCATCTGTAAAATGTAATACTACATGCTCTCCTAATAGTACAGGGCTCTTAATGTGAGAATTAAATGATAATGTTGAAGAAGGTGCTTGAAGTATAAAGCATTTTACCAGTATAACAAATAATTTCTTACTCTCTTCCTCTTCCTTCTTCTCTCTCCTTTACCCACATCGTCTTTGTCATTTACTCTGTTTTGTTCCTTCTCTTCCTGTCTTTAGCCTCCTCTAACCATGTCTCACACCTACCTAAATAACTGCTTTTAGGCAGAAGAAACAGGCTTTAAAGGTAGAGAGACCTAGGTTTGCCTCTTGGCTTTGCCCCTTCCTACTTGTTTGTTGGGCAACTACTTTCCCCCCTTTTTTGAGCCTCAGTTTTATCATCTTTAAAAATGGACACACATAATGTAAAGTTGTTGTTGGATGATGTGGTTATCTGCAAATATGAACAACAATTCCTCCCATCTTTGACATGAATGCGCTTTTCCTATCAAGAGGTAGTCTCTTTTCCCTACTCCTTAAATCTGGGTCGGTTCTGTGACTTGCTTTGACCAGTAGAGTACAGCAGCAGTTTAGCTGTATGACTTCTGGTTTTATGCAATAAAAGGCCTTGCAGTTTTGGCTCTCACCCTCTGGGAAGACTGCTGCCACATAAAAAAAAAAAATGTCTCACTGTTCTACCTGGAAAGGGAGGCCCAATGAAGAAAGAAAGGCAGATTAAATACTACAAAGGGAGTTGGGAGGCCCAGGCAGCCCACAGCTGTTTCAGCCACTACAACTTAGGTACCAGATATGAGGGGACATATATCTTTGTTCCTTCAGCCCCAGCCAAGCTGTCTGAGGTAATACCACATGGAAAAGAAATACACCATTCACAGCAAGTCCTGCTCCAATTGCAGAATCACAAGCAAACAAATGATAGCTATTTTAAGTTGCTAAGTTTTGGGGCTGATTGCTTTGCAACAATAGATAAATGAGCTAGAAAAATTAAATGAAATAGTAGCACCCCACCCAGTGGCTGGAAGATATAGGTGCTCAACATTTGATTGTTCCCTTCTCATTCAGTGTTCCCTGGGAAATGGCTGACCTGGCTATTTGTGCTACAACTGATTGACAGTATGACCTTCACTGTGCCAAAGATGCAGAGCAATAACCACTTCTCCTATACTACACAGGGACCTACTCAGGCCAATAGAGGTTAAGGTGTACTTCAAGTCACACAGCCGAGTGTCCTCCATTTGCACAGAGTGACTTTAGGCCACCTCAAAAGCAGGCTTGTAGCTGAACAAAATCTGAGATGGTGATGTCAGCTAAGACAAATGGTATTTCTTTTTTTTTTAAATTACTTTGATTTATTTATTTTTGGCTGCACTGAGACTTTGCTGCTGCACGTGGGCTTTCTCTAATTGTGGTAAGCACGGTTACTCTCTAGATTTGGTTTGTGAGCTTCTCATTGCAGGGGCTTCTCTTGTCTCAGAGCACAGGCTCTAGGGTGCCTGGGCTTCAGTAGTCATGGCACATGGACTTAGTTGCACAACGGCATGTGGAATCTTTCTGTACCAGGGATTGAATTCATCTCCCCTGCATTGACAGGCAGACACTTAACTGGACCACCAGGGAAATCCCAAATATTATTTTTTGTGCGGTCATCCAATCTACCTGATGCCAGAGGTGCAAGGGGAAGAAGTACTTGCTATATGCCTGGCACTGAGTGCTTACTCTATGCCTGGCATTGCTCTCAACAATGCCAGAAATAGGTACTAATATTTTTTCCATTTTTCCAGATGACAACACTGAAACCAGAGAAATTTCTGTCAACTGTTGGGTTTCTGGAAAGCACTGGGACAGTTTAATGTACAGAGTATTAACTAGGGTACCCATGGGATCAACATTTGTAGAAGAAAGGGGAAGAGAAGGAGGCAGGATTTGACAGAAGGAGGTATTGAACTGCTGTGTGTGTGCTTAGTCACTCAGTCATGTCTGACTCTGCGACCTCATGGACTGTAGCCCACCAGGCTCCTCTGTCCTTGGGGATTCTCCTGGCAAGAACACTGGAGTGGGTTGCCATGCCTTCCTCCAAGGGATCTTCCCAACTGAGGGATCAAACCCAGGTCTCCCGCATTGCAGGTGGATTCTTTACCAGCTGAACTACCATCTCAGTCTTAATGGAAACCACAGTCCACCCATGGGGAGCTCTGAAGCTGGGATGGCCCTTCAGAGGTGTTCCCTATTATATCCCATAGGGAACCAGGCCTTTAAACTCCTGCATCAGTCACTGAATTCATAGTCTCTGACTTCTAGTTCAGAGTTATTTCAACTACTCCTGTGATAAAACCACCCCAAAAGGGAGAAAAGCTTTAGAAAATGACCTTAGAGAAAAAGTAGAGGAAAAAATGGACTATGGAACCAGACAAATCTGAGTTCAAATCCTGAAACTTCTCTTACTAGCTGTCTGTTTAACTCTGTGCAAGTTACTTCTCTGAGCTTCTGTTTACATTTTTGGAAAATGGCAATAAGAATACTTAGCTTGAAATGTTGTTTTGAAAATCAAATACAATCATTTACACAAAGCATCTTACATAGAGACCTGAAAGAGTAGGCACTGAATCAATGGAAATTATTATAAAAATAGGGTAAATTATTATGCAGTGATGCTCCTGATTTTCTCACTTATAGGGTGGAATAAAAGAGTGAAGAAGAGCTACGCAGAAGGGGAAAGGGCATTACATCTTTTCTATTACCTGGTACTAGTAAGCACTGAGTCAGCATTTATTCCAATGAACAAATGTTTATTTAAAAGAATTTGTACAGACATAATGCTCTTACTTTCAAAGAGCATAGGAACCTTCTATATATTATGAACACATAGACAATGTGGTAACTTAAAAATACGGTTAAGAAAGGAAGGGAAAATATCCTCCTCTCCCAAGCCAGGGCCTGATACCTGAAGCCAACATTTTTTCAGTCAGTCCCCATCCCATCCCTTAAGTTTGAGAGAAAGAGCTGTAGGACTTAGGGGAAACTGCAATCTTTTCTTCTCAGAGGGAAAGTCACCTGCATAATTCACCAGAAAGGAAGTCGCCAAAAGCTGACCTGAGCTGAGGCTGCCTTTGAGAAGAGAGCTGACCCAAGAGAGGGAGAGATGACTGAAGTAGAGGTCTCACCTACCTGCATGGTAAAGTGACTGGCATTCACTTGAATCACAACCTATTACTCTGAACTCTAAGATACACCATGGGAGTAAAGTGTTGGTTTTAAACAAAAAGTAACACAAATATCATCCTGGGGTCTCTCTAGCCTAATGCAGCCCCTATAGAAGAGCCCTCAGACCAATGACTTAGGAAATGAATTAGGCAGGACTTGCAGAGTAGGTCTGGCTCCTTGATTTCACTGTGGGGAACATCTACTACTAATTTTCAATAGCTAGGGTTATTGGAGAAAAGTCCACAGATTTTAGGGTCCTCAGACACATAGTCTGGTACCTGAGAACTTTAGTATATCTGGGAAACTGTCAGGGTAGGGGGTAATGGGGTGGTAAACTCAATAGTAAAACAGCCAGGCCTCCCAAATTAATACAAAAAGGAGAGCTTATCCAAGCTACTTGTGGGCCTTTAGGATGATATTAGGGTGGGCGTGGGGGAGATGTGTGCATCAAACCTATTGGAAAGTCCAGAAAAAAGAATGTTGTCCCTTCAGAGCCTAAGGTAAAAGTACAGGGAGGGGGAACACTGGAACCTTCACCTGAAACAAGATATGGGACTACTCAGCCCTCAAGCCTTAGGCACTAGGCCTCAGAAACAAGAGACAGAGAGTCACATCTGGGACTTCTGCCGTTCCCTTGTCTCCTAACAAGGGCAGGGGTTAAAATGTGGGTGAGAGAGAAGGGATCTTCAGACACAACTGTCATTAGCACCTGAACAACATCTCTTCCTAAACCAGAAACTCTGACAGCAGAAAAAAACGCAATGTGAGGGGGGGGTTGTGCTTCTATTACATTAAATAGACATGGGGAAGGTTTCTTTCACATGGAGACATCAATCACTCTGGTCAAGGGGAGGGGTTATGAGCTGCAGAGCTCTAAGTGTTCTCCCTTTCTTTATTCATCCTGCTTCCGTTTTGGCTTTTTGGGATTCCTGGACCGACTCTTGGCTTTGCACAGAGGGCATATAGGTGCATTCCGGTGAATTTGCTGATGACATGACAGGCAGGCCTGGTGGGAGACATAAGACAAAGAAAGTTAGTGGTCAGATTCTTCCAGGCCATGGTTCATCCTTCTTATCTCTAGGGGCTCCAAAAGCAGTTGTGATTTCCTGTCAGGAAGGAGCAGAAATCAATGAGTGAGACCCAAGTAGGTAGATCTGTGCTGGATGTAAGGGATGCAATGGATATAAGAGAGTGAGATTCAAAGAGGGGTATTTAGGAAGAATATCCAAAACTTGGCAATAAGGCAAAATGTGAATTGCATACCCATTAAGTATTATTCTGGAGCATGGTCTATCAGGCCCACTCAGGGATAATTTAATTCTCTATGACAGGTATAAGTAAACTTTTTTGGTAAAGGCCAAGATAATAAATATTTTAGACATTCTTTTCAGGTCATATAATTTTAGTTGCAACCACTCAGCTCTAACTGTTTCACATAAAGAAAGATATAGACAATACATAAACAAACGGGCATGTGTGGGGACCAATAAAATTTTATTTACAAAAACAGGGAACAGGTCACACTTGGCTTGTGGGTTCTGGTTTGCTGATCCTTGCTCCCTTCGACTGTTTACTACTTTTTTTTTTTAAAGAAGTATAGTTGATTTGTAATGTTGTATTAATTTTTGGTGTACAACAAAGTGATATATATATATATATATATATATGTATATATATGTTTGATGTTATTTTCCATTATGGTTTATTACAGCATATTAGATATAGTTCCCTGTGCTATGCAGTAGGACTTTGTTGTTTACCTATTTTATATACAATAGTTTGTGTCTGGTAATCCCAAACTCTTAATTTATCCCTGCCCCATCCCCCTCCCAATTTGGTAACTATGATTTTGCTTTCTATGTCTACGAGTCTGTTTCTGTTATGAAAATAAGTTCATTTGTTATCATATTTTAGATTCCATATATAAGTGATATTATATGGTATTTGTCTTTGTCTGACTTCACTTAGTATGTTAATCTCTAGGTCAATCCATGTTGCTGCAAGTAGCATTCAATTCAGTTCAGTTCAGTTGCTCAGTCATGTCTGACTCTCTGTGACCCCTTGGACTGCAGCATGCTAGGCTGCCCTGTCCATCACCAACTCCTGGAGCTTGCTCAAAGTCATGTCCATTGAGTCAGTGATGCCATCCAACCATCTCATTGTCTGTTGTCCCCCTTTCCTTCCTGCCTTCAATTTTTCCCAGCATCAGGATTTTTTCCAATGAGTCAGGTCTTCGCATCAGGTGGTCAAAGGATTGGAGTTTCAGCTTTAGCATCAGTCCTTCCAATGAATATTCTGGACTGATTTCCTTTAGGATTGACTGGCTTAATCTCCTTGAAGCAGCATTACTTTTCGCCGATCGTATTCCACTGTATACATGTACCACATCTTCTTTATCCATTCATCTGTCGATGGACATCTAGGTTGCTTTCATGTCTTAGCTATTGCAAATAATGCTGCCATTAACATTGTAGTGCATGCATCTTTTTGAATTACAGTTTTGTCTGGATATATGCCCAGGAGTCAGATTGCAGGATAATATGGTAACTCAAATTTTAGTTTTTTAAAGAAATTTCCATACTGTTCTACATAGAGGCTGTGCCAACTTACATTCCCACTAATATTTCAGGAGGGTTCCCTATTCTCCACACCCTCTTGAGCATTTGCTATCTGTAGAATTTTTTTAATTTATTTTTTATTGAAGGATAATTGCTGTACAGAATTGTGTTTTCTGTTAAACCTCAACATGAATCAGCCATAGGTATACATATATCCCCCCATTTTGAAGCTCCCTCCCATCTTGCGCCCCATCCCACAGCCGTCAATTGATACAGAGCCCATGTTTGAGTTTCCTGAGAAATACAGAAAATGCCCATTGGCTATCTATTTTACATATGGTAATGTAAGTTTCCATGTAACTCTTTCTGTACATCTCACTGTCTACTCCCCTCTCCCCAAGTCCATAAATCTATTCTCTATGTCTGTTTCTCCACTGTTGCTCTGAAAATAAATTTTTAAGTGCCATTTTTTCTAGATTCCATATATATGTGTTAGAATATGGGACTTATCTTTCTCTTTACAACTCACTTTATTCTGTATAATAGGTTCTAGGTTCATCCACCTCATCAGAACTGACAAATGTGTTCATTTTCATGGCTGGGTATTGTGTGTATGTACCACAACTTCTTTATCCATTCACCTGTCGATGGACGTCTAGGTTGCTTCCATGTTCTAGCTATTGCAAATAGTGCTGCAATGAACAACGATATACATGTCTTTTTCAATTTTGATTTCATCAGGATATATGCCTAGGGTATATGCCTGACATCTGTATGTCTTCTTTGGAGAAATGTCTGTTTAGGTCTTTTTCCCACTTTTTGATTGGGTTGTTTGTTTTTCTGGCATTGAGTTGTATGAGCTGCTTGTATATTTTGGAAATTAATCCTTTGTCAGTTGTTTCATTTGCTATTATTTTCTCCCATTCTGAGGGCCGTCTTTTCACCTTGATTATAATTTCCTTTGCTGTGCAAAAGCTTTTAAGTTTAATCAGGCCCCACTTGTTTACTTTTGATTTTATTTCCACTACTCTAAGAGGTGGGTCATAGAGGATCTTGACTCAATTGATGTCATTGAGTGTTCTGCCTATGTTTTCCTCTATGAGTTTTATAGTTTCTGGTCTTACATTTAGGTCTTTAATCCATTTTGAGTTTATCTTTGTGTATGGTGTTAGGAAGTGTTCTAATTTCATTCCTTTATGTGTAGCTGTCCAGTTTTCCCAGCACCATTTATTGAAAAGGTTGTCTTTGCCCCATTATGTTTTCTTGCCTCCTTTATCAAAAATAAGGTACCCATAGGTGGATGGGTTTATTTCTGGGCTTTCAGTCTTATTCCATTTGTCTATATTTCTGTTTTTGTGCCAGTACCATACTGTCTTGATGACCATAGCTTTGTAGTATAATCTTAAGTCAGGAATGTTGATTCCTCCAGCTCCATTCTTGTTCTCAAGAATGATTTGGCTATTCAGGGTCTTTTGTGTTTCCATATGAATTGTGAAATATTTTGTTCTAGTTCTGTGAACAATGCCATTGGTCATTTGATAGGGGTCACACTGAATCTGTTGATTGCATTTCGTACTATAGTCATTTTCACAATATTGATTCTTCCTACCTAGGAACATGGAATATCTATCTGTTTATGTCATCTTTGATTTCTTTCATTAGTATCTTATAATTTTCTGTGTACAGTTCTTTTGTCTCCTTAGGTAAGTTTATTCCTTGATACTTAATTCTTTTTGTTGCAATGGTGAATGGGATTGATTCCTTAGTTTCTCTTTCTGATTTTCCATTGTTAGTATGTAGAAATGCAAGTGATTTCTGTGTATTGATTTTGTATTCTGCAACTTTGCTAAATTCACTGATTAGCTCTAGTAATTTTCTGATACTATCTTTAGGGTTTTCTATGTATAGTATCATGTCATCTGCATACAGTGAGAGCTTTATTTATTCTTTTCTGATATGGATTCTTTTTATTTCTTTTTCTCCTCTGATTGCTGTAGCTAGGACTTCAAGAACTATGTTGAATAACAGTGGTGGAGTGGACACCCTTGTCTTGTTCCTGATCTTAGGGGGAATGCTTTCAGTTATTCAACATTGAGAATGATGTTTGCTGTAGGCTTATCATAAATGGCTTTTACTGTGTTGAGGTAGGTTCCTTCTCTACCCAGTTTTTGAGGAATTTTAATTACAAATGGGTGCTGAATTTTGTCAAAAGCTTTTTATTCATCTATTGAGATTATCATATGGTTTTTATCTTTCAATTTGTTAATATAGTATACCACACTGATTGATTTGCGTATATTGAAGAATCCTTGCATTCCAGGAATAAACCCAACTTGATCATGGTGTTTGAATTTTTTGATGTGGTGCTGAATTCTGTTCACTAAAATTTTGTTGAGGATTTTTGAGTCTATGTTCATCAGTGATATTTTCCTGTAGTTTTCTTTTTTGGGGCATCTTTGTCTGGTTTTGGTATCAGAGTGATGGTGGCCTCATACAGTGAGTTTGGAAGTGTTCCTTCCTCTGCAATTTTCTGAAAGAGTTTTAAAAGGATAGGCATTAGCTCTTCTCTAAATGTTTGATAGACGTCTTCTGTGAAGCCATCTGGTCCTAGGCTTTTGTTTTCTGGGAGATTTTTTTTTATCACAGCTTCATTTTCAGTACTTGTAATTGGGTTATTCATAATTTCTATTTCTTCCTGGTTCAGCCTTGGAAGATTGAACTTTTCTAAGAATCTGTGCATTCCTTCCAGGTTATCCATTTTATTTCCATATAGTTGTTCATAATAGTCTCTTATAACCCTTTGTATTTCTGCATGGTCTGTTATAACTTCTCCTTTTTCAATTCTAATTTTGTAGATTTGATTCTTCTCTCTTATTTCTTGATGAGTCTGGCTAAAGGCTTGTCAATTTTGTTTATCTTCTCAAAGAACTAGCTTTTAGTTTTATTAATCTTTACTATTGATTCTTTCATTTTTCTCATTTATTTCTGCTTGGATCTTTATGATTTCTTTCCTTCTACTAATTTTGTTTTTTCTTCTTTTTCCAGTTGTTTTTGGTGTAAAGTTACGTTTGTCTATTCAATGGTTTTTGTTGTTGTTTGTTTGTTTCTTGAGGTAGGATTGTATTGCTATACACTTCCCTCTTAGAACTGCTTTTGCTGTATCCCATAGGTTTTGAATTGTGTGTTTTCATTTTCATTTGTTCCTGGAAATTTTTTTATTTCCCTTTTGGTTTCTTCAGTAAACTGTTGGTTATTTAGAAATGTGCTATTTAATTTCCATGTGTTTGTGTTTCTTACAGTTTTTTTTCCTTGTAATTGATATCCAGTCTCATAGCACTGTGGTCAGAGAAGATGCTTGATATGATTTCAATTTTCTTATTTACTGAGGCTTGATTTGTGACCCAGTATGTGGTCTATCCTGGGGAATGTTCCATGTGCACTTGAAACGTTGTATTCCTTTGCAATTGGATGGAATGTTCTGAAGATATCAATGAGATCCATCTCATCTAGTGTATCATATAAGACTTGAGTTTCCTTATTAATTTTCTGTTTTCATGATCTGTACATTGGTGTGAGTGGGGTGTTAAAGTCTCCTACTATTATTCTGTCACTGTCAGTATCTCCTTTTATGTCTGTTAGTGTTTAATTTTATAAGTTTGAGGTGCTCCTATGTTGGGTGCATAGATATTTACAATTGTTATGTCTTCCTCTTGGATTGATCCCTTGATCATTATGTAGTGTCCTTTCTTAATTCTTGTAATCATCTTTATTATAAGGTCTATTTTGTCTGATATGAGGATTGCTACTCCAGGTTTCATTTGCTTCCCATTATCATGAAATATATTTTTCCATCATCTCAGTTTCAGTCTATATGTGTCTTTAGGTCTCAAGTGGGTTTCTTGTAGACAGTATATATATATATATATATGGGTTTGTTTTTCTGTCCATTCAGCCAGACTGTGTCTTTGGTTGAAGCACTTAATCCATTTCCATTTAAAGTAATTATTGATATATATGTTCCTATTGCCGTTTTCTTAATTGTTTGGGGTTGATTTTGTAGATGTTTCTTCTTCTCGTGTATTTCTTGACTACATAATTCCCTTTAACATTTGTTGTAAACCTGGTTTGGTGGTAC
This sequence comes from Antilocapra americana, assembly GCA_007570785.1. NCBI lineage: Eukaryota > Metazoa > Chordata > Mammalia > Artiodactyla > Antilocapridae > Antilocapra > Antilocapra americana. The sequence continues at coordinate 3,366,411 of ML663487.1, read as the reverse complement.
TGAATTCTCATAACCTTTGCTTGTTTGAAACCTTTTTTATTTCTCCATCAGTTTTTTAAAATTAATTTATTTTAATTGGAGGCTAATTAGTTAACAATATAGTAGTGGTTTTTGCCATACATTGATATGAATCAGCCATGGGTGTACATTTGTTCCCCATCCTAAACACCCTCCTACCTCTCTCCCCATCCCATTCTTCAGGGTCATCCCAGTGCATCAGCCCTGAACACCCTGTCTCATGCATCGAATCTGGACTGGCGATCTATTTCACATATGATAATATACATGTTTCAAAGCTATTCTCTCAAATCATACCACCCTCGCCCTATCCCAGAGTCCAAAAGACTGTTCTTTACATCTGTGTCTCTTTTGCTGTCTCGCATACAGGGTCATTGTTAACCATCTTTCTAAACTCCATATATATGCGTTAATAGACTGTATTAGTGTTTTTCTTTCTGACTTACTTCACTATGTATAATAGGCTCCAGTTTCATCCACCTCATTAGAACTGATTCAAATGCATTATTTTATAATAGCTGAGTAATATTCCATTGTGTATATGTACCACAGATTTCCTATCCATTTGTCTGCTGATGGACATATAGGTTGCTTCCATGTCCTCGCTATTGAAAACAGTGCTGTGATGAACATTGGGGTACACGTGCCTCTTTCAGTTCTGGTTTCCCAGGAGTGTATGCCCAGCAGTGGGATTGCTGGGTTGTATGGCAGTTCTACTTCAAGTTTTTAAAGGAATATCCACACTATTCTCCATAGTGGCTGTACTAGTTTGCATTCCCACCAACAGTGTAAGAGGGTTCCCTTTTCTCCACACCCTCTTTAGCATTTATTGCTTGTAGACTTTTTGGTAGCAGCCATTCTGACCAGTGTGAGATGGTACCTCATTGAGGTTTGATTTGCATTTCTCTGATAATGAGTGATGTAGAGCATCTTTTCATGTATTTGTTATCCATCTGTATGTCTTCTTTGGAGAAATGTCTGTTTAGTTCTTTGGCCCATTTTTTAATTGATTGCTTATTTTTCTGGACTTGAGCTGCATGAGCTGCTTGTATATTTTTTAAATTAATTCTTTGTCAGTTGCTTCGTTTGCTATTATTTTCTCCCATTCGGAAGCCTATCTTTTCACATTGGTTATACTTTCTTTGTTGTGCAAAAGCTTTTAAGTTTAATTAGGTCCCATTTGTTTATTTTTGCTTTTATTTCCATTACTCAGGGAGGTGGGTCATAGAGGATCCTGCTTTGATTTATGTCGGAGAGTGTTTTGCCTATGTTTTCTTGTAGGAGTTTTATTGTTTTGGGTCTTATGTTTAGATATTTAACCCATATGGAGTTTACTTTTGTATATGGTGTTAGAAAGTGTTCTAGTTTCATTCTTTTACAAGTGGTAGACCATTTTTCCCAGAACCACTTAAGAGATTGTCATTTCTCCATTACATATTCTTGCCTTCTTTGTCAAAGAGAAGGTGTCCATAAGTGTCTAGATTTATCCCTTGGCTTTCTGTTTTGTTCCATTGATCCTTATTTCTGTCTTTTGGGTCAGTACCATACTGTGTTGATGACGGTAGCTTTGTAGTATAGGCTGAAGTCAGGCAGGATGATTCGTCCAGTTCCATTCTTCTCTCCCAAGATGATTTTGGCTTTCCGAGGTTTTTTGTATTTCCATACAAATTGTGAAATTATGTGTTCTAGTTCTCTGAAAAATATTGTTGATAGCTTGATTGGGATTCCATTGAATCTATAGATTGCTTTGAGTAGTATACTCATTTTCACTATATTGATTCTTCTGATTCATGAAAATGGTATATTTGTCCATCTGTTTGTGTCATCTTTGATTTTTGTCACCAGTGTTTTATAGTTTTCTATATATAGGTCTTTTGTTTCTTTAGGTAGATTTATTCCTAAGTATTTTATTCTTTTCACTGCAATGATAAATGGAATTGTTTCCTTAATTTCTCTTTCTGTTTTCTCATTGTTAGTGTATAGGAATGCAAGGGATTTCTGTGCATTCATTTTATATCCTGCAACCTTACTATATTCATTGATTAGCTCTAGTAATTCTCTGGTGGAGTCTTTAGGGTTTTCTATGTAGAGGATCATGTCATCTGCAAACAGTGACAGTTTTACTTCTTTTCCAATTTTGATTCCTTTTATTTCTTTTTCTTCTCTGATTGCTATGGCTAAAACTTCCAAAACTACTTTGAATAGTAGTGGTGAGAGTGGGCACCCTTGTCTTGTTCCTGACTTTAGGGGAAATGCTTTCAACTTTTCACCATTGAGGATAACATGTGCTGTAGGTTTATCCTACATAATATACATAGCCATAATATAAGGCTTTTATTATTTTGAGGTATGTTCCTTCTATGCCTGCTTTCTGGAGGGTTTTTTCTTTTTTATGATAAATGATTATTGAATTTTTTCAAAGGCTTTCTCTGCATCTGTTGAGATAATCATATGGATTTTATCTTTCTTTTTGTTAATGTGGTGTATCAAATTGATTGATTTGCCAATATTGAAGAATCCTTGCATCCTTGGGATAAAGCTCACTTGGTCATGAAGTATGATTATTTCATGTGTTGTTAGATTCTGTTTGCTAGAATTTTGTTAAGGATTTTTCCATCAATCTTCACCAGTGATATTGGCCTGTAGTTGTCTTTTGTGTGTGTATGTCATCTTGGTCTGGTTTTGGTATTAGGGTGATGGTGGCCTCATAGAATGAGTTTGGAAGTTTACTTTTCTCTGCAATTTTCTGGAAGAGTCTGAGTAGGATAGTTGTTAGCTCTTCTCTAAATTTTTGGTAGAATTCACCTGTGAAACGGCCTGGTCCTGGGCTTCTGTTTGTTGTAAGATTTCAGATTACAGTTTCGATTTCCATGCTTTTGATGGGTCTGTTAAGATTTTCTGTTTCTTCCTGGTTCAGTTTTGGAAATTGCTGATAATAGTCTCTTATGATCCCTTGTATTTCTGTGTTGTCTGCTGTGATTTCTCCATTTTAATTTCTAATTTTGTTGATTTGATTCTTCTCCCTTTTTTTCTTGATGAGTCTGGCTAGTGATTTGTCTATTTTCTTGTTGCTTTAGGTGTAGTGTTAGGGTAATTATTTCATTTTTATCTTGTTTACTGAGGTAAGCTTCTATTGCTATGAACCTTCCCCTTAGCACTGCTTTTACTGAACCCCATAGGTTTTGGGTTGTCATGTTTTCATTTTTATTCTTTTAAGTACATACTTTGATTTCTTTTTTTATTTCTTCTGTGATTTGTTTGTTATCCAAAAGCGTGTTATTTAGCCTCCATATGTTTGTATTTTAAATAGTTGTTTTCCTATAGTTGCATCGAATCTTACTACATTGTGATCAGAAAAGATACTGGAAATGATTTCAATTTTTTTGAATTTTACCAAGGCTAGGTATATGGCCCAGCATGTGATCCATCCTGGAGAAGATTCTGTGTGCACTTGAGAAAAAGGTGAAATTAATTTTTGGGGGGTAAAATGTCCAATAGGTGTCGATTAAGTCTAACTGGTCCATTGTATCATTTAAAGTTTGTGTTTCCTTGCTAATTTTCTGTTTAGTTGATCTATCCATACGTGTGAGTGGGGTATTCAAGTCTCCCACTATTATTGTGTTACTGTTAATTTCCCCTTTCATACTTGTTAGCATTTGCCTCACATATTGCACTGCTCCTATATTGGGTGCATATATATTTATAATTGTTATATCTTCTTGGATTGATCCTTTGATCATTCTGTATGTTCTTCTTTGTCTCTTATCACAGCCTTTATTTCAAAGTTTATTTTGTCTGATATGCATATTGCTAAACCTGCTTTCTTTTGGTCTCCTTTTGCATGAAATATCTTTTTATAGCCCTTCATTTTCACTCTGTATGTGTCCCTTATTTTGAGGTGGGTCTCTCGTAGACAGCATATGTAGGGGTCTTGTTTTTCTGTCCATTCAGCCAGTCTTTGTCTTTTGCTTGGAGCATTCAACCAATTTATATTTAAGGTAATTATTGATAAGTATGATCCTGTTGCCACTTACTTTGTTGTTTTGGGTTTGAGTTTATACACCTTTCCTGTGGTTCCTGTCTAGAGAAGATCCTTTAGCATTTGTTGAAAAGTGGGTTTGTTTGTGCTCAATTCTCTCAGCTTTTGCTTGTCTGTAAAGCTTTTGATTTCTCCATCATATTTGAATGAGATCCTTGCTGGGTAGAGTAATCTGGGTTGTAGGTTTTTCTCTTTCATCACTTTAAGTATGTTCTGTCATTCCCTTCTGGCCTGAAGAGTTTCTATTGAAAGATCAGCTGTTATCCTTATGGGAATCCCCTGGTGTGTTATTTATTGCTTTACTTTGCTGCTTTTAATATTTGCTCTTTTTGTTTGATTTTAATTGATTAACAAGTGTCTTGGGGTGTTTTGACTTGGGTTTATCCTGTTAGGGACTCTCTGGGTTTCTTGGACTTGGGTGGCTTCTTGCTTCCCCATTTAGGGAAAATTTCCACTATTATCTCCTCAAGTATTTTCTCATGGCCTTTCTTTTTGTCTTCTTCTGGGACTCCTATGATTCGAATGTTGGGACGTTTAACATTGTCTCAGAAATATCTGAGATTGTCTTCATTTCTTTTAATTATTTTTTTCTTTTTTCCTCTCTGCTTCATTTATTTCCACCATTCTTTCTTCCACCTCACTTATCCTAACTTATGCCTCAGTTATTCTACTCTTGGTTCCCTCCTTTGATCACAGTTATTGCATTATTCATTATTGACTGACTCTTTTATTTCTTCTAGGCCCTTATTAAATATGTCTTGCATCTTCTAAATCCTTGTTTGCAGACTATTTATCTGTAACTCCATTTTGTTTTAAAGATTTTGGGTCATTTTAACTATCACTATTCTGAATCTGAATTCTTTTTCAGGTAGAGTCCCTATAACCTCCTCTTTTGTTTGGTTTGATGAGCATTTGTCATGTTCCTTTACCTGCTGAATATTTCTCTGCCTTTTCATCTTGTTTAGATTGTTGTGTTTGGGGTGGCCTTTCTGTATTCTGGAAGTTTGTGGTTCCTCTTTATTGTGGAGGTTCCTCCCTGTGTGTGGGGTTGGACAAGTGGCTTGCCAAGGTTTCCTGGTTAGGGGAGCCTGCGTTGGTGTTCTGGTGGGTGGAGCTGAATGTCTTCTCTCTGGAGTGCAATGAGGTGTCCAGTAGTGAGTTTTGATATGTCTATGGGTTTGGTGTGACTTTTGTCTGCCTGTATTTTAATGCTGAGCATTATGTTCCTGCACTGCTGGAGAATTAGCTTGGTATGTCTTGCTCTGAAACTTGTTGGCTCTTGGGTGTAGCTTGGTTCCAGTGTAAGTATCAGGGTTTTGGATGAGCTTTTGTTGATTAACATTCCCTGGAGTCAGGAGTTTTCGAGTGTTCTCATGTTTTGGATTTAAGCTTACTGCCTCTGGCTTTCAGTCTTATTCTTATAGTAGCCTTCTCCATCCATACACCACCGATGATAAAACATCTCCTTTTGAAGAGAATGGGCTGCCTTTCTGGGTGCCTGTTGTCCTTTGCCAGCATTAAGAAGTGGTTTTGTGGAATTTGCTCAGCATTCATATGATCTTTTGATGAATTTGTGGGGAAGAAAGTGATTTCCCCATCCTATTCCTCTGCCATCTTAGGACTGCCCCTGGATGGGATCCGTAGCACAATGGAGATGGCAAAGTGAAAATTAGTGAACTTGAAAATAGAGCAATAGAGACTATAAAATCCAACCTTTGGGGCTTCCTTGGTAGTTCAGCTGGAAAAGAATCCGCCTGCAATGCTGGAGACCCTGGTTTGATTCCTGGGTCGGGAAGATCTGCTGGAGAAGGGATAGGCTAACCACTCTAGTATTCTTGGGCTTCCCTGGTGGCTCAGTTGGTAAAGAATATGCTTGTAATGCAGGAGACCTGCCTGAGAGGGAGAAGATCAGCTCTTCCCAGCCAAGCCCACCAGTGCTGCAGCCTGGAGCCTCTCCATCAATTTTGAATGAGATCCTTGCGGGTACTATAATTTTGGTTGTAGATGTTTCTTTCAATACTTTAAGTATATCCCACCACTCCCTTCTGGCCCACAGAGTTTCTATTGAAAGATCAGCTGTTAAGCACATGGTGTTTCCCTTGTATGTTACTTGTTGCTTCTCCCTTGCTGCATTTAATATTCTTTCTTTGTGTTTAGTCTTTGCTAGTTTGATTAGTATGTGTCTTGGCATGTTTCTCTTTGGCTTTATCCTGTATGGGACTCTTTATGCCTCTTGGACTTGATTGACTATTTTCTTTTCTATGTTGGGGAAATTTTCAACTATAATCTCTTCAAAAATTTTCCCATACCCTTTCTTCCTCTCTTCTTCTTCTGGGATCCCTATAATTTGAATGTTGGTGCATTTGATATTGTCCCAGAAATCTCTGAGACTGTCCTCAGTTCTTTTCATTCTTTTTACTTTATTCTACTCCTCAGAAGTTATTTCCACCATTTTGTCTTCCAGCTCACCAATTCATTCCTCTGCTTCAGATATTCTGCTATTGATTCCTTCTAGAGTATTTTTAATTTCAGCAGTAGTATTGTTTGCCTCTGTGTGTTTATTCTTTAATTCTTCTAGGTCTTTGTTAATTGATTCTTGCATTTTCTCCATTCTGTTTTCAAGGTCTTTGATCATCCTTACTGCCATTATTCTGAATTCTTTTTCAGGTAGTTTGCCTACTTCCTCTTCATTTATTTGGACTTCTGTGTTTCTAGTTTGTTCCTTCATTTGTGTAGTATTTCTCTGCCTTTTCATTATTTTTTTTAACTCATTGTGTTTGAGGTTTCCTTTTCCCAGGCTTTGAGGTTGAATTCTCTCTTCCTTTTTGTATCTGTCCTCCTAAGGTTGGTCCAGTGGTTTGTGTAAGCTTCATATAGGGTGATATTGGTGCTGAATTTTTGTTTGCTTGTATTTTTTTTCCTGTGATGGACAAGGCTGAGTGAGGTGGTAATCCTGTTTGCTGATGATTGGGTTTGTATTTTCATTTTGTTTGTTGTTAAGATGAGGCATCCTGCACAGGGTGCCACTGCTGGTTGGGTGATGCTTTGTCTTGTATTCAAGTGGTTTCCTTTGTGTGAGTTCTCACTATCTGATACTCTCTTGTGTTAGTTCTCTGGTAGTCTAGGGTCTTGGAGTCAGTGCTCCCACTCCAAAGCTCAGGGTTTGATCTCTCTCCAAAGACCAGCCTAGGTCCAATTTACCAAGAGGAATTTCAACCGAAATTAAAGGGCCTTTACTTGAGTTGAGAAGCTAGTGTGAAAAGGAGATCTCTGACTTAGCGGAACCTTGGTATTGCCTGCCATGTGGACAGGCCTCCTTGGATTGCAACAGGTGATTAGAGGGTCTGTCCTTGGCAGTGGTCAGCAGAATTTTTAATGATGGCCATTCTGGCCAATATATGGTGATGCCTCATTGCAGTTTTTATTTGCATTTCTCTAATAATTAGCAATGTTGAGCATCTTTTCATGTGCCTATTGGCCATCTGTATATTTTCTTTGGAGAAATGTCTATTGAGGTCTTCTGCCCATTTTTTGATGGGATTGCTTGTTATTTTGTTATTGATTATATGAGCTATTTTTATATTTTGAGTATTAAGCCTTTGTTTGTCTCATAATTTGCAGATATTTCCTTCCAGTCCATATTTTGCCTTTTCATTTTTGTTTGTGGGTTCCTTTGTGGTGCAAAAGCTTACAAGTTTGATTAGGTCTCATTTGTTAATTTTTGCTTTTACTTCTATTGCCTTGAGAGACTGACCTAAGAAAACAATAGTATGACTTATGTCAGAGAATTTTTTGCCTATCATCTAGGAGTTGTATAGTATCATGCCTTATATCTAAGTCTTTAAGCCATTTTGAGTTTACTTTTGTGTATGGTGTGAGGGAGTGTCACAGTGTTCTAATTTCATTCTTTTACATGTAGCTGTCCAGCTTTCCCAGTACCACTTGCTAAAGAGACTGTCTTTTCTCCATTGTATAGTCTTGCCTCTTTTGTTGAAGACATTGAACGTAGGTATGTGGGTTTACTTCTGGGCTCTCTATTCTGTTCCACTGAGTATAAATACTGTTCCATTACACACTATACTATTTGACTATTTACTATTGATCAGGGTCCAGATTCTGTGACTTAATGTTGACAAGGCACAAATGGTTTTTGCCCAGTAGAAATGCAAATTATGTGTGTTCCAAAGGAAAGGTAATCACAAAGATTACAGTTTTAGTGCTCTACTGGACATTAACCATTTCTGGATTTAACACTGCAAACTTATTTCAGCATTCCTTTCCTTTCCTGACATAATTATCTGTTCTTCTAATGCTTCTGAAACCAGATTTATAATGCTGCTTGTTCCCTCGTTAATGATATACACTCACTATATATTTTCTGAGTCATGTTTCTAGCTTTTTGAAAATTATACTTTAGAGGAGCCCACTGACATTCCTGCATTCTAACTCTTCTGGGAATACAAGGCAAGACCAGTGGGTCTCCTGTAGCACACACCACCCCTTTATTCTGTGTCCCAAATAAAAGCTGTTTTAGGAAGACCCCAAATAAGACCAAAGCCCCAGACCCAACCTTCTGTGGGGCTGCCTGAGGATACCTTGCTTCTTTCACAGTCAATACACAGCTCACTCACCTTCATAGGTGGGGGCTGCTGCCTGAAGGTAGCTGTCTGCCGAGTGTCCTGCTTCCTAGCCACTTGGAGTTGTTGGGCAGCAGCGGCTGCGGCGGCCAAGGATTCAGGGATCGGGGGCTCCTGAGGCTCTGTCTGCCACTCTGCTTTCTGTTTCTCAAAGTAACTTTGGAGAAAAGAGACACTAGCTGGATCATTCTGAAAGCAAGGATAATCTTACCCCTCTTAAGGACTCCATGCTACAGAATAAAGAGGGTTGGGCTGTGGCTCACTGTAGAAAGTTCCTGTACCCTCTCCAGCACAAGGTTCTTCTCCATGCATACTAGGTCCACTGTCCGTTGGGAAAGGTAATCTTCCTGCTCCTTGGCTCTGACAGACTCAGGAAAATCAAGAAATGCCAGGGCTATCTAAGTTCTCAAAGGGCATTTGCCTACCCTCCATCCCAAGTTCCTCTGCAGTATTCCTATTAAGTGTCCTCAGGCCTTTGCTGACATACCTTTAGGAATAAGAAGCTCATCACTTCCACAGGAAACCTGCTCTACCTTAAGGAAGTTTGCTTCCTTCTACTGAACTGAACTCTGTGTCTCTTTAAAGTAAGCCTAATTATTAACTCTGAATCTTAAGATAAAGTTCTAAGCTAGTCCCTGGAGGCATTGAAAGCTCACCTTTCTGTATTTTCAAAGGTTTCTGGACACCTCTTCTAGACCTTGATTTAGGAAGTGTCCTCTTAAGAGTCACAGACACAGAAAGTCATAAACATAGTTCCTATATTCTCAAAACTGCACAAAGAACTTTGAAAGCTGTCTAGTAATTCTAGTCTAGTCATCTAACAGCTCAACACAGAGACTTACCCAAGGTCATGCAATAAGTCAGCCACTGACTGGCCTGGGGCTATGATAAGCTTTATGTGTGTATATATACATACGTGTCTCTGTGTGTATGTGTACACATGTGTGTGTGTTGCAGGGATAGGAGGCAGGCAGCTTACTCCAAGGAGAGCTTCTCCTCCTCTTCACATAGGTCAGGGAGCCTCTGCAGGCCCAGAGTCATGCGCAGGGCATCCACATGTTCCTTCAGTGGCTTATACTCATCATGTAGCCGCCGAGTAGACTCTAGCAGCTTGTTTAGGTCATTCTCAGACTGTTTGATGGTGTTTTCCATCTGGAACACAGAGTGAGGTAGGCACACAGAAAAAAACTCCAAGATTCTCAGTGAGGCTCTAGAGCTGAGTGGTTAAAAGCACAGGCTCCAGAGCCAGACCAATCTATGATCAACTCCTCAATCCATCATGTATTCTTTGTGAGTCTTGTCAAGCTTCAGTTTCTTTATCCATGTAATGGTGATAATAATAGTATCTACCTCATATAATGTTGGTAAAGATTCAATGATTAAATTAATATAAGCTCTCAGTATAGGGGCTATCACAGAGTAAAGGCTCAGTTTTGTTTGTTGTTGTTTAGTTGCTATGTCATGTCCAACTCTTTGCTACCCTATGGACTGTAGCCCACCAGGCTCCTCTGTCCATGGGATTTCCCAGGCAAAAACACTGGAGTGATTTGCCATTTCCTTCTCCAGAGGATCTTCCTGACCCAGAGATCATACCCACACCTCCTGCATTGGCAGGCAGATTCTTTACTGCTGAGCCACCAGGGAAGCCCCTAAAAGCTCAATAAATTTTAATTATTATTCAAATATAGAACCTTAAAGGTGAAATGGTCCTTAGAACTCATGTAGTACACACCATTTTACAGGTCAGGGAATTGAAACTCAGAGAGAAGAAGGAACTTCCTCAGAGAAATGCTTCTTAGGAGCAAAGTCTGGAAGAAGCCTCAGGGCTTCTGTCTCCCAGGCCAGTGGCCTTTCTTCTAGATCAGTGTTTCCTAAAATGCAGTTACCAGATAAGCAGCATCAGCTGAGAACTCATTAGGAATGCAAGTTCTCAGGTACCACCCCAGATATAAGCAATCAGAGATTCTTGGGTGGAGTCCAACAATCTGTGTTTTAATAGGACCTCTAGGTGACTTATGAGGCATGTTCAAGTTTGAGATCTACTGGTCCAGATTTTCAGCCCCTTTATGACTAATATCTTGTTTTTTCTCTATCCTTAGCTCGTAGCAGAACTGCCAACTCTTAATAAGACCCTCATATCCTGTGATCTCATGACACAAAAAATTCCAAGTAACTATTATCCAAATTGCATTCACATTTCCTTTAAGATCCTAGGCCTGGCAATATCAGGAAATAAACATTGCCAGATAAATGAGTTTCCCAAGAATGGAAACTTAGCTCCTTCAAATGTAATTTAAAAACAAAACAAAACTATTTCTCATTATCATAGGCTCTAAGGGTTGGAAAGGGCCTTACAGATCAGCACCTCCAGTCTCTCTCCTGGTGAAGGAATCACCAGTACCATTGCCCAGACAGGTGATCATTCAGACTGTGCTTTAATAACTCTAAAAAGTGGGAAGCCTCTCACCGTAGCAGGCAGTTCATTCCCCACATTCTAAGAGTCTCCAAAAGAGAGACTCAAATAAGGGAGCCCCAGCTTGGGAGGCTGGCAAAGATGATTTGTTTGGCCTAGTTGAAAGTTTTGGAGCCCTAAATTTAAGTTAGACCCCAGAGGCATCTGCCTGCTCTGCTTTTCCCTAAGGCTAGCTCTCAACTCTCAGACTCCCAGAATCAGAGCACATCAGAGCTGAATAAGACCTCAGAGGTGACTGAATCCCTCTCATGGCACAGAGAGGGAAAATGAGGCCCAGAGAGAAGGAACTTGTCCAGTGATACACTGTCAATCAGTGACAGAACCAGGGCTGGATCTCATAACTCCTAAATTCTTCCATTTCACCACAGCCTGATGTCTACACCCCTAAGTTGGCCATAGTCACATCTTGAGGAGAGGTCACAGCACTCACTACAGCCTATTCCTCCTCAAAGTGCCCAGAAATAGGCTTCGGGAAGCCCACCACATACCACATTGATATCAGCGTGGATCAGTCGGAGTTCCTCCACATGGGCCATCTTCTCCTGTAGCAGGAGGTCCATCTCCTGCTTGTATTCCTTCAGGTGCCTCTCCTCTGATTCAAGGGCCTCAAACTCAGCCTTCAAACGGGTTTTGATCTTTTCCATCTGCAGGGTCTTGTTCCTGCAGTCCCCCAAATGGAGGAAACAGATCAGCAGGAGGAAGAAGGAAAGGGAGAATGGAGTACAGAGTTAGGCCCTGAGCCAGGGCTATCTTGTTAAGTCATCTTTCTAAGTTTCCCTCTCTTTAGGCAGAAGCAACCTGAAGATATGCCCACAAAGGTAGGGGATTCTTCTAACATAAAAGCTCAGTGAGTCTCAAATGTGGGTAATTGAGTTCCTTGATGGATCATTTGCAAATGTGGGGCAGGTTTTAGCGGTTAGATTGATTCAAGGGAGAGTACCACTGGCATTTAGTGGACATGAGACAGAAATGCTAAACAGTCCCAATGAATAGGAAAGTCTCATACCACAACATCCAGAAAAAAAACTCTAGATAAGCACTACCCAATACATTTTCTACAATGAAGGAAATCTTCTGTACCTATGCTTTGTAATACAGTAGCCACCAGGCACATGTAGCTTTATTATTGTTCAGTCAGTCGGCCATGTCTGACACCTTATTACCCCATGGTCTGCAGCATGCCAGGCTTCTATCTCCTTCACTATTTCCCAGAGATTGCTCAAACTAATGTCCATGGCATCACTAATGGTGATGCCATCCAACCATCTCATCCTCTGTCATCCCCTTCTCCTCCGGCCTTCAGTCTTTACCAGCGTGAGGGTCTTTTCCAATGAGTAAGATTGCATTAGGTGGCCAAAGTATTGGAGTGTCAGCTTCACTATCAGTCCTTGCAATGAATATTCAAGGTTGATTTCCGTTAGGATTGACTGGTTGATCTCCTTGCAGTCAAAGGGACTCTCAAGAGTCTTCTCCAACACCACAGTTCAAAACCATTATTTCTTCAGTTCTCAGCTTTCTTTATACTCCAAATCTCACATCTATACATGACTCCTGGAAAACCATAGCTTTGACTATATGGATATTTGTTGGCAAAGTAATGTCTCTGCTTTTAAATACACTGACTAAGTTTGTCAAAGCTTTCCTTCTAAAAGGCAAGTGTCATTTAATTTCATGTCTCCAGTCACCATCCACAGTGATTTTGGAGCCCAAGTAAAACCTGTCACTGCTTCCAATTTTTCCCCTTCTATAGGCTATGAAGTGGCAGATGGCATAATCTTAGTTTTATGAATGTTGCGTTTTTAGCCAGCATTTTCATTTTCCTCTTTCACTTTCATCAAGAGGCTCTTTAGTTCTTCTTTGTTTTCTGCCATTAGGATGGTGTCATCTGCACATCTGAGGTTGTTGCTATTTCTCCCAGCAATCTTGACTCCAGCTTGAGCTTCATCCAGTCTGGCATCTCCCATGACGTACTCTGCATGTAAGTTAAATAAGCAGGGTGACAACATACAGCCTTGGTCTACTCCTTTCCCAATTTGGAACCAGTCCATTGTGCCATGTCAAGTTCTAACTGTTGTCTCTTCTGCACACAGGTTTCTCAGCAGGCAGGTAAGGTGGCCTAGTATTCCCATCCCTTTAAGGATTTTCCACAATTTGTTGTGATCCACACAGTCAAAGGCTTTAGCATAGTCAATGAAACAAAAGCAATTTTTTTTTTCTGGAATTCCCTTGCTTTTTCTATGGCCCATCAGATGTTGGTAAGTTGATCTCTGGTTCCTCTGCCTTTTCTAAATTCAGCTTGTACATCTGGAAGTTCTCAGTTGACATACTATTGAAGGAATTTGAAGGATTTTGAACATTGCCTTGCTAGCATATGAAATGAGTGCAATTGTACAGTAGTTTGAACATTCTTTGGAATTGCCTTTCTTTGGGCTTGGAATGAAAACTGACCTTTTCCAGTCCTGTGGCCTCTGCTGAGTTTTCCAAATTTGCTGGCATACTGACTGCAGCACTTTCATCGCATCATCAATTAGGATTTGAAATAACTCAACTGGAATTCCATAACCTCCACTAGCTTTTTTTGTAGTAATGATTCCAAAGGCCCACTTGATGTCACACTCCAAATTGTCTGGCTCTAGGTGAGTGATCACACCATCATGGTTATATGGGTCATTAAGATCTTTTTTGTATCATTCTCCTGTATATTCTTGCCACATCATCTTAATGTCTTCTGTTTCATGTAGCTGCTGAGCATTGAAAATATGGCTAATGTAAGTGAGGAATACTGAATTTTGTTTAATTTTAATTAATAAATTAAAATTAAGCTTTAACAGCCACATGGGAATAATGGCTCTCATATTGGAGCATACAGCTCTATAGTGTCTCCTTATCAGTTCCAGAAGAGGTAGGTGGTGGGAAGAACTGCAGTTCATTTCTTTACTTAGAAAACTAAAGCCTATTTGTGGTTATTAATTCACAGTTGCATACCGTTGTGCTCGGTAATCCCACTTTATTCTAAGGAAATAAGTTAAGGAAGCAAAAAGTTAATATATGTAGGTATGTTTTCTGGACTACAAGTGAAATTGGACTATTTGGCAGACACTAAAAGGAATCATTATGAAGACTTGTGACACAGAAAATGTTGAAGATACTCAGTAAAAAGGTATATACAGTAAAATGCAATTTCAAAATATACATGTGTGTGACTAAACAAAATCTGCAAGAGTACAGTTTCAAGGCTCTTTGGGACCACTGAATCCTGCCTAAATGAAAGAGCCTTAAAACTTTGGAAGGAAGCCACTCTAGGGCACACTGTTGTCCTCCAACTTGCTCTCTACTTTCTGGTTCTCAGGTTCTGTCTAACTGTTATCTATTACTCATATTAGGTAGCTCCTTTATTCTGTCTCTCTAGCTGGCTTTCTCATCTGCCTCAGTCCATCCATCCCATGTTTATTCTTGATCCACACCCTGGCCTCTGACCTCAGCCTGTTTCTGTCTTCATTCTCTCTCTTTTATTAACACTGCCTGTGGTTCCTGCCTCAAAAAGTGACCCTCAGTGGCACAGAACCACAAAAAAAATTATGTTAGGTGGGTAGCTGATGATAGGAGAATATCTTTTCTTTCAATATTCGAAGATTTCTTTTCAAGTTATTATATTGCTTTTACCTTAGGAAAGGTTAAAAGGATGGTGCTCTTATCCCATTTATAAAAAATGAAATTGGGGGTTCAGGATGGTAAGTTGCCTAAGACAAGAGAGCTAGTAAATGGAATGTTGGCAGTTGACCTCAGGGCTCTCTAACGCCACCCACTACTCCACATGGCCTGAAGGGAGTTACCAGGCTAAAGGGCATAATAAACATACTGAGCGTTCTTGGTATATCTGCTCAACTGCCTTACAGAGGGATGAAAATAGTTTTCACTGGTCGATTAATCCACTGTTTGGAGCCCCTCACATCTAGACTTCTGTTCTCTTTCACTAGATTACTCAGGGCTCCCTAGATTCTCAGTCCCTTTGCTGGAAATCCAGGTTGGGGAATCTGTTGTGGGCCCTATAACTTTTGCAATAGTGTGAGAACTTCTTTGATATAATTGTTCTCCAGTTTGTGGGTCATATGCTCAGTGGCTCTATGATGGGGCTAATGGCAACCTCCTTCAAGAAGAGTTATGCCACATGCAGCACCTCCTAGGTTTGCTGCAGCCAGAGCCCCTGTCCCCGTGGTGGCCACTGCTGATCCGTACCTCTGCAGGAGAGAGTCAATCAAAGGCAGTTTTGCCTTGGAGTACAAAATGAAGCAGGGCAGAGGCTAACATAGTTTGGAAAGAGAACATATTGGTCATAGCAAACACCCTCTTCCAACAATACAAGAGATGACTCCACACATGGACATCACCAGATGGTCAACATTGAAATCAGATTGATTATGTTCTTTGCATTCAAAGATGGAGAAACTCTATACAGTCAGCAAATATAAGACTGGGTGCTGGCTGTGACTCAGATTATGAATTCCTTATTGCAAAATTCAGAATTAAATTGAAGAAAGTAGGAAAACCACTACACCATTCAGGAATGACCTAAATTAAATCCCTTATGATTATACAGTGGAAGTGACACATAGGTTCCAGGGATAAGATTTGATAGACAGAGTGCTTGAAGAACTATGGCTGGAGGTTCACAACATTTTACAAAAGGCTGTGGTGAAAACCATCCCCAAGAAAGAGAAACACAAAAAGGCAAAATGGTTGTCTGAGAAGGCCCTACGAATTGTCAAAAAAAGAAGAAGAAGAGAAGCAAAAGGCAAAGGGGAAAATGAAAGATATATCCATCTGAATGCAGAGTTCCAAAGAATAGCAATGAGAGATAAACAAGCCTTCCTCGGTGATCAATGCAAAGAAATAGAGGAAAACAAAAGAATGGGAAAGACTAGAAATCTCTTCTAGAAAATTAGAGACACCAAGGGAACATTTCATGAAAAGATGGGCATAATAAAGGACATAAATGGTATGGAACTAACAGAAACAGAAGAAATAAAGAAGAGGTGGCAAGAACACACAGAAAACTATTTAAAAATATGTTAATGACCCAGATAACCATGATGGTGTGATCATTCTCTTAGAGCCAGACATCCTGGAGTGTGAAGCTAAGTGGGCCTTAGGAAGCATCACTATGAACAAAGGTAGTGGAGGTGAAGGAATTCCAGCTGAGCTATTTCAAATCCTAAAAGATGATGCTGAGAAAGTGGTGCACTCAATATGCCAATGAATTTGGAAAACTCAGCAGTGGCCACAGGACTGGAAAAGGTCAGTTTTCATTCCAATCCCAAAGAAAGGCAATGCCAAAGAATGTTCAAACTACCACACAATTGCAATCATCTCACATGCTAGCAAAGTAATGCTCAAAATTCTCCAAGCAAGGCTTCAACTGTACGTGAACTGAGTATTTCCAGATGTACAAGCAAGATTTTAAAAAGGCAGAGGACCCAAAGATCAAATAGCCAATATCCATTGGATCAGAAAAAACAAGAGAATTCCAGAAAAAAATCTACTTTTGCTTCATTGATTACACTAAAGCCTTTGACTGTGTGGATCACAACAAACTGAAATATCCTGCAAGAGATGGAAATACCAGACCACCTTTCTTGCCTCCTGAGAAACCTGTATGCAGGTCAAGAAGCAACAATTAAAACCGGATATGCAGCAATGGACTGCGTCCAAATTGGGAAAGGAGTACGTCAAGGCTGTATATTGTCACTCTGCTTATTTAACTTATATGCAGAGTATATCTTGCAAATTGCCAGACTGAGGAAGCACAAGCTGGACTCAAGATTCCTGGGAGAAATATCAATAACCTCAGATATGCAGAAGACTCTACCCTTTTGTCAGAAAGCAAAGAGGAACTAAAGAGCCTTTTGATGAAAGTGAAAGAGGAGAATGAGAAAGCTGGCTTAAAACTCAACATTCAAAACATGAAGATCATGGCATCTGGTCCCAACACTTCATGGCAATAGATTTGGAAACAATGGAAACCGTGACAGACTTTATTTTCTTGGGATCCATAATCACTGCAGATGGTGAGTGCAGCCATGAGATTAAAAGATGCTTGCTCCTTGGAAGAAAAGCTATGACAAACCTAGACTGTCCATTAAAATGCAGAGCCATTACTTTGTCAACAAAGGTCCGTCTAGTCAAAGCTATGATTTTTCCAGTAGTCATGTATGGATGAGAGAGTTGGTCCATAAAGAAAGCTGAATGCCAAAGAATTGATGCTTTTGAACAGTAGTGTTTGAGAAGACTCTTGAGAGTCTCTTGGACTTCAAGGAGATCAAACCAGTCAATCCTAAAGGAAATCAATCTTGAATGTTCATTGGAACAACAGAAGCTGAAGTTACAATACTTGGCCACCTGATACGAAGAATTGACTCACTGGAAAAGCCCCTGATGCTGGGAAAGATTGAAGGCAGGAGGAGAAGGGGACTACAGAAGATGAGATGATTGGATGTCATCACCAACTCGAGAAACATGTTTGAGCAAACTCCAGGAGCTGGTGATGGACAGGGAAGCCTGGAATGCTGCAGTCCATTGGATCACAAAGTATTGGACATGACTGAGCAACTGAACTGAACTGAGATGATATATGCTGCTGCTGCTAAGTCACTTTAGTCGTGTCCGACTCTGTGCGACCCCATAGATGGCAGCCCACCAGGCTCCCCCATCCCTGAGATTCTCCAGGCACGAGTACTGGAGTGGGTTGCCATTGCCTTCTCCAGAGATAATATATAGAACAGTGTAAATTTCACTTATCCCTACCTCAATTTACAAAAGGGATAAATGAGATTCAGAGTGATACAGTGCCTCACTCTGATTCATACAGCCAGTCTGTGGCAGTGCTGGGCCTAGAACCCATTTGTGCAGAACCATAGTATGAAACGAATATTGGCTTTAGATTCAGATAGAGAATAATTACTGCTTCTGCCTCTGACTAGCTATTTGCCCTTAGACAATAAGAATAACAACTATATTTATAGTTTAATTGTATTCATTGTGCACTGATTCTGTACCAATTATAGAGGGCTTAATGATACATTCATTCAACAAATACTTATGGAATGTCTATCACGTGCCAGCCACTGTACTAGCTGCTAGAGATAGAGCAGAGAACAGGACAATCTGTGGACAAGAAGCTTCCTCTAATGAGGCAAATAGACCCTGAACATGTGTAAAACAAAGTGATGAATAATATGGATGAGATCCAGATTGCAATGGAAGGACACACCAAAGGGTTCTAACATATTCTGAGGGGCACCACAGTCAAGAGGGCAGTCAGGGGAAGCTCCCCTGAAAACCTGAGAATGTGACATCTAAGCTAAGACCTGGAGAATGTGTAAGAGGTAGCTGGTAGGTAGCAGATAGACACTGAGTAGAGCATTTCAGGCAGAGAGAATACTATTAGCAATGGCCCTGGAACTGAAAAGGATATGACACATTAGAGGAACTGAAAAAGGGTCAGTGTGGCTGGAACATCTACTGCAAGAGGTGTGTGTGTAGGGGTGGAGAAGGTGTCTGAGATGAAAGTAGGAAAGTTGCCAGAATACAGCCTGGGGACTGAGATAAGGAGTTAGTACACTTATCTTCCAGAGAAGGGGCAATTGTTGTAGAACTTTAAGCAGCAGGAGAGTGACATAATCTGATTATCTCATTTCACTTCTCTCAATCCGGGTGGTCTCCTCATAAGTAACACAGGAATAATCATAGCACTTACCTTTCACAGGTTGCATGGTAAGGGTTAAATGAGCTAAGACAGGAAAAGTCCCCAAGCAGAGTATATGGCACATGGTGGGCAGTCAACAAATAGTACCTCTCCCTGCCCACACTGCCCATCTCTTCTGTTATGGCTATCTCCTTTACCACAGTGATTTAAACTTTGTTATAAAGAGCCTACAATGGGTACAATGTATGTATAATGTACGTGTATGCATATGTGCACATGTACTAGCATGAGTAGCAAGGTATATTACCACTTACTAAGATTATAATAATAATCATTAGCATAAGAATAATGGCATTTTATAGGGCTGGCTCACGCCTGCCTAATTTGTAATCTATTCAGTTAAGATGCTAGCAATTAGTACTAAAATCAGGGGTGAGAAATCAGGGGTGAGAGGTCTCTCTCATTGACACTTTGTATAAATCAACATAGTATACCTTTCTCTGCTTGGGTGAGTGCCTTTTATCTAATCCTCCCTCCCCAATCCATGTATTCCATCCATGTCCAATATTGCTTGTAGACAACCTCACGTTGTTGGGCAGGATACACAGCAATCCCAGATTAAATCAAAATAAATCAAAGGTTTTCACCCGTGAGGTTACAGTTAAAGTGTTGCCTGGAATTGGAAAATCAAAGGCACAAAGGCTTCCTCAAAGCACCATGGTATTCTCTCTCCTTGGGGAGGAGGACTGTCACCAGCAAAATGGCAACTTTATCCTTTGGGTATGAGGCCCAGGGCAGCCACAGTCAAAGGTGTTTGGAGCCTTTTTCTATTGTCCACAGTGGCAAGAAATGCCAAGGACTGCAAACCCCAAATAAGGAGCAGAAGGGCTGACTCCTTGTTATAAGAGGGAAACAGAGTTATTTATGGCTATTCCTAAAGTCATTTTATCAGGGTTGGGGGGCGGGGAGCCTGGCCCATCCTTTAGTGGAGGGGCAGCTGTATTTTTGCAGCCTTTGATGGTACTAAAGTTACCTCTCAGCAGTGGTCTGTCCTGCTTATGGATATGCAATGGCTTCAGCACTGTTTGTTGTAAAGACTGTCCTTCCATTGTTGGATTACTTTTTCACCTCTGTCAAAAATCACTTGGCTATACTTCTGTGGGTTAATTGCTGGCTTCTCAATTTTGTTCTAATTATCTATAATCTATATGTCTGTCCCTTTGTTGATATCACTCAGTTTTAATCACTGTAACTATGTAGCACATTTTGAAATCAGGAAGTGTGATTTCTACCACTTTATTTTATATCTCAAGATTCTTTTGGCTATTCTAGTTCTTTTGCCTTACCATATAAATTTTAGAATAATTTTGTCTATATCTACCAAAAATCTTTCTGGTATTTTGATGGGAATTTTATTGTTTGTATTTATTTGGGTGGATTGGTGTCTTTATTATATTGACTAATCTTCTAAACCCTGGATACAGTATCCTTCTATTCACATCTTCTTTGATTTCTTTTATTAGTATTTTGTAGTTTTCAGCAAAAAGTGCTATACATTTTTTGTTAAATTTTTGTCACACTTAGGTATTTCATGCTTCTGAATGCTTGTAAGTGGTTTCATATTTTGTAGTCATAGTTTCCGCATGCATATTGCTATTTATTATGCTGATCTTAATTCTGCAATCTTGTTGACTCACTTATTAGATGTAGGAGTTTGTTTGTTTTGTTTTTGACATATCAGGATTTCCTACATGACAAATCATGTTATCTGAAAACAAGAACACTTATTTTTCTTTCCATCTTGTATGCTTCTTATTTACTTTCTTGTCTAACCTCTAGAGCTATATTGACTAGCAGTGCTGAGCATGGACATTCTTGTTTTGCTCATGATCTAAGTGGGACAGCATTCATTCTTTCACAAGTGTAATGTTTGCTAGCCAAAGGCTATTCACAGATGTATTTTATCAGGTTGAGAAAGTACTCCCACCCTCGCTCATAGTTTTTTAAGAGATTTTATCATAAATATGTGCTGAATTTTGTCAAGTGTTTTATCTGTATTTCTGGACATAATCATGACATATTTCTTCCTTAGCCTTTTAATATGATATGTAATATTGATTTTTGAATAACAAACTAGCCTTGCATCTTTAGAATAAATCCCTTTTGGTCATGGGGTCAGTTCTTTTTATATATAGTTGAATTCTATTTGTTAATACTTTGATGATGATTTTTACATGTATAATCATGAAAGACTTTAGTTTGTAATTTCCTTGTACTCTATTTACCTGAAATTGGTATCAGGACATTAAGACATAAAATTAAGACATAAAAGACATAAAATTCAGACATAAAATAAATGGAAATGTGTTTTTTCCACTTCTGCTTTCTGGAGAGACTGTTAAGAGTTGAGATTAATTCTGTTTAACCATTTGGTAGAATTCTTCAGTCAAAGGTAATGGGCATGGAAGTTCTGGTTTGAGGAGTTTTAAAATTAAATTTTTAAAAATATAATTTTCTAAATAGTTTCAGGGTTATTCAAATTATCTATTCTATATTGTATGAGTTGTGTAGTGTTTTCTTGAGAATTGGTCTATTTAATGAAACTTGTTTAATTTACACGACTAGAGCTGTTCAGAGTATTCCCTTGCTATTCTTTAGAAGTCTGTGGGTTTAGTAGTGATATCTTTTGTTTCATTCCTGATGTCCATAATTTGTGTCTTCTCTCTTTTCTGTTTGTTAGTGTTGCTAGAGGTTTTTCAATTTTACGTATTTTACAAATGATTAGCTATTTTGTTGATTTCCCTATTGTTTTATTCCTGTTTTGAATCATTGATATCTGCTCTTATTTGTATTATTTCCTATTTTCTGCCTGCCTTAGGTTTGTTTTGGTTTTCTTTCCTAGTTATTGAGGTGGGAGCTAAGATTATTAATTATCAGTATTTCCTCTGTTCTAATGTAAGTATCTGGAGCTCATATTTCCCTCTCACCAATGCTTTTGTGGCATCCCATGCATTTTGATATGTTTCATTTTCATTTTCGCTCAGTTCAATGTATTTTTAGTTCCCTTGAGACTTCATGTTTGAAACGTGCATTATTTTAGAACTGTTTTTTTTATAATTCAAATATTTATAGATTTTCCCAGTATTTCTTTTTCTTATTTCTATTTTGAATTTACTAATGTCAGAGAAAACACTCTGTATTTCCATTCTTTAAATTTGTTAATTTTTTTATATACCAGAATATCATCTATCTATATTGGTATATATTCCATGAAAAGTAGGATGATATCCTGTTGTTGAGTGGAGTGTTCTATGAACATTAATTAGATCCTGTCATTGATAATGTTGTAGAGCTCTAGACCCTTGCTGATTTTCTGTCTAGTTCTGTCAAGCGAAAGACATATGTTAAAGGCTCCAGCTATAACTGTGGCTTTGTCTCTCTCCTCCTTTGGTTCTAACAGATTTGTCCCACATATTTTACAGTTCTATCATTGGTGTATACTCATTTAGGACTGCTAGGTCTTCCTGGCAGATTGACACTTGTCATTTTGTATCACATGCTAGCAAAGTAATGTGCAAAATTCTCCAAGCCAGGCTTAAACAGTACGTGAACCGAGAACTTCCAGGTGTTCATCCAGGATTTAGAAAAGGCAGAGGAACCAGGACCAAATTGCCAACATCCGTTGGATCATAGAAAGCAAGAGAATTCCAGAAATAGCATCTACTTTTGCTTCATTGACTACACTAAAGCCTTTGACTGTGTGAATCACAATAAACTGTGGAAAATTCTTCAAGAGATGGGAGTACCAGACCATCTTACTTGCCTCCTGAGCAAACTGTATGCAGGTCAAGGAGCAACAGTTAGAACCAGACATGGAACAATGGACTGCTTCCAAATTAGGAGAAGAGTATATCAAGGCTGTATACTGTCACCCCACTTATTTAACTTATATCCAGAGTACATCATGTGAAATACAAGGTTGGATGAAGCACAAGCTGGAATTGAGATTGCCGGGAGAAATATCAATAACCTTAGCTATGGAGATGACACACCTTATGGCAGAAAGCAAAGAGGAAATAAAGATCTCTGGATGAAGGTGAAAGAGGAAAGTGAAAAAGCTGGCTTAGATTTTCAATGTTCAAAAAAACAAAGATCATGGCATCTGGTCCCATCCCTTCATGGCAAATAGTTTGGGAAAAAGTGACAGACTTTATTTTCTTGGATGTCCAAATCACTGCAGATGGTGACTGCAGCCACAAATTTAAAAAATACTTGCTCCTTAGGGAAAAAAAAAACTATGATGAGCCTAGATAGCATATTAGAAAGCAGAGACAACTGTTTGTTGACAAACATTTGAATAGTCAAAGCTTCGGTTTTCTAGTATTCATGTATGGATATGAGAGTTGGACCATAATTAAGTCTGAGAAATTGATGCTTTTGAATTGGGGCACTGGAAAAGATTTTGAGAGTTCCTTGGTCTGAAAGGAGATCTAACCAGTCAATCCTAAAGGAAACCAACCCTGAATAATCATTGGAAGGACTGATGCTGAAGCTGAAGCTCCAATATTTTGGCCACCTGATCCAAAGAGGCAACTCATTGGAAAAGGCTCTGCTGCTGGGGAAGATTGAGGGCAGGAAGAGAGGGGGACGACAGAGGATGTGATGGTTGTATAGCATCACTGACTCAATGGACCTGAGTTTGAGCAAACTCCAAGAGATAGTGAGGGACAGAGAAGCCTGGTGTGCTGCAGTCTATGGGGTTGAAGAGTCAGACATGACTTTGTGACTAAGCAGTGAACAACAGAGGAGAGAAAAGGAGAGGGAAAGATAAAATCTATCAACCTATTTATCTATAGCGATCTCTAGATATTGTGAGTGTTATGGACTAAGTCTTGTTCTTTCAGAATCCATATGTTGCAGCCCTAATCCCAAATCTGGGTCAAGTTCAGAGGGAGTGCTTTAGAGAGATAATTAAGGTTAAATGTAGTCATAAATGTGGGACCCTAATCCCATTGGAGTGATGCCCTTATAAGAAGAGGAAGAGACATCAAAGGTTGCTTTCTCTCTCTCACTTTACATGCACAGAGGAGAGACCATATGGAGACATAGCAAAAACACAGCTGACTATAAGCCAGGAAGAGAGCCCTCACAAGAAATTAAATTTGCTGGCACTTTGACCATGGACTTCTAGCTTCCAGAACTGTGAGAAAACAAATGTCTGTTGTTTAAGACACCCAGTCTGTGACATTTTGTGTTGGAAGACCAAGCAGATTAACACATAATTCAGTACCATGAAGTGGGATACTACTTTAATAAAAATCTAAAAATGTAGAAGTGGGTTTGGAACTAGGTAATGAGTAGGAGCTGGGAGAGTTTTGAGGTATATGCTAGAAAAAGCCTATATTGCCTTTATGTGACTGTTACAAACTGGAGAAAAGTTCATCCTTATTATAAAGTGGCAAAGGATTCGGCTGAAATTTGTTCTAATGTTTTATGAAGGTAGTAACTGTGCTCAATGAAATTAGATACTTAGTTGAGATTTGTAGGCAAAGTGTGCATGTGAAGAGCTGCTGCTTATGGTGAAATACAAGAGGAGACAGATAAATCAAAAGAATCATTAAACAAGAGGAACCAGAACTTGAATATTTGAAAAATTCTCATTCTATCCATATTGCCAAAAATATAAAGAATGTTCTAAAGAGAACACCAAGGATGTGCCTAGAAAACCACTCCCTGAGGAGATTACTCATGATTTTAATTAGGTATCTCAGCAGAAGTCAGGAATAGAGATGGGATTATGCAAGCACAGACACTGTCAGCGTGGACAAGGGGAGCAGAGAGAGGATGAAGTAAAGGGAAGAGTTTGGAATCTACAAGGCAGGACAATAGAGTTATTTAGCTGCAAACATGCTTATCCTTCAAGTAAAGAATGGCACCAAAGGTGATTTAGAGATCATCAGGGCTGCAATTCCCACCATTATTGGCTCTAGACCTAACAGACCCTGGAGGGAAGATTTTTGCTTCCTTAGTTTCAGTGGGCCAGGCTTCCTCTGACTAGTGCCTCAGGAGAAAGGTGACAGCAAAATGCTGTGAGGGTGGGGGTGATATTGCCAAGGCATCCAGCCAAAGAGTATTCTCCAGCCTGAAAAATCTAAAGAAATTTGCCTTGTTAGGTTTTGCACTTTCTTGAGATCTATCATTCCTCTCTTCTTTCTGATTTCTCCCTTTTCAAAAGGGAATGTTTTTCTTATGCCTGTCCTACCATTATATTTGGGAAGCAGATCATTTGTCTGATTTCACAGCTGGAGAGGAATTTTGCCCTTTGGATGAATCAGACCTCAAGTCTCATTGAACCCTAAATTAGATGATATATAGATGAGTCTTTTGACTGGGCATATGTGCTGGAATGCATTAAGATATTTGGGGCCGTTGGGAAGGGATGAATGGATTTTGCATGTGAGAAGGACATGCATTTGGTAAAAGTCATAGGGAAGAATGTTATGGAATGTATTGAGCCCCCTGATATACGTATGTTCAAGCCCTAAACCCCAAAATACTTCCAGGGTAATTTGAGAGAAATTTTAGGGAGGTATAAGGTTAACCTCCAAAATACTTGGAGAAAGAATTTTTAAGGTAATATAAAGTTAAATGAGGTCATCAGAGTAAGGCCCTAATCTGGTAGTATTAACATCCTTATAAATGGAGATAGGGACACATGAGCTCTTTCTATCTCCACGCAAGACCAGAGGAATGAGTGTATGAGGACACAGGGAAGAAGCAGCCATTTACAAGGAAAGGAAAAGAGCCATTACCCCAAAACAAAATTTATGGTATCTCTATCATGAATTTCTAGCCTCCAGAATGGAGAGAGAATAAAGGTCTATTATTGAAGACACTCATAATATCCTTCATTTCTTTGTGGCAGATTAAGCTAATACTCTCTCTAACACACACACACACAGGATAGACTAATGATACCATATAGGTTTCACATGGCACTCTGATATTAAGATCCAGGATTCTTTGCTTCTAATGTGGCCACCTACCATATTTTACCTGTCTACCCTTCCAAGGATAGACTCTCACTTTGCTTCCATTTGCCCCCTGCACAAGCAATACTTTGATGAATATTCTTGTACTTGTCTGCGTAAATTTGGGGGAGGGTGCTCTATCCAAGGAATGGGAAATTTGGAGCACAGTTAAGGTGTATTCTTATTTTATCTAAGCAGTGCCAATTTGCTGTTCAGGATGTCTACACAAGTTCACACTCCTTGTAGTAGTGCATAAGGGCACCTGTACCTGTGCTTGCACTCAGAAAGTAGGAGCAGTGGGGAAGCTTGGTTGGAGATTGTAACAGAATGCACCCTGAGCTGGTCTCCTTTCTCTCTTAAACAATCTCTGCCTGACTCAGCTAGCAACTCTATCCCACCACCATCAAGATATGATTAAGAGCTAATTAACCAAATTATTGTGTTCTGCCCACCTCCACACCCCATCCCTGATCTCTGGGGGTAAAAGAGAAATTTATCTGAAGTTCTCTGTATCAGTTCAGTTCAGTCACTTAGTCATGTCTGACTCTTTGCGACCCCATGGACTGCAGCATGCCAGGCTCCCCTGTCCACCACCAACTCCTGGTGCTTGCTCAAACTCATGTCCATCAAGTCAGTGATGCCTCTTTGGGCAATTGTAGTGAAGTCAAACACTTGGCACAGACAGCAGCCAAGTGATTCACATACAGCAAGTAGGATTCACAGTCCAGGGTGTGTATAACCTGAGCACATGTGAATCCCCAGGCTGGAAACGACCTTCAAAGGCATTTGTTGTCCCTTTCCCAACCACTGCTCAAGCGCTTTCTATAATATATCAGTTCAAGTGTTCAGTTAGGCCTTCCTTGAACAACTTAGTCACAGATCTCTCACCATTACTCTAGACAATCCATTCCTTCTATAGGCAGTTCCAACAATCTGAAACCCTAGGGCCACAGAGAACACAAAGGTTGGCTCATCAAATTCATCCTCCGCTCCCTCCATAATAATAGAACCTCTTATTGTCATCTGGGTATGTGACACCTGGACTAAGGGCTATATTTCTGTCTCTCCTTTGTAGCTTTTTATGGCCACGTGGCAGTGTTCTGGCCAATGGGATGAAGACACATGCGATATGTGCAACATCTAGGTTATGACCCTAAAGGGAAGGAGCATACCATTCACTTCCCCTTTGCCCTCTTCCCACTGCCTAATATGTATACACAACTGCTGGGGTCCAGCCCCGGAGGGGTCCGGGGGTCTTGAGGGATGAGGGTCCAGCCCCGGAGGGGTCCGGGGGTCTTGAGGGATGAGTGGCGTTGGCGGAAGAACTGAGCTGAGTCGGTGTGTGGTGATGAAGCAGTCTCTCTTTATTGCTGTTAGTTTCGTGGGGTGATGGAGAAGTCTCTCCCAAAGGCGGTGGAGAAGTCTCTCACTTTATTTCGGTTAGCTTACAGTTTTATAGCCAAAGAACATCCCCATTACATCACAACTATTTTATGCAAACTTTTGTTTTCTGCCTACCATCAACAACTTTTACATTAAGCTCATCTTCCTTACAAAAGGTCGGATTTTTGCATAATCAGACTTAATAATAGTATGTTTACCATTTCAATGTCTCTAGCATACCTTTATTTAGCATAATGTGGGCAAACATTCACTGTCTTACAAGATAGCCTTTTCAGCAAAGATAAAAATCTTGCAACTTATCCAGGAAACATAGGGCTAGAATCTATCTCAAAAAGACGGGGTTGTAAAGAACTTACTTTCCATATCCGAGAGGGAAGAAGGCTGTAAATGGTTGCTATACTTTAAGAATGTATGCATTTCTTTTGTCCCCGCAAAAGGTGTGCCTCTCCACTCATCTCTGAATATTCAGGAATTGACACAGGAAGCCTCCTGCCAAATGTTCCCTGACAAGGTGCAACTATGTAAAAGCTAGAAAGAGGGGCTTAAGCTTGAAACTGTTTTATTAACAGTTTATTAACCTATTTTGGTTTTTACAAGGAAAGAGAAAAGAAGACAGAGACAGTTTAGCAGCACTGCTTTAACAATGAAACCCTATTAACCTTGTAACTACTAAAAGGAATTTCTATTTCTACACTATCCTAAAGCAATCAGTGTCTTCAACTATGCTGGTCACAGTTATGAGCATTCCTAAGTCCCATTGCAGCCTGTTTTTTTTAAGAAAGGGAGCCTCCTCCGTGGAGTGGTCGGCGGGAGTGGGATGTGGAAAGGTGACCCAAGTACGAGCCCTTCTGGTGGTGGCTTTGCCATGACCCCCAGAGAACTCTTGGTAAACTCCCCAGTAACTAGTAGGAGGGAAATAAGGTCTGAGGGAATTACCTCAGGATGAATTTTTTCTAACTGGGACTGATCTGAGATGAGCTAAAACATAAACAGATGAGCATAATCAGAACTTCCCAAGAAAAATACCAGGAGGGGCCTTGCCTTGGGATGCCCCGAAGGAAAATTCACTTTGCAGTTTCCTTCTCAGCCTCGTGACTTTGTCATCCGAGTGAGGGGGCATCCTGACGGCTCCCAGCACACAACATCAAGCCATCTTCAACCATGTAGATGAGGGCTACACCCTGTACATGGTGAAGCAACATGATAAAAAGAGCCTGAGTCCTCAACATGGAATAACCACACAAAACACAGGCAGCTTGTTCCAAGGCTGATAATGTGAGAAAAAAAAATGAATGAATTTCTGTCTTGTTTTAACCACTGCTAATCTGTAACCACATTGGATTAGCTTTACTAATATATATGCTGGTTAATTGGCTACTGTATTTAGTTGATTCTAAGATGCCGTTGGACATAAGGTATACATTATCTTATGGACTACTAAGAGAGAAATGCTACCAATTATATTACAACAAAATGCTTGCTTTTAATTTTAATGTTCATTTAATAGTTGTTGAAAGAACTCTGGTAGACTGATTTAAAAAAAAAAAATATTTAAATCAGACTTTTCCAGTCTGAGTGATTTCTCATGTACAAAAACTTTTTATTTCAAGGAAAAACTATGATAAAATCTTTTTGAAGATACTTTAATGGCAGTTAAACTCAACAATACAGTGGCAATCATACACATAATTCAATTATATGAAGGGATGATAATGTGAAGTAACTTGAAGCAAAGATAGCTTGAAGCCATGGTCAAGTTCACATGTGTTTATGCATGGACAATAACATAATTCCCTCTTGGCCAACAGCAGTTATAAAGTAGAATTGTATTTAAGACATATTCTGACTTTAGTTTTTTTAATATAAAATATGTTTGTAATTAATGGTAAAATCTGATTCTCTAAAACCAAATTTAGGGGATAGCCTTGACTTCCACTCTATTCATGATAGAGTAACAGGAACCAGATTTTCCACCTCACCCTTGAAAAACTAAAGCAAAACAAACAAAAACACCAAGACAAAGATATATGAAAAAGTGGGGTTCAAGATATTGGGCATCAGGCAAGTAAGGTCACTGATCTCTGAGAAGTGGAAAAGCTTCATGAACCTGAAGATTGCTGCATCCTACTGCCTAGAGAAATCCTCTAATCTGCAAGGCAGAGACAAGGAACTCAGAGCCTGGCCATCTCCCTCAACAGAGGAAATGGAATTATGAGTCTGGGGATGCCAAGTTACCTGGAGTTTGTAGGAAAGAGTATTGGAGAGGGGAAACTTGTGTAGATAGAGAATGGTTACAATTTTCAGAGGATTCCCCCTCAAGTTCTCACTGAAATACTGATCAGCATGTGTGTGTAAGGAAACTAAGTATCTGAAGACAAGGAAACAACTGCCTCAAAGATTAGAGCAAGCAGTGATCGGAGCCCACAAAGGCCTGAGAACAGTGACTGTTCCAAACAACCAAGGTAGAAAAAATTCACAATTTATAAAACATTAGAATACAAAGATAAGTTCTGTATCACTTCTGAGGAAAATGAGCTCTACACTAACTGCTGCTATTTGCGTGTGCATGCTAAGTCACACCAGTTGTGTCCGACTCTTTGCAACCCCAAGGACTAAAGCCCACATGGCTCCTCTGTCCATGGGATTATCCAGGTAAGAATACTGGAGTGGGTTGCCATGCCCTCCTCCAGGAGATCTTACTGATCCAGGGATCAAACTCACATGTCTTATGTTACCTGCATTGCCAGGTGGGTTCTTTACCAATAGTGCCACCTGAGCAGCCCTAAATGCTGCTATGGTCCCACTTAACTAAGCTGAAAAGCAAGGCCTAGAAGGATAAAACTGATTCCAAATGTTTTAATGACATGCTAGAACAAATCTCAAGAACATTTATAGGAATGCAAACACATGCGGAGACAAAGTAAATTTCAAAATGTCTGATATCTAACCAAACTTTGCCAGATGAGCAATTAAGCATGAATAATGCAGTTCATAATGTTGAGAATAATAAGTTAAAATGACCAAGAAATAACATGGTTGATAGAATTAGCCAAGAATACTAATAGTTATTATAAACTTATTTCATATATTCACAAAGCTTGAAGAAATACTGGCCACATTAAGTAGAGATGAGGGAGAGATTAAAAATTTCAAATATAAAAATAAGATATTTAAATATGAAAACTAAAATGACTGCAATGAAAACTACATTTGTCAATTAAGACAATAAAGCAGAAAAGATAATGAATATGAAGGCATACCAATAGAAAGTTTCCCAAATGAAATATATAGGGGAAAAAAAGATTAAAAAAATAAACAGCATCAGCAAACTGTGGGACAACTTCAAGTGGCTAAAAGTATGTGTAACTGGATATCAGGAAGGAGAGAGAAAAGAAAAATATTTGAAGAATTAATAATCAAAAATGTTTCAAATTTGATGAAAACAGTACACACACCAATCCAAAATGTTCAAAAAATCTCAAGCATAGGAAGCAGGAGAAAAACTACACCAAGTCATAACACAATGGAATTGCTCATAACCAGTGATAAACAGAAAACTTCACAGCAGCTTGAGGGAAAAAAGGCAAGTTAGCCACAGGGAAATGAATGATAGAAGCAAGATGGCATATTATTTTTAAAGTACTGGAAAAAAAACCTCTGCCAATATATATTTTTTACACACTAAAAATAACCTAAAAACAAAGGTGAAATTAAAACTTTTTAAGACATAGAATACCTGAGCTGCTATATCACCAGCAAAGCTTCTCTATGATAAATGTTGAAAGATGTCCTTCAAACAGAAAGAAAATGATAGCAGAAGAATATTGAGCAATGAACTTGAAAAAAATATAATGATTCTTTTTCTTGTTATTCAAATTAATTTAAAAAGATAATCAACAGTTTAAACCAAGAAGTGCATCAATGTAAAAGCACAGAGACCAGAAAGGGAGAAACAAAACTACAACATTGTAAGTTTTTTCACAGTATATCTGCAGCAGTATGAGATCACTTGAAGATAAACTGTGACAAGTAAACTACTAAAACAATTTAAGAAAAAAAAAAACCAAACAGAAAATAGCTTAAAAGTCAGAAAAACAGATCAAATTGGATCATAAAATATACTTAATCCAAAAGAAGGCAGTAAAGGAGGGAAAGGAAACAAAAAACAGATAAGATAAATGGAAAACAACAAGGTGGTAGATCTCATTCTAACCATATCAATAAATATGTTCAATAAAAATGGTCTAAACACCCTCAATTCAAAAGGAGATCATCACATTGGAAAAAAACAAACAAACAGATGAACAAACCAAACTTTGGACTGCCCATAAGAATCATACTTTAAATATAAAGAAACAAAGAGGAGAAGAAGATACGCCATGCTAACACTATTCAAAAAAAAGCTGTCTAAATGCAGTGTGGTATCTTGGCAATGCTACCAAAGTAGTAGTGCAGGCATTTTTTGTAGAAATTGAGAAGTGGAATCTAAAACTTAGATATGTCAAGGACCTAGAGTAGCCAAAACAACTCTCAAGAAGAATAGCGAAGTTGGAGAACTTACACTGCCTTAATTCAAGAATTATTTTAAAGCTGAAGTTTTCAAAACAAGTGAAGTATAGGCATAACAATACACAAGTAGACCTGTGGAGCAGAATAGAGTCCTGAAATAAACCGACAAATATATGGACAACTATTTTTAATGATGCAAAGGCGGTTCTGTGGAGAAAAAAATCACTTTCTCACCAAATGATCCTGAAACAACTGTATATCTACATGCAAAGACAAGCAAAGGGCATCAAACTATATTTTGCATCACACACAGAAATTAAGTGAAAATGGATTGTAGGCCTATATGTAAAACCTAAAATTCCTGGAAGAAAATCTTTGTGACATTGGCTTAGGCAAAGATTTCTTTTATATGATACAAAAATCACAATCCATAAAAGAAAGTATTGATGAGCAAGACTACTTTATCAACTTTACAAACTTCTGCAATTCAAAAGACACTCTTAAGAGGATGAAAAGACAAGCTGCAGACTGGGAGAACATTTTTGGAAGGCAGTATCTGATGAAAACAAAGAATACACAAGATTCATAGTAAGTAAACAAATAACCCAACTGAAAAATGGGTTAAAGGTTAAACTGAAAAATGGCAAAACGTTTCAATAGACACTTCACCAGAGAAGACAGAAGGGTGGAAAATAAATGCATGAAGAAGATGCTCAACAGGATTAGAAACTGTAATCTTCACATTCTGCTTCTAGGGATGGAAATTGGCATAATCACTTTGGGAAACAGCTTTTTTGTTGTTCAGCCACTCTGTGTCTGACTCTGTGACCCCCATGGACTGCAGCATACCAGGCTTCCCTGTCCTTCACCATCTCCCAGAGTTTTCTCAAGCTCATGTCCATTGAGTCAGTGACACCATTCAGCCGTCTTGTCCTCTGTTGTCCCCTTCTCCTCCTGCCTTCAATCTTAGCCAGCATCAGGGTCTTTTCCAATGAGTCAGCTCTTCGTATCAGGTGACCTATGTATTGGAGCTTCAGCTTCAACATCAGTCCTTCCAGTGAATATTCAGGGTTGATTTCCTTTAGGAGTGACTGGTTTGATCTTCTTGCAGTCCAAGGGACTCTCAAGAGTATTCTCCAATGTCACAGTTCAAGGGCATCAATTCTTCAGCACTCAGCCTTTTTTATTATCCAGCTGTCACATCCGTACATGACTACTGGAAAAACCATAGCTTTGACTATACAGACCTTTGCAGTTAATGTGATGTGTCTGCTTTTTAATACACTGTGTAGGTTTGTCATAGCTTTTCTTCCAAGGAGAAAGCACCTTTTAATTTCATGGCTACATCCACAGTGATTTTAGAGCGCAAACAGCTTTGCATTATCTTAAAAAAGTTATTTAAGAAAAAGACCCAGAAATTTCATGCTAGGAATCTAACCAGGAGAAATGAAAGCACATTTCCACACAAAGACTTATATGCAAAAGGTCAGAGCAGCATTCATAAGAGCCGAAAGGTGGAAACAACCCCAGTGTTCATGAGCTGATGAAAGAATAAGCAAAACACATTATAGCCATACAATGGAATATTGTTTGACAATAAAAAAGAAAGCAATACTGATATATAGTACAATGTACATGAACCTAAAAAAACAATGTTTTAAGTTATGTGCAATGTCCTGAAAAGGCAAATATATAGAGACAGAAAGTATATTACTAATTGCCTGGGCCTGAGGGTGGGGATAGAGATGGACTGAAATTGGACATAAAGGAATCTTTAGGGGATGCTGGGAATGCTCTAAAATTGTATTGTGGAGATAGTTGCACAACTCTGTAAATTGACTAAAAGTCACTGAATTGTACACTTAAAATTGTACACTTAAAATGGATGGTTTCTATGGTATATAAATCACAACTCAATGGAGCTGTTAAATATACATCCTCCAATGACTTCTTACTGTACCCAGAATTAAATATTCAGCACTACCTGAACCCAAATTCTAGGCTGTTTCTACTCCTCTGCTCCTGTTTTCCCAAGAGAATGAATCACTTGTCAAAAGGCTTCTATATAAACAGATTTTTACATGAATTTGCACAACTGAGGTACCCAGGAGGAATGAGAAGTGGGTTAATGATGAAAAAAAAAAAGAAATGAAGACTTGTTACTCTTGTGTATGATTGCCTTTATCACGCCATTCAGGCTTAGGATCTAATGACTGGCCTTCCAGGCTCTATTCAAGAACTGAGCTAAGATTAAGTAAAAGCTCATGAGTTACAAGCTGGAATCAAGATTGCTGGGAGAAATATTAACAACCTCAGATATGTGGATATCACTCTAACAGCAGAAAGCCAAGAGGAACTAAAAAACCTCTTAATGAGGATGAAGGAGGAGAATGAAAAAGCCAGCTTAAAATGCAATATTGAAAACAAAAAACGAAGATCATCACATCTGGCCCCAACACTTTATGGCAAAAAGAAAGAGAAAAGGCGGAAGCAGTGACAGATTTCCTCTTCTTGGGCTCTAAAATCATTGCAGACGGTGACCGCAGCCATTAAATTAGATGACTGCTCCTTGGCAGGAAAGTTATGACAAACCTGGACAGTGTTTTAAAATGCAAAGACATCACTTTACCAACAAAGGTCCATACAGTCAAGTCTATGGTCTTTCCAGTAGTCATGTATGGTTGTGAGAGCTGGACCATAAAGAAGGCAGAGTGCTGAAGAACTGATGCTTTCAAATTGTGGTGCTAGAGAAGACTCTTGAGAGTCCCTTGGACTACAAGGGGATCAAACCAGTCAATTTTAAAGGAAATCAACTCTGAATATGCATTGGAAGGACTGATGCTGAAGCTGAAGCTCCAATACTTTGGCCATCTGATGTGAACAGCCAACTCATTGGAAAAGACCCTGATGCTTGGAAAAGATTGAAGGCAGAAGGAGAAGAGGGCAACAGAGGATGAGATGGCTGGATGGCATCATCTGTGCAATGGACATGAACTTGGGCAAACTACGGGAGGTAGTGAGGGACAGGGAAGTTTGGTGTGCTACAGTCCATGGGGTTGCGAAGAGTCAGGCATGACTTGGTAACTGAACAACAACAACAAGAGCCTTTTAGAAACTGACACTATACCATATTTTCCTGTAAACCTCACATCATCTAGCACACTGCTTTGGCCATGAGCAGGGCTCAACAATTACACATTTAGAGTGACTGCAGTGAATGCAAATAGGTGGTATGTCCAAGGAACTTATTGTAACTTCAGTAGTCTCAGAGAAAGATATTACTGTGGGTGAGGGGCTTTAATTCATTCAGTTAACATTTATTAACAATCTATAAGCTCCAGGAACTGGGAAGGAATTCAGTGTTGAGAATGGTTTTTATTTAATAAAAATAGTTATTATCTATCATCTATCTATTTATTGGTATCTATTGTGTTCTAGCAACTGTGATAGGCACTTAATAGTCTATCTAATTTAATCCTCATCACAAGCACAAAAATAGGTATATTTAGCTTCATTTCTACAGATGTAGAATTTGAGGCTGAAAAAAGTACAGTGGCTTCCCAGGTTGCTCAGTGGTAAAGAATCCACCTGTCAGTGCAGGTGACACAGGAGACATGGGTTTGATCCCTGAGTCAGGAAGATTCCCTGGAGTATGAAATGGCAACCTACTCTGTTAATCTTGCCTGGAAAATTCCATGGACAGAGGAGTCTGGAGGGCTACAGTTGAGGTCACAAAGAGTTGGACACAACTGAGTGACTGAACAGGCACACATGCACGCACGAAGTTCAGTGACCTGTCCAACATCACAGAGCCAGGAAGTGGAAAATTCAGTGTGCTTAGCCTAATGACCTTTCCACCATACCCAGGATCTTTCCCCAGGATATAGTTCAAGTCATGAAAAGAAAGCCAGTGGGGTAAATCCTGTTCTGGATAAGTCAGTCACCAATTTTAAGGGTGAAATAGGGCACATTATGGAACCTCTTGGAAGGTCTATCTTCATCAGAAGCAAGACTCAGTGTAGCCTTGCACAGAGTTGTTGGATGACTCCATGAGATGGAATCTGTTGAATGTTTGGCCCTACAAGTGAGGAAAGCATCCAAGTCATTAAAGACTGGACTTTATATGGAAAATTTCCCAACGAAGTCCTTCCAAGGGGAAAAGGTGCAGCTGCCATGTCCATAGAATACCAAGAAATTCCAAAAATACATCCTTAGGGTTTCTTGCAATCACTTGTGCTACAGTCTCACTTAAATGTTGAACCAAGATTCCTGACCTCCCTGAAGGTCTCCACAGCCTCTCCTGACAGAGTCCTAGGCCAAGACAAAAATATTCAGTTTGGCTAACTTCTTTTAATGGTTCTTTGCTTATTAATGTGGAGGAGGAAGGGTAGAGAGCAGGAGATGTTATAGAGCAATGGATGATCTACTCCTGGGACAAACACTCCAGGCTCATCTGTCACCCAGCTAGAGAGGTGACTTAGCCCAAGACTCAGTCAACAAGCGGAGTAGGAAAGCTAAGACCTGTAAGACTTGAGGATGGGCAGACCAAGAGAAGACCCTGGCTAGTGGAGATGGATGGGAAACTCCTGATTTATTGATGAGATAAGGGAATGGTGGGAAGTGGACATATCCAGAGTTATATAGGTATAACCCACCAGGTCTAATTAACCCAGTGGTTTTTTTCAAGTATCTTCCCTTGCAGTGCAGCAACAGCATTGCTTAGAAACTTGCTAGAAATGCAGATTCTCAGGGCTTCTACTGAATCAGAGATTCTGGAGATGTGATCCAGCAACCTAGGTTTCAACCATCCTCCAGGTTTGATAACCACTGTGTTACTGTTTCAGATACACAGAGTCAGAGAGAAAAGAATAATTTCAGATTTAGTGGTGGAGGGTTACTTAGTACTGATGGAAGAGACTAGGAAAGGAGACTGTTGGGGGGTGAGGATGGAGATAAAGTTGACAGTTCTGTTGGGGTCTATTTGAGATGCCAGTGATATATCCTGTGGGTTTGCTTAAGTGGGAAGCTGGATATGTGAGTATAGAATTCAGGGGAGAGGTAAGAACTATTCACCTTAATTCTAAGATTGTTTAGAACACATCTGATTCATCTTAGTGGTCTTCAGAGACTATCTCAGCCCTGGGTATGGCCCAGAACAGATGCTTGGTAAATGTCACTGAGTGAACAACAACAACAAAAAAGGAGCCAGCAGGAAGCCTATTCTAGTCTGATAAAAACATTGCCTAAGTATTGAGTGTTCTTTCATTTAATATCTATTTGCTTATCTGGGAAAGCGGCTACTGTTGGAAAAGCAGTATTCTTAGAACAGTTCATCTTGAAGACTTCCTTATAGCTCAACACCAAATGTCAATTCTCGTGCATTCTCTCTCCTGCAGTAAAAATTGGCTTAACTTGCCTATCCCTTAGTCCCAGAGTTCCCAGCTGTTCCATGACATATTGTTAAGTGAGCATTGGGGCGGAAAGTGAGTTAGTTTTCAAGCCAGGTGACAGTGAAGCCTGCTGAAGCTGCCATAGTAATGAGGAAGGGAAGGAAGGAAGGGAAGACAGGAGAAAGGGAGGCCAGCGGGGGAAAACATATCAATTCAAAACTTTACCATAAGGTAGAATAACTTGAGTGCTATAATAAATCTCCCGGTGGAAGCTCAAAGGGGTAATGATTCATTTGTACTAGGGAAATTGAGAAGGATTTGAACAAGAAGGTGGTGTTTGTTTGGGTCTTCCTTGAAGAATAAGTAGAATTTACAGGCTTAGAATAAGGGAAGGGCATTGAGAATGAGGGATCAACATTAGCAAAGGCCTGGAATAATGGAAATGTATGAAACAGTGAGGAACGTCTGTGTGAATAAAGAATAAGGTGAATGAAAATGAGTAGTAATATATAAGATTGGAAAGGTGGGTCTGGGCCAGACTTGTTGGGGAGAGGGGCATGAATACTACAGCAACAATTACAGACAAATGTCTATGGACATGCAGCAAGAAATGATTTACCTTGAGAAATGAATCTTATATTGTAACCCAATAAACACAAACACCGATCAAAAACTGAAACAAATTTACCACAGAAAATACCTACTATTTCTTATCCAATGTATACTGATATTTTCTTTCTTATTTTGTTTTTTTTAACAAGTGCTTCTAGCAACTAATTCATTTCATGACAAGTGGTTCATAAACTCTGTTTTGAAAAATACTGCTACAGACAATGGGGAATCAGTGAATGTGTTTGAGGAATAACATAGCAATTCTAGTGCTTTAGGAAGATAGTTCTCACAGCAGTTGGATGGAATTAAAAATTGGGGGCAGAATGAAGATAGAAGCAATAGAAGCAATTCTATAGGTGGAAATGGGTATAACACTGTAATTATCCAAGCTGGTCATGATGAATGCCTAAAACAGGGCAGTGAGTGCAGAGATGGAGAGTAGGGTAAGAATCTGAGCCAGATGTTGAAGGTAGAAATAGTGGGACTTGCTAATTAATCAAAAGTGACTTATAAAAAAGAAAGAGTAACCAGCACCAACATTCAGGTTTCAGTCTCAGATAACTGTCCATTAAACAAGGGGTTTAGTGGGAGGAGCTGGATTGGGGCAGAAATAGACAAAGTCTTAAGAGTTGGTCAACTTCAGCTGTGTCTGTGGAAAAGCCAGGTGGACAAGCCCAGTAGACTGTGTGATCTATCAGGCTGAAACTTGGAAGGAAGATAGGGGGTAGAAATTGGAGATTTGGACATAATGTTTGAAGCCATCGGAGTACAAGAGGTAACTCATGAAAATGTGTAGAGAGGGCAAAAAGAAGACCCAGGGCAGGAACTTAGATTTAAGAGGATCTACTTAATTTTAACGCTACAATATTTACTTCCAAAATAAGTTTTTCCCTTCTTAAGTGAATAAAGCTTATTGTGTATAGATATGTGTGCATTCATTGGGGGCATTGGTGTCTGCAATGTTTGTGTATGGGTGGCATGTGCATGTTAAGGAGATATTAGTATGTATTTGGGGAGCTGGTGAAGGGCTCTGGTTGCTCTAGTGGTGGCTGCACTCACATTCTTTGCCTTGTGGCTTCTCCTTTCCTTCTCTGTTTTCCATCTCCCCTCTTGTGCCCTATTCTTCCCTTCCCCTTTCCACATATCCACCTGCTCCTTCATCACCACTTGGAAGCCCAAGGAATTGATGGGCAAAATAGACCAGTGTGGGATTTGGGGGCTGAGATCTGGAACATAATGTTGAAGTGTGGTTTGGATTAAAAGGAAAGACAGGGCTGTGAGCATAGTGTCAGAAGCATTAGTGGGGAATGGTCTGTGATGATATTTCCCACTTCAAATTCTGCTGTCAGTGTGTGGGAATGTGTTTGTATGTGTGACTACAAATATGTGTGTGACTACAAATATGTGTGTGACTACAAGTGTATACATTTATGTGACTGTGCCTGGAGGTGTGTCTGGCTCTCAGCTTGACTTAATCAGATTTTGGGGTGGTATTATCTTCATCACTGGGCTTCTGTGGTGGTTCAGATGGTAAAGAATCTGCCTGAAATACAGGAGACCTGGGTTCTATCCCTGGGTTGGGAAATCCCCTGGAGAAAGAATGGTAACCCACTCCAACATCCTTGTCTGGAGAGTTCCATGAACAGAGGAGCCTGGTGGGCTACAGTCCATGGGGTCACAGAGTTGGACATAACTGAGTAACTAACACTTCTACTTTTCATCCTTATCACTACTACTTCAGCAAAGAAGCAAAAGTATTTTTTGTGCTGCTTTATTTATACCTTTAGGGGATTTAGGATTAGAGCAGCTGAATAATTACGAATAATGGTTAATCAGATTATCAGCATTTGTTGAAATGCATATACCAAGTGAATAAGAGGATATATTCTCTCTTCCTTTCCTAGCTGTGTGACCATAGATAAGTTACCTAACCTCCCTGAGCCTTAGTATCCTTTCTGTACAGTAGGGATAATAATTTATACCACAGATTCCCATTAGCAAGATTGAGTATTAAATGAGCCAAGAGCTTTAAAACTAGTAGGTGTTCAACCAATGTTGGTTCTTTTCTCCAGTTCCTTCTATCCCTTCCTTCTCTCCACTTATAATACATGTTTTACCTGTCCATACATATATGAACATCAAGCATGTATTTGTAGTACTTTCCCCATTTTAAATTCTTAAACCACGTGATATAACCTTTGCATATTACTGTAAAATTGTCAAAAGCAGGTTAATTTAAAACACTTTTGGTACATATGTATCTAGAATTATGTCTTCTTTGTGAATTGACCCTTTCTCATATAGTTCAGTCATGTCATTTAATTGCTGTATTTAGACCATTTATATTCAACATAATTATTGACATGTTAAGGCTAAGTCTGCCATTTTATCTTTTATTACCTGTTTTTTCTCTCTGTTTTTAGTTTTTCTCTCTTCTTTGTTCTGGATTTCTGAGGGTAACTTGAACATATATTTGAATTTATCTATAATTTTTTTTAGTTAAAGTATAGTTGATTTGCAATATTATATTAGGTTCAGGTGTACAACATAGTGATTCAATATTTTATATATTATATACCATTTGAAGCTATTATAAAATATTGGCTGTAATTCCCTGTGTTTTACAATCTATGTATCATATTTATTTTATACATAGTATTTTATGTCTCTTATTCCCCTACCCCTTATCTTTTCCCTTCTCCCACTTTCCTCTCCTACTGGTAACCACTAGTTTATTCTCTATATTTGCGAGTATGTTTCTATATTTTGCTATGTTCATTGGTTTGTTTTCTATTTTAGAATCCACATATAATAGACAGCATACAGAATTTATATCCACAAAAAACTAAAAATAGAACTATGACATGATTCAGGAATTCCACTCCTGTATATACAATCCAAAGAAAATGAAAACACTAATTCAAAAAGATATATGTACCCCTATGTTCATAGCAGCATAATTTACAATAGCCAAGATATGGAAGAGAACTTAGTGTCCATCAACAGATGAACGGATCAATAAGATGGAATTTTACCTCCCTTTTACATTCCTTTACACTCTCTGTTCATAATATAAATGTCTTAAATATTTCCTCTATGCACATTCAGAACAACATGAGACAGTGTAATAAATTATAATCCAATCATCAAACAAGATTCATACAACTCAAGAGGAAAAGAAATTCTTTGTATTTACCCAGGTTTTAGTCTACTATGTTCTTTCTTCCAAGTTTCCTCCTTTTACCATTTATTTTCTGTTTTAAGATTTACTTTAGTCATGCTTATAAGATAGACATCCTACTGATAAATTCCCTGTTTCCTTTCATCTAAGAGTATCTTGATTGTCCCTTTATTCCTGAAGGCTATTATCACTGAACATAGGATTCTTGGTTGATGATTCTTTTTCCTTCAGCACTTGAAAAATGCGCTACTTCCTGCTAGGGCCTCATCACTTTCTGATGAGGAATCTGATGACTTTCTTTTCTTTTTTTCCCCCTGAAGGTTGTCAACCACAAGTTGGCACTCTCCATGGGTGCTTGCCATCTACCTCTACAAGGATTAAATCATGTGCTGCTGCAGCTACTGACCTACAACACCCCCTGAAGGACATCAGGATGGAGAGCAGTAAACTTTTGATGAAGATCAGCTGCCCCACAACATGCATACTGGAAAAGACACAATTTAAAGGACCATCTCCAACGTGGATGAAAGGACTTTTTATTAGGTACACTTAACTAGCTAATGCACAGTGAAAACTGAAGGGAAATTGACTCTTGGATTAATTCCCACTTCTAAAGGCTCCTACATCAGACTGTTCTATAGAGAGGACTGCTGATCTCAAATTCACCTTAAAACAATGTTCAAACACAGGACACTCACCAGCATGAGAAAAAGACATCAAAAGTAGACAGCTTACCCAAGATGCTAGACCTGATTCATATGATCATTTATAATGTTTTCTTTATTTCTTAGACCTCTGTATATAAATCAAATGTTTTTCTACCATGGACACAATCCTATGCTAATTTTAAAGGTCAATCCAATTGTTGGGTTGTGGCCAATTACCTGTGTCTAGTACTTCCAGATTACCTTGGTGGATTTCTCCACTCCAAGGCTCTAATTGGATGACCCTTAAAAAACTTTATTTCTGTCCTCTTCAGGCTACTCTTGATATTGCTAGGTGGGATCTTCTCTACTGGCCAATTAATAATGCCTGCTCTGACCCTGGTCATTACTCAAGCTCAGTCAGAGCAACATGCAAAAATTCAGACAAGGAATAAAACTTCCCACAATTATGGTATGGATTTATGTGGTTAACACCAGATTATAGTCATTTAAGATTTAAGCAACCCCCTCCCCACCTTTATCTTGAGAACAGTTGAATTATGCTAAGGATAAGCAGCCTAGTGACACTAGGAAATTGGATTGGGAGCCATATGGACAGTGAGAATATATAATTTCCCTGAAAGATAAAGATTGGTAGAGGATAATAAGTCAGAAGATCTGAGGATATAGGGGGCTTCACCTAATAGAAGTTACTGGCTTCTTACTTATGACTTTAAATATTGCTAGTTATGTTATTTGTACTTTGCCTGTTCTACAAGATTATTGCTTCTTGTTTCACCAAATGTGTGACTGAATCTCCAATGAAGATAATGATGACTAGGTGAATTTAAGCAGTTGATCAAATATTCTGTATGTGATCAACGATTATAATAATGTAACTCTATATACGGGAAGATACAAAAAGGGGAAATTTTTGAGGACTGTAACAGCTTAACTAAGACAAGTTAGTTCAGAGACCTTTGATTACTATTGATAAGACCTAGACCAGTAACAGCACATTGAGTGGCCTGCCTGAAAAATCTTCTTGAGACCTGAGAATGAGCCTTTCTAGCAATGTGGGACAAAATAGTCATGAAATGCCTCCCAAAGTGTGGCTGAATTTATAACCATGAAGGGGCCCTGTCAACCACAAATTGGCCCTTGCTGTGGGTGCTTACCATCTACCTCTACAAGGATTAAATCATGTGTTGCTGCAGCTGCTAACCTCCAACACCATCTGAAGGAGTTCAGGGTGGAGAGCAGAAATGAGGCATTTTGTGTTCTAGGAAGCTGGCAGGACAGGCCTTAAGATAGTTAGAGACTATCAGGAGCTGATTTTATGAGCCCAATTCTTGTATCTTCTCATATTTAGAAAAGACCAAAATCCTTCATGGTGAACAATTGTTTCTTGTGACTAGCAAAAAGCTTCATGAGACCAGCAAAAACTTTCTACAAAAAATATGTGCTTGATTGCATGTACTTCCCCCTTTACCAAAATCACATGTATACTGTTTTTCCCCCCTACCTCTTTGGAGCAGTTTCTTAGAGCTATCTGAGGTGCTGTCTCCCGGGGTGAAGTCATCATATTTCCCCAAATAAAACTTAACTCATAACTTTCATGTTGTGCTTTTTTTTAGTTGACAAGGTATAGGTAAAATGTTATTTCTTTGGCTGCTTCCTAGATCTTTTCTCTGCTTTTGTTTTCAGAAAGTTGAATGTATCTTGGTATGAATTTCTTCAGGTCTTTCCTAATGATATTTGCTTAGTTTCTTGGATCTGAAGGTTTATGTCCTTTGCTCAATTTGGGAAGTTTTAAGCCACTACTTCTTCAGGTACCTTTCTGGCCCTGTTTTATTTCTCTTCTCTGAGATTCTGTTGACATGAATTTTAGATCCTTTGTTATAACACCACAGGTCTGGAGGTTCTGGCTCTGTTCAGTTCTTTATTTTCTTTTTCTTTTTTGCATTTAATTTCCCTCTGTTGTTCAGATTGGGTTATTTCTATTGTTTTATGTTTAAGTTGTCTGATTCTTTCCTCTGTCTTCTCCATCTTGCTGCTGAGCCTCTTCATTGAGTTTTTAAGTCTTTTTTTCCCCAGTTTTCAAACTTCCATTAATTTTCTTTGTGCTTTACATTTCTTTGTTGAGACTTTCTATTTAAATGCTGAGATTGTCTATGTTATCATTTGTTGCAAGTGTGATGCATTTGCTCCCTGAAGCATTTTTATGATGGCTACTTTAAAATTCTTATCAGATAATTCTAACCTCTGTGCCATCTCAATCCTAGCATCTGTTTATTTTCTCCTCCCACTGAAATTGATAAATACTGGTATGGCAAGTGATTTTTTTTCAATTAAATTTGGACATTCTGGATCTCTTTTAATACTTTGGTTTTTGCAGGCCTTCTCTGACGTGCTACTTTTGCAGGGAAGAGGGGCAGCATAAGCCTAGGTTATATGCTGGGTCTCTGACATCCAAGTTGAGGAGAGGCTCTTTGCTATTGCTGGTTGAGGATGAGAGTTCTGGCCTCTCTATGGGTCTCCTAGGATCCTATCCCATCT
This sequence comes from Antilocapra americana, assembly GCA_007570785.1. Lineage (NCBI taxonomy): Eukaryota > Metazoa > Chordata > Mammalia > Artiodactyla > Antilocapridae > Antilocapra > Antilocapra americana. Next base: position 3,322,212 of record ML663487.1, on the reverse strand, counting down.
AGTAGTGGTAGGAATGGCAGGTTTACCACTGGTGAGGGTGGAAGTCATGCCCCTCCATTTGGTCTCTACTAAGAAGGGTCACTTCTCCTTGCTTCCAACTGTTCCTTCTCTTAGGGTTGGGTAGGGATTCCTTTAAAGTCTGTTAAAAATAAGTCTAGGCTCTTCACTTGCAGGCAAAAGTTTCGTATTAACTCATTGTTATTATGACAGCTGACCTTTTCCTGCACCAAGGTGTCTCACTGTCTATATCCTGATCCTTTTGCAGAAAAGAAAATGCAACACATGCCTCCTCTCTACCTTTTACCAGACACTTCATGGGATAGAGTGGGAAGCCCAGAGCCTCTGCACACAAATGGACTGGGTTTCTGTCAAAATCTGGTATTTTCAAATGGTTTGGCTCTGGAAAATTACTTAAATTTTCTGAGCTTCCATTTTCCCAGTTGTAAAGGAAGTATAGGAAGTTGTCATGATTCTGGCAGAATGAGCAACAGTAGGTCAATTGGCTTGGTAATTCCTTCCTTTTACTCTCCAGAAGAGGTAGAGATATAATCCCTGCAAAGGACAAAAATGCCAAAGCGCTTCCCCACCACCACCAGCACATGTGAATCTCATCTAAGGCATTCACTCCAAGGGTTAAATCTCTTGATCAAAGCCTTATTTCTTAAATTGACACACTTGATGTTCTCCCCCATTTTGCTTCAGGTTTCTAAAAACACCAAAGTAGAGACTGCCTGATTCAGGGCACCCTCATAAGAAGGGTGGAAGCAGAGGCAGAGATGGGTAGGTGGGGGACAAGGGGTCTTGGCAGAGAAGAGCAGAGGAAGGAAGGCCTAGTGTTGGCTCAGGCAGTTCACTCAACCAAAGTTATTGTGTTCTGAGCAAGGACAGTATCATCCTCTAGCCAATGCCACTCCTGGAGAGAAGGGGGAGGGGATGGAAGCAACACCCACTTTGCCAACCTGCCCATCAGCCCATCACCTCTGGGTCCTGAGAGCAACTGCCAGTAGGTGGTAACTGCCTCCCCAGTCTCCACCACTCCCGCCTCTCTCCCCTCCCTGAGCACCTGGTAGAAGAGGAAGAAAGCAGTGAATGAAAGCAAAAAATACACAAGAGCAAGTGCTCTCTGTCCTCTCAGTCCGGGCCTTACATAAGATTCCTCCTTATCCTCAGCTGGAAGTCCCCAGCTGCTGCCACCAGCCCTTGATGCGTTAGACTCTGTTCTTAAAAGGCTCAGCCGAGCTCGAAGTCCTGAAGTTGAACAGAAGACTGAAAAGAATCTAGATTCATAAAGAGCAAGGAGCCAAATACACCTTGGAGCCAATCAACACTTTAAAGAATAATGGGTCCAAGAATGCCATTCCCCTAACTCCCACCCAAGAAGAATAAAGCTGTCTTGGGACCAACACCACCGCCACCCCCACCACACACACCCCCCCCCTTGCCCCCTCCCCCCCGCCCCCCCCACAGTGTATCTCAATCTGGCTTTCTCAAACACATCTGATAAGAGATCCCTCTCAGTCAGTCTGTTTCTCTGCCTCTCTCTCTGCTAGTCTCAGTTATGATTCTCCCCTGCCTCTTTCCAATCCTTGAATTCCATAGTGAATGGAATCCTTTCCCGTCCCTCTCCGCAAGTAGCCCAACAATAGATACTTTCCGTAGGTAATAGCCCTCTCCGGTAGTGAGGGATTTGTGCAGCTTCAGAGGGGGACTTTGGGGACACTGCAATGTTGCACTTACCTGATCTCTTTAATGCTTTCCAATTTGCACATGATTTCCTGCTCATCTGCCATGCTTTTCACTCTCAACTTCACGTCCTGAGAAATACACAAACACACAAACCCAGGGATACAATAGACACAATGTAACCACCTCCTCTCGGCAGGAGGCTCTGAGCCTGTGCGGTAGGGACGTGGAGAAGTCCTGGGAGCTGTAGTCCACAGCTCCAGGACCAGCCAGGCAGCCCAGGGGCCTGCAGGACTACAACTCCCAGAAGGCCAAGCGAGACATTCCTGTTTCTCTTCCTGCAGCCGCACTTTAAGTCAATTTGTCACCGATAATTGTGTCAAAGTTTGCCAGGAGTACAAAACAATAGTGATATTCGTGTGGGCGGTGCGCGGAAAAAAATGAGGAAGAAATGCCCCAGAAGGCAACTAAACAGATTGGAGACATACTTACATCCCGCGGGGGCCCCTCACACCAACAAAAGATTGCCAGGAGTCGCTCATTAGTGGACACTGGGGCTGGAGAGAAACTCTGCAGGTGACATTGCTTCTGAGAGACTGAGTGTTCTGGCAGCCGTCTGGGAACTAGTGGCTTTGGCATTCAGATGGAGATGGTATGGTGGTGAAGAAGAGGAGAAGGAAGGAGGGAGCAGCTGATAAAGCTGAAGGATGGGGAGGGGGTGACCTCGTTCCTTCCTGCCCTCCATCCATTCTAGTTGCTGAGTTCAGACTTTGCCAGTCAGCAAAGGAGGTACTGGGAACAGTACTGGGTGGATACTGGGGGTGGCACCAGGGTGAGGCAATGATAAATAAAAGCTAGTCCTTGCCTTTGAGAAGCGGGAGAGTATGAAAAGTAACCCAATAATTAAAATGCATTGTGCTGTCATAATACAGAAATGGATAAAAGTGTATTCTGAGCAGAGAAGATGTAATTAGGTCTCAAAAGGTAACTGAGAATTTTCCAGTCCGTTGAGGAGGACTGACTTTCCAGGACAGGGCACAACATATACAGAAAGGAAAGGACAAGTATGCCAAGGTGTCTGAAGCACAAGGTTAAAATAAGGAGTGCAGAGGAGGGAAAGAGAAATGGGAAGATGTACCTGGAAAAGCTAGGTTGGAACCAGGTTGTGAAATGCCTTTATAGGCACATATATGTCACACATTTTTAAGTGTGTTAAATAATACCAAGTTATTTTATGTTTCAAAGCACAGGAGTGGTAAAGTTGGAGGGATGTCTTAGGGAAGTGACTCTAGAGGCAAAGAGGTGAATGATTTGGAGGAGATGAGAGCATGTAAGAAGAGGTAGTTATTCAGAGAGCATGGACAGGCCTAGAGAGTTGGGTTTTGGACAAATAAAAGACTTTGACTCACTTCCAAGTAACAGTAAGCTGGAGTTCTTTCCAATCGATGTTGCCCTTTCTTTTTCTGGGCCTCAGTTTCCTCATCTGAAAAATGGACCTACGAAGCCACACCTCAAAGGCTTGTGAGTACTCAATGAGATCATTCCCAGATGGTGCTAAATACAAGGCTTGCTGTTTTGGGGAGCTGCAAAATAGTGGGACATGAGTCTCAAGACATTCTGGATATCCATGCTGCGTTAAAGAGTTCTCTAGAGAAGGAATTGAAGCCCTGATCTTCTTTGGATTCTAGACATAATAACTTTACAACCAGGAAATTCTCCATGGTATCCAGCCTAAAATTTCCTGGTGGTCTTGAGGATCCCTGTCTTGTAGTGCTGCTAGAAAGCATCTGAAGACTATTAAGTTGGTTGCTCACAAAGACTGGATCTGAGCTACTGTACCTTAGAGTCCAAATCCAAGGCTGCAGCCCTGTTCTATAAGAGGAGGGGGAAGAGAATAAGGCCATATAAGTTCCTGGGATGTATCTGATACTGTGCTAAGAGCTGTATGTATATTCCCTCATTTCATCCTCTCAATCACTGTGAAGGTGATGAGTAGATTTATCCCTTTTTACAAGGAAAGAATTGACTCTGGAAAACTGGCTTGGCCAAAGCCACAAAGTAAGTTACAAAGCTAGAGCCTGGGCACAGGTTGAACCAGGGGACTTTGGAATATCTATGAAAAAATATGAAGAACAAAAGTAAAATGGGACCTTAAATGTATATATTTATGTCAAAAATCGCTTTATAAGTTAACTCTGATTTGAAGAGAAATGGAGTGTGTATATGGGGTTGTCGGGGAAGTTAGTTAGGAAGGGTCTTTGAGGTTTTAAAATATTTCTCTCCTTCTGTCATCCACTTCCTTCTAGAATTGTTATATCATTCTATTTTCACACATCTGGTAAGGATCTAGATATGGCTTTGTATCTATTTCAATTAATGTGTTAATACCTTTACAATATGATTTTCAAAGAAATTTGGCCAGTTTCTTTCAAGCCTCACCAAAACCATATTTCACAAATAAGGAACCAGGACAAGAGAGGCAATGGACTTGTCCAGGGTAATCCAGCCTGTCTGACACAGAAACATAACCCTCAACCCAGGGACTTGTGCTCTTTCCATAGTCCCACACTGGCTTTATCAAGCTGCTGCTGCCCCCATGAAATCCAGATGCCTCTGTTACGTCAGCTAGATAGTACACGCCAATACAGGGAGCCTCTAGGGGACCAAGTATGTTCCATCTTTGCAACCCAAGGACATCAAAGGAAGATGACAGTTAATCTAGGTAAAGGGACCTTGACCACTTGGAGCTTAGAAGAAGCTTTGTGCTATTTGTAACAGTTAAGGTATCCAAGTAAGGAAAGGGTTCATAAGTGTTATAGCTGTCATGAATTTGTCTTGGTTTCTTAACCTCTTTATTTTTTTTTTATTGTGTTGGTTTTGCCATACATTGACATGAATTCGCCATGGGTATACATATGCTCCCCCTCCAGAATCCCCCTCCCTCCTCCCTCCCGATTCCCTCCCCCTGGGTCATCCCGGTGCCCCAGCCCCTAACATCAAACCTGGGCTGATGATTGATTTCACATATGATAATTAACATGTTTCAATGCCATTCTCCCATATCATCCCACCCTTGCCCTCTTCCACGGAGTCCACAAGACTGTTCTATACATCTGCGTTTCTTTTGCTGTCCCACATGCAGGGTTCTCGTTACCATCTTTCTAAATTCCATATATATGCATTAGTATACTGTATTGTTGTTTTTGCTTCTGGCTTACTTCACTCTGGTAATGGGCTCCAGTTCTGTCCACCTGAGTAGAACTGACTCAAATGAATTTTTCTTTAATGCTGAGTAATATTCCATTGTGTATATGTACCACAGCTTTCTTATCCATTCGTCAGTTGATGGGCATCTAGGTTGCTTCCATGTCCTGGCTATTGTAAACATTTAACAGGTGTCTCACCTGCTCCTTACTGAGTGCTATGAAACCCAAGCTAGCTGTGAGGGTAAGGAAAATGTTACAGATAAAGAGAAGGCAATAGAAAGAAACCTTACCTTCTGCTCTATCTCCTGAAGTAGCACTTAACACAGTATCTTCAAGACAATCTGGTAGCCTTATAGTAAGAAGTGTTCAATTACTATTCAATTACTCTCAGTTGATTAGAAAGCGCTTTAATGGATGGGAGAATATTTTAGAGCTGTGCTAGAAGTGAGTTATAATGTGTTATTTTCTTAGAATATATTGATTGATGTGAGGTAGTAGAAATAAATGCCATAGTCCTATCAGGATCAACATTGTCCTTATTGCTCCTAAGAAACAGGTAAGGAGCCAGGATATGTTGGGATGAATATTATTAAAATGCAAGGAATTAGCAAAGGGGAGTCCAGCCAGTTTCTTCTTAACCTCATATTTTCAGGGAAAAGATCAAGATTTAAAGAGTTGGGGCCAGAAAGTTTGAATTCATACATCTTTTCCTTTGTTTCAATAATAAACTGAACTAAGAGAAGAGGCAGAGGTGCAACAGTGGCTTTCAATCTGAATTAATTTTCAAAAAAGTGCTGCAAAAAAATTGCAGAGGGAGGAACACTCTGTAGCTCATTCTAGGAGGCCACCATTACCCTGATGCCAAAACCACACATATGACAAAAAAGAAAATTATAGGCCAATATCACTGTTGAACATAGATGCAAAACTCCTCAACGAAATACTAGCAAACAAAATATAACAACATATTAAAAGAATAATACACCATGATCAAGATATTTATCACAGGGATATAAGAATTCTTCAATATACATGAAATAGTCAATGTGATACACCATATTAATAAACTGAAGAATAAAAACCATATAATCATCTCAAAAAGTATAAGTGAAAGTCGCTCAGTTGTGTCTGACTCTCTGTGACTCCATGGACTATGGAATTCTCAAGACCAGAATACTGGAGTGGGTAGCCTTTCCCTTCCCCAGGGCACCTTCCAACCCCAGGGATGGAACCAAGGTCTCCTGCATTACAGGTGGATTCTTTACTAGCTGAGCCACAAGGGAAGCCCAAGGATACTGGAGTGGGTAGTGTATCCCTTCTCCAGCAAATCTTCCCAACGCAGGAATCAAACTGGGGTCTTTTGCATTGCAGATCGATTCTTTACCAACTGAGCTATCAGGGAAGAATCATCTCAATAGATGCAGAAAAACCTTTTGACAAAATTCAACACCCATTTTTGATAAAAAAAAAAAAACTCTCCAGAAAGTGGGCATAGAGGGAAACTAATTCAACATAATAAAAGCCATATATGACAAAACACACAGCAAACATCATTCTCAATGGTGAAAAACTGAAACCATTACCTCTAAGATCAGGATACATGTCTATTCTTGCCACTATTATTCACCATAGTTTTGGATGTCCAAGTCATGGCAATCAGAGAAGAAAAAGGAATAAAAGGAATCCAAGTTGGAAAATAAGAAAACTGTGACTGTGCAGTTTACATGAAAACTACACTTTTTCATAGAAAACATTACATAGAATGCTTCATATAAACATTGATGAAAACAAACATAAAAACATTTATAGAAAATGTTGCACAGAAAAGGCTTCCCTGGTGGCTCAGATGGTAAAGAATCTGCCTGCAATGAGGGAGACCTGGATTAAATCCCTGGGTTGGGAAGATTCCCCTGGAGGAAGGCATGACAACCCACTCCAGTATTCTTGCCTGGAGAATCCAAAGGACAGAGGAACCTGGTGGGTTACAGCCCATGGAGTCACAAAGAGTTGGACACAGCTGAGCAACTAAGCACACCACATACTTAAAAAGACACACAGTCTTAAAAAGACCACCAGAAAACAACTAGATCTTATCAATGAATTTAGCAAAGTTGTGAGATACAAAATTAATACAAAGAAATCGCTTTCATTCCTACACACCAATAATGAAAGATCAGAAAGAGAAATTAAGGAAACAGTTCCATTTACTATCACACCAAAAAAAAAAAAACCTTAGAATAAGCCTGCCTAAAGGAGGCAAAAGATATGTACTTAGAAAACTATAGGATACTGATGAAAGAAATCAAAGGCAACACAAACAGATGGAGAGACATACCATGTTCTTGGATTGGAAAAATCAATATTTTGAAAATGACTATACTACCCAAAGCAGTTTACAGATTCAGTGCAGTATCTATCAAATTACTAATGGCATTTTTCACAAAATTAGAGAAAAATTTTTACAATTTGTATGGAAACACAAAGACCCCAAATAGCCAAAGCAATCTTTTTTTTTGTTTTTGGCTGTGCTGGTCTTCATTGCTATGCCGGCTTTTCTGTAGTTGCAGTGCACAGGCTTCTCATTGCAATGGCTTCTTTTGTTGTGGAGCATGGGAGCATAGGCTCTAGGGGGTGCAGGTTTCAGTAGTCCTGGCACATGGGCTCAGTAGTTGTTACTCCTGAGTTCTAGAGCATAGGCTCAATAGTTGTGGTGCACAGGCTTAGTTGTTGCATGGAATGCAGGATCTTCCCAGACCAAGGATCAAATTCATGATCCTGCATTGACAGGTGGTTTATTTACCACTGAGCCACCAGGGAAGCCCCCAAAGCAACTTGAGAAAGAAAAACAGAGTTGGAGAAATCAGGCTTCCTGGCTTCAGACTGTACTACCAAGCTACAGTAATCAAGACAGTATGGTACTGGCACAAAAACAGAAACGTACCGATGAGACAGGATAGAAAATCCAGAGATAAACCCATGCACTTATGGTCACTTAATATCTGACAGAGGAGGCAAGAATATACAATGGAGAAAAGACAGTCTCTTCAATATGTGGTGTTGTGAAAACTGGACAGCTACATGTAAAAGAATGAAATTAGAAAACACCCTTACATGATACACAAAAATAAAATAAAAATGCATTACAGACCTAAATGTAAGACTTGATACTATAAAATTCTTAGAGGGAAATATAGACAGAATACTCATTGACATAAATCATAGCAAAATCTTTTTTGATCCACCTCATAGAGTAATGAACATAAAAAACAAAAATAAATGGATTCTAAATAAACTTAAAAGCTTTTACACAGCAAAAGAAGCCACAAACAAAACGAAAAGACAAACCTCACAATGGGGGAAAATATTTACAAATGAAGCAACTGACAAGGCATTAATCTGCAAAATAAAGAAACATTTCATGCAGCTCAATTAAAAAAAACACAATGGAATGAAAAAAATGAGTGGAAGACATAAATAGCCATTTCTCCAAAGAAGACATACAGACAGTTTAAAAGCACATGAAAGGATGCTCAATTTCACGAATTACAGTTGTTGTTGTTGTTCAGTCCCTAAGTTTTGTCCAACTTTTTGCAACCCCATGGGCTGTAGTATGTCAGGCTCCTCTGTCCTTCACTATCTCCCAGAGTTTGCTCAAATTTATATCCATTGAGTCACTGATGCCATCCAACCATCTCATCCTCTATCATCCCCTTCTCCTCCTGCCCTCAATCCTTCTCATTATCAGGGTCTTTCCAAAGAGTCAGCTCTGTGTATCAGGTGACCAAAGTATTGGAGCTTCAGCTTAAGAAACAGCCCTTCCAATGACTATTCAGTTGATTTCCTTTGGATTGACTGTTTTGATCTCCTCGCACTCCAAGAGACTCTCAAAAGTCTTCAGCAGCCCGATTCCAAAACATCAATTCCTCTGCAGTCAGACTTCACTATGGTTCAACTTTCATATACATACATGGCTACTGGAAAAAACACAACTTTAACTATATGGACATTTGTCAGCAAAGTAATCTCTCTGCTTTTTAACACACTGCCTAGGATTGTCACAGCTTTCCTTCCAAGGAGCAAGTGTCTTTTAATTCCATGGCTGCAGTCACCATCTGCAGTGATTTTGGAGCACAAGAAAATAAAATCTGTCACTGCTTCCATCTCCTTCTATTTGCCATGAAGTGATGGGACTGGATGCCATGGACTTGGTTTTTTGAATGCTGAGTTTTAAGCCAGCTTTTTCACTCTCCTCTTTCACTCTCATCAAGAGGCTCTTTAGTTTTCTTTGCTTACTGCCATTAGAGTGGTATCATCTGCATATCTGAGATTCATGATATTTCTCCCAGTAATCTGGATTCCAGCTTGTGATTCCTTCAGCCCAGCATTTTGCTTGATGTACTCTGCGTTTAAGTTAAATAAGCAGGGTGACAATATACAGCTTTGATGTCCTCTTTTCCCAATTTTGAACTAGTACATTGTTCCATGTCCAGTTCTAACTGTTGTTCCTTGACCTCCATACAGGTTTCTCAGGAGGCAGGTGAGGTGATCTGGTATTCCCATCTCTTTAAGAATTTTCTTCAGTTTGTTGTGATCCACATAGTCAAAAGCTTTAGCATAGTCAATGAAACAGATGTAGACATTTTTCTGGAATCCCTTTGCTTTCTCTATGATCCAACAAATGTTGGCAGTTTGATCTCTGTTTCCTATGCCTTTTCTAAACCCAGCTTGAACATCTGGAAGTTCTCAGTTCATGAACTGTTGATGCCTAGCTTGAAGGATTTTGAGGATGACCTTCCTAGCATGTAAAATGAGCACAATTGTATGGTAATTTGAACATTTTTTTGCATTGCTTTCTTTGGGATTGGGATGAAAACTGACCTTTTCCAGTCCTGTGGCCACTGCTAAGTTTTCCAAATTTGCTGATATGTTGAGTGAAGCACTTTAACAGCACCATCTTTCAGGATTGAAATAGCTCAGCTGGAATTCCATCACTTGCCCTAGCTTTGTTTATAGTGATGCTTCCTAAGGCCCACTTGACTTCACATTCCAGGATTTCTGGCTCTAGGTGAGTGACCACACCATCATGGTTATCTGGGTCATGAAGACTTTTTTATATAGTTCTTCTGTGTATTCTTGCCTCCTCTTCTTAATCTGTCCTGCTTCTGTTAGGTACTTGCCATTTCTATCCTTTATCATGCCCATCCTTGCATGAAATGTTCCCTTGGTATCTCCACTTTTCTTGAAGAGATCTCTAGTCTTTCCAATTCTGTTGTTTTACTCTATTTCTTTGCATTGTTCACTAAAGAAGCCTTTAAAAAAATCTCTCCTTGCTATTCTCTGGAAGCATTCAATTGCATATATCTTTTCCTTTCTGCCTTGCCTTTCACTTCTCTTCTTTTCTAAGCTATTTGTAAAGGATCCTCAGACAATTACTTTGCCTTCTTGCATTTCTTCTTCTTTGGGATGGTTTTGGTCACCACCTCCTGTACAGTGTTACGAACTTCTGTCCATAGTTCTTCAGGCACTCTATCAGATCTAATCCCTTGAATCTATTTGTCACCTCCACTGTATAATCATAAGGGATTTGATTTAGGTCATACCTGAATTTTCTAGTTATTTCCACTACTTTCTTCAATTTGAGCCTGAATTTTGCAATAAGGAACTTATGATCTGAGCCACATTCAGCTCCGAGTTTTGTTTTTGCTGTCTGGATAGAGCTTCTCCATCTTCAGCTGCAAAGAATGTAATCAATCTAATTTTGATACTGACGATCTGGTGATGTCGATGTGTGGAGTTGTGTCTTGTGTTGTTGGAAAAGAATGTTTACTATCACCAATGAGTTCTCTTGGCAAAATTCTGTTAGCATTTGCCCTGCTTCATTGTGTACTCCAAGGCCAAACTTGCCTGTTACTCCAGATATCTCTTGACTTCCTACTTTTGCATTCCAATTCCCCATGATGAAAATGACCTCTTTTTGGTGTCAGTTCTAGAAGGTCTTGTACATTTTCATAGAACCATTCAACTTCAGCTTCTCAGCATTAGTGGCTGGGGCACAGACTTGGATTTCTGTGGTGTTGAATGATTTGCCTTGTTAATGAACTGAGAGCATTCTGTCATTTTTTAGATTACACACAAATACTGCATTTCAGACTCATCTTTTGACTATGAGAACTATTTGTTTCTTCTGAGTTTTTCTTTCCCATAGTAGTAGATATAATGATCATCTGAATTAAATTTGCCTGTTGCTAAGTCTCTTCAGTCATGTCCAACTCTTTGTGACCCTGTGGACCCGCCAGGCTCCTTTGTCCTTGAGATTCTCCAGGCAAGAATACTGGAGTGGGTTGCCATGCCTTCCTCCAGGGGATTTTCCCAACTCATGGATTGAACTCGTGTCTCTTATGTCTCCTGCATTGGCAGGCCAGTTCTTTACCACTAGCACCAACTTGGAAGCCCTATTCTAGTTCATTTTACTTCAGTGATTCCTAAAACATCAATGTTCACTCTTACCATCTCCGGCTGGTCCACATCCAATTTACTTTGATTCACAGACCTAACATTCCAGGCTCTCATGCAATATTGTTCTTTACAGCATCAGATTTTACTTTTACCACCAGGCATATCTGAAACTGAACATCATTTCTGTTTTGGCCCAGGCTCTTCATTCTTTCTGGAGCTCTTCCCAGGAATATATTGGACACCTTGTGACCTGGGAGGCTCATTTTCTGGTGCCCTATCTTTTTGTCTTTTCACACTGTTCATGGGGTTCTCCAGGCAAGAATACTGGAGTAGTTTGTCATTCCCTTCTCCAGTGGACCTCATTTTGTCTGAATTCTCCCCTATGAGCCATCCATCTTGGATAGCCCTGCTTAGCATGCCTTATAGCTTCACTGAGTTGTGTAGGCCCTTCATCATGACAAAGCTGTGATCCATGAAGAGGGCAAAGAACATAATCTATCTGATTTCGGTATTGACCATCTGAAGATGTCCATGTGTAGAGTCATCTCTTATATTGCTGGAAAAGGGTGTTTGCAAACTCTGCTAGCCGTTGCTCTGCTTCATTTTATTCTCTAAGGCCAAATTTGCCTGTTACTCCAGGTATCTCTTGAATTCCTACATTTGCATTCCAATCCCCTATAATGAAAAGGACATCTTTTTGTTTTGGCGTTAGTTCTAGAAGGTATTATAGGTCTTCATAGAACCTGTCAACTTCAGCTTCTTCAGCATTAGTGGTTGGGGCATAGACTTGGATTACTGTGATGTCGAATGGTTTGCCTTGGAAACAAACTGGGGTCATTATATCGTTTTTGAGATTACACCCAAGTACTGCATTTCAGAGTCTTTTGTTGAGTATGAGGGCTAAGCCATTTTTTCTAATGGATTCTTTCCCACAGTAGTAGATATAATGGTCATCTGAATTAAATTCACTCCTGCCCATCCATTTTAGTTCACCAATTCCTAAGATACTGATGGTCAGTACTGCCATCTCCTAAACTTGACCACATCCAAATTATCCTGCTTCATGGACCTAACATTCCAGGTTCCTATGCGACATTGTTCCTTACAGCACTGGTCTTTACCTTCACTACCAGACACATCCATAGTTGAGTGTTGTCCCCACTTTGGCCCATGCATTGCATTCTTATTGAAGCTATTAGTAACTGCCCTTCCCCAGTAGTATATTGGACACCTTCCAACTTGCGAGGCTCATCTTCTGATGTCCCGTCTTTTACCTTTTCATACTATCCATGGGGTTCTCCAGGCAATACTGCTAGAGTAGTTTTCCATTTCCTTCTCCACTGAACCGTGTTTTGTCAGAACTCTTCACTATTACCCATCTGTCTTGGGTGGCCCTGCATAGTATGGCTCATAGCTTCACTGCATTACACAAGCCCCTGTGCCATGAAAAGGTTGTGATTCACAGAGGGGTAACTAAATATTAGATAAATGCAAATCAAACTACAATGAGGTATCACTGCACACCAGTCAGAATGGCCATCATTTAAAAAATCTACAAACAATAAATGCTAGGGAGGATGTAGAGAAAAGTGAACCCTCCTACTGTTGGTGGGTATGTAAATTGGTGTGGCCAGTATGCAGGATAGTATGGAGGTTCCTTATAAAAGTAAAAATTGAATTATCATGTGACCCTGCAATCTCACTCCTTGGCATATACCCTGTGAAAACCATAATTTGAAAAGATACATGCTCCTCAATGTTCATTGCAGCACCATTTACAATATCCAGGACATGGAATCAACCTAAACGTCCATCAACACAGGAATGGATAAAAGATGATGTGATACATGTACATGATGGAATATAACTCAGCCATAAAATGGGATGAAATAATGCCATTTGCAGAGGTGGATATACCTAGAGATTCATACAGAGTGAAGAGACTCAGAAAAAGCAAAATAATTACTGCATAATATCACTTATATGTGGAATGTAGAAAAAAACGGTTCGGATGAATTTATTTGCAAAGCAGAAATAGAGATGCAGACAGAGAAATACTTATGGTTGTTTAGGGGGAAGGAGGGTGAGATGAATTGGGATATTGGGATTGACATATTACAGTAGTATGCATAAATAGATAGCTAATGTGAACCTACCTTATATCATAGACAACTCTAATCAGTTCTCTGCAGTGGTCTAAATGGAAAAGAAAATCTGAAAAAGAGGGTATATATATATATATATATATATGCATAACTGATTCACTTTGCTGAACAGTAGAAGCTAATACAATATTATAAAAAATATATATACTCCAATAAAATTAACAAGAAAAGTGCTGCAAAATACTCAGTTTCTCAAGTCATGTTTCTTAACATTTCTAAGAGAAAAATGAGTCATTTAGTCAAGAAATATTTATTGTGTAACTTTTGTGCCAAGTATGATGCTAGGCGGCGGAAATCCCATAGCAGATATGACAGACATAGGCCTTTCCCTTACTAAGTTTGCAGTTAAAGAGACTAGCTATTACAAAGATCACACACACACACATAAGTGTACAGCTATATCCAGAAATTTGTGATTGGGAGAAGTCTCAGTTCTGTGAGCACACAAAATGAAAGAACCAACTTGGTCCTAGCAAGTAGGAAAGGGAATAGTCAGGGAAAATTTCCTGAAGGAAGAGTCTGGAGGGGAAACTAGACAGGAAAGGAGAGAAGGAACAAGAGGCATCAAGGATTCCTTCATTCAAGCAGTCATTAAGTACATCTTGCCTGCATGCTAAGTCGCTTCAGTTGTGTATGACTCTTTGCAACTCTGAAGCCCAACAGGCTTCTCTGTCCATGGCATTTCCCAGGCAAGAACACTGGAGTGGATTGCCATTTCTTTCTCCAGAGGATCTTCCTGACCCAAGGACTGAACCAGCATCTCTTCTGTTGCCTGTATTGGCAGAGAGTTTCTTCACCACTAGTGCTACCTGGGAAGCCCAAGTACTTCTTAGGCATCTGCTATTTACCAGACATTCTTCTAGGTACTAGAGATAAGGTGCTTTGCATGTATTAATTCAGTTAATCATTTCAGTGACCCTACCAAGTATTACTATTACTGCCCCCATGTTATAGAAGAGGAAGCTGAGGCACAGAGAAGTTATGTTCCCCAGAATCACTCAGCTAATAGGTAGCAGAACTGGGATTTGAATTTAGACAGTCTAGCTCCAGAAGTAATGCTCTTAACCACTATATTCTATTGTTCATAAAGCTTGTTTTATAGTGGGACCTGCTAGACAATAATAATGGAAATATATATGGTGATTTTAGGTAAAGATAGGACTGATAAATTAAAAGAAGATAATGGAGGAAAGTGAACCCTTCCATACTGTTGGTGGGAATGCAGACTTGCACAACCACTGTAGTATGGAGGTTCCTCAAAAAACTGAACAGAATGGAGATTCCTTAGAAGACTGAAAATAGAGCTACCATATGTTCCAGCAACCCCTCTCCTGGGCACATATCCAGAGAAAACCATAATTCAAAAATTTACATGCAGCCCAATATTAATTGAAGCACTATTCACAATAGCCATGGAAGCAACCTAAATGTCTATCAACAGAGGAATGGATAAAGAAGATGTGGTACATATATACAATGGAATATTACTCGGTGATAAAAAGAACAAAAAAATGCCATTATTAGCAACATGGATGAACCTAGAGATTCTCATAGTGAGTGATGTAAGTCAGACAAAGACAATTATCATATGATATCACTGACATGTGTAATATAAAAAAAAAAGGCTACAAGTGAGCTTATCTACAAAACCAAAATAGAGTTACAGATGTAGAAAATAAACTTATAGTTACCAGGAGGTAAGGGGGGGGAGGATAAATTGAAAGACTGGGATTGAAATGTTCACACTTCTATATATAAAATAGATAGCTAATAAAGACTTACTATATAGCACAAAGAACTCTGTTCAATACTTTGTAATGACCTATATGGGAAAAGAATCTAAAACAAGTGGATATATGTATTTGTATAACAAGTTCACTTTGCTGTACATCTGAAACACAACACTGTAAATCAGTTATACCCCAATGACAATTTAAAAAATAAATAACATTTTAAAAAAGAAGATAATGGAATAGAGTGGTGGTAGAAGGAGAAATGCTTAACACAGATTGGTCAGAAAAGGGTTCTTTTCAGAGATGACACTGAAGTAGAGACCTGAGAAGTAGTCAGTCATGTAATGATCTAGAGAAAGTGTTCCAGGCAGAGGGAACCAGTAAAGTGGTTCTAAAGCAGGATCATGCTTGGCCTATGAAAGAAAGTAGTTAAGAACCTGGCTGATTGAGGGGAACAGTAGTATATTGAGGAGGTAGGCAAAGACAAATGGTATCTTGTAAATCATGGTGAGGAGTATGGCTTTTATTCTAATTATGATAGGTAGCAGTTGAGAGTTTTAACTAGGGGAGTAACATTAAGTTCAGTTGAGTTACTGAGTTATTGCTGCTAACCCAACATTTTTTTAAATTAAACTTTGTCTGACAAATCAAAGGTTAGCCAAGTGACACTGGATATATATACCTTTGTTCTAGTACCTGGGCCATCACTCAAGACAAAACAAGCCAATACTGGTAAATGGGGAACAGTTCAGTTCAGTCCAGTCACTCAGTCATGTCCGACTCTTTGTGACCCCATGAACCAAAGCACGCCAGGCCTCCCTGTCCATCACCAACTCCTGGAGTCTACCCAAACCCATGTCCATCAAGTTGGTGATGACATTCAACCATCTCATCCTCTGTCGTCCTCTTCTCCTGCCCTCAATCTTTCCCAGCATCAGGGTCTTTTTAAATGAGTCAGCTCTCCGCATCAGGTGGACAATGTTTTGGAATTTCAACTTTAGCATCAGTCCTTCCAATGAATACTCAGGATTGATTTTCTTTATGATTGACTTGTTTGATCTCCTTGCAGTCCAAGAGTCTCTCAAGAGACTTCTCCAACACCACAGTTTAAAAGCATCAATTCTTTGGCACTCAGCTTTCTTTATGGTCCAATTCTCACATCCATACATGACTACTGGAAAAAACAGAGCTTTGATTAGACAGAGGGTGGCATAATCCCTCTTGGAGGAGGTCACCGTTAGCCCCACCATAGAGCCACCGAGTAGACAACACACAAACTGGGAAGTAAAATTATCAAGTTTTTACAGATCATTATGATTGCTATGAAAATAAGTTTTACTGGGTCAACAATGGAGGCAGGAAAACCAGCCAGAAGATTATTGCAAGTATCCAGGAAATAGATGATGGTGACACGAATTGGAGTATAATAGTGGGTATGAAGAAAAATAGACTGATAGGAAACATATTATTGGATGCATAAATTGATATGAATAGGACATGGATGGGATGAGGAGGTATGAAGGTAAAGATAGGGACATCTAAAATGACTCCTGAATATTGAGAGAGTCATCTCCTAGGCAGGTTGATAAGAAGTCTAGGGGTCCCCAAGGAGAGAAGGGTCTGGAATTCTCAAGGAGGACGAAAGGAAAAACTTATTGTTCTCTCTACATTCCTTAGGATTATATAACAAAAATGTATCCTGCTTGAGGACAGTCTGGAAAAAAACCTTCTGGCTAATCCTGTTATCTTAAAATGTAGATTATGGGAGTGGGTCTGGTGAGGTCTTTACAACCTCCAGACATTGTTTTGACTTGCTGTAATAACTAATTTGAGAGTATATAACTCCAGTGCTAATGCTAGCAAGGGGGTACTCTTTCTACCCCCTTCTGATGCCTATGTCAGAAGCTTTTTCTATCTCCTTTATACTTTAATAAAACTTTATTATACAAAAGCTCTAAGCGATCAAGCCTTGTCCCTGGCCCCAGATTGAATTCTTCTCCTCCAGAGGCCAAGATTCCTGGCATCTTTGTTGTGATTTCGTCCACAACCTTTCAATGTTTAGCCTATGTAATAGTATAGTGCTATTCATTGAGACAGGAAAGACTGGAAAATAACCATAGGATGTCAGAATTGGAAGGGCCCCACATGTTACACACGGAAAAATTAAGGAGCAGAAATTTTAATTGACCCGCCTGGGGTCAACCAGTGAGTTAGGGGCAGAGATAGATGATCACATTTTCACACTCTTCCAGAAACTTGTATGTCTTTCATCCTTTCAATTAAACTAGCCTAATAATTCATATAATGGGAGGTGGGGAAGAGTAATTGAAGCCTTAACCAAGATTGCCTTTGTAGATGGGAATTGTGGGTGATTAGCATATAATTTGCATCTGCCTACCTGGATTCTGCTAGGTATTTTCAAGCAATGTTTCAATTGAGATTCTTGATACATTTTTCTAATTTACAATTCCTTCTTTACTATATTTTTAATTGGAGGATGATTGCTTTACAATATTGTATTAGTGTCTGCCATTGATCAAAATGATTCAGCCATAGGAATACATATGTCCCATCCCACTTGAATCTCCATCCCAACTCCCACCCCATCCCACCCCTCTAAGTTGTCACAGAGCATCTGGTTTGAGCTCCCTGCATCGTACAGCAAGTTCTCACTGGCTATCTACTTTACATACGGTAATATATGTTTCAGTGTTACTCTTTCAATTCGTCCCTCACTTTCCTTCTTTCAGTGTGACCACCAGTCTGTTCTCTATGTCTGCGTCTCCACTGCTGCTCTGCAAATAGGTTCACCAATACCATCTTTCTAGATTCCATATATATCTGTTATATACAATATTTGTTTTTCTCCTTCTGACTTACTTCACTCTGTAAAATAGGCTCTAGGTTCATCCATCTCATCAGAATTGACTCAAATGCATTCCTTTTTATGGCTAAGTAACATTCTATTGTATATATGTACCACAACTTCTTTATCCAATCATCTGTAGATGGACATCTAGGTTGCTTTCATGTCCTAGCTATTGTAAATAGTGCTGTGATGAACAGAGAGGTACATGTGTCTTCTTCTTCAATTATGGTTTCCTCAGGGTGTATGTCCACAGTAGTAGGATTGTTGGGTCATATGGTAGTTTCATTCGTAGTTTTTTAAGAAATATCCATGCTGTTCTCCATAGTGGCTGTATCAATTTACATTCCCATCAACAGTGCAAGAGAGTTCTCTTTTCTCCACATCCTCCCCAGTATTTATTGTCTCTAAATTTTTTGACGATGGCCCTTCTGACTGGCGTGAGGTGAAAATTCATTGTAGCTTTGATTTACATTTTTTTTTAATAATGAGCAATGTTGAACATCTTTTCATGTGTTTATCAGCTATCTATATGTTTTCTTTGGAGAAATGTCTGTTTAGATCTTCTGCCCACTTTTTTTTCCTGGTATTGAGCTGCATGTACTGTTTGTATATTTTGGAGATTAATGCTTTGGCAGTTGTTTCATTTGCTATTATTTTCTCTCATTCCAAGTATTGTCTTTTAACTTTGTTTAGTTTCCTTTGCTGTGCAAAACCTTTAAAGTTTAATTAGGTCCCACTTGTTTATTTTTATTTTCATTTCCATTACTCTAAGAAGTTGGTCATAGAAGATATTGCTATGATTTATGTCAGTGAGTGTGCTGCCTATGTTATCCTTTGGAGCTTTATATTTTCTGGCTTTAAATCTTCAACCCATTTTGAGTTTATTTTTGTGTATGGTATTAAGTGGTGTTCTGATTTCATTCTTTTACATGTAGCTGTCTGTTGTTTCATTCCTTTACATGTAGCTAGAAAGAACCACAATTCCTCTGTCTGGTTTAATTCTTTTACATGTAGCTGTCCACTTGTTGAAGAGGCTGTCTTTTCACCATTGTATATTCTCTCAACCTTTGTCAAAGATAAGGTTCCCAGAGGTGCATGGGTTTATCTTTGGGCTTTCTATCTTCTTCCATTGGTCTATATTTCTCTTTTTGTGCAAGTAACCCATTATCTTGATTACTGTAGCTTTGTAGTATTTGAAGTCAGGAATGTTGATTCTTTCAGCTCCATTCTCCTTTCTTAGGATTTCTTTTGCTATTCAGGGTCTTTTGTGTTAAGTTTTAGTGGTTCAATCCTGTCTAACTTTGCAATCTCATGGACTGTAGCCCACCAGCGCCTCTGTCCAGGGGGTTCTCCAGGCAAGATTACTGGAGTGGGTAGGCATTCTCTTCTCCAAAGAATCTTCCTGATCCTAGGATCAAACTCAGGTCTCCAGCACTGTACACAGATTCTTTACCATCTGAATCATGTGTTTCCATAAAACTTGTGATTTTTTTGTTCTAGTTCTGTGAAAAAATAATATTGGTAGCTTGATAGGGATTACATTGAATCTGTAGATTGCCTTGAGTACTATAGTTATTTTCACAAAATTGATTCTTCCAATCCGGGAACATGGTATATCTCTCCATCTGTTTATGTTATCTTTGATTACTTTCATCAGCATTTTATAGTTTTCTGAATACAGGTCTTTTGTCTCTCTCTTCTTTTTTTTAAAAGATATACTGAATTTATTGAGCAAATTAAAGAGAAAATGAAGTTTCCCGGGGATACATTTTAAACTACCTGGATTTGAGTACTGTGCATAACAAATAAATACTAGGAAGCTGGATAAAATCAATACGCAGTTAAAAGCTTCCAATTTTGTGCCTCTTAACCAAAAATACTTCTTGATTTTATATTGTGTATGTATTATTTATCCAAAAGTTATTTATATAATTTTAAAAGTAGACAAGGAATTGATATAAAAAAATAGCTTTGTTGTTGTTCAGTCACTAATTTGTGTCTGACTCTTTGCAAGCCCATGAACTGCAGCACACCTGGCTTCTCTGTCCTTCACTATCTCTCTGAATCTCCTCAAACTCATGTCCATTGAGTCAGTGATGCTATCCAATCATCTCATCTTGTCACCTGCTTCTCCTCTTGCCCTCAATTTTCCCCATTATCAGGGTCTTTTCCAATGAGTCAGCTCTTTGCATCAGGTGGCCAAAGTATTGGAGCTTCAGCTTCAGCATCAGTCCTTCCAGTGAATATTCAGCATTCATTTCCTTTAGGATTGATGGGATTGATCTCCCTGTAGTCCAAGAGACTTTCAAGAGTCTTCTCCAACACCACAGTTCAAAAGCATAAATTCTTCAGCACTCAGGTTTCTTTATAGTTCAACTTTCACAACAATACATAACTACTGGAAAAACAGTAGCTTTGACTAGACAGACCTTTGTTGGCAAAGTAATGTCTCTGCTTTTTAATATGCTGTCTAAGTTGGTCACAGTTTTTCTTACAAGGAGCAAGTGTCTTAATATCGTGGCTGCAGTCACCATCTGCAATGATTTTGGAGCCCCCCCACAATAAAGTCAGCCACTGTTTCTACTGTTTCCCCATCTATTTGCCATGAAGTGATGAGACCAGATGCCATGATCTTAGTTTTCTGAATGTTGAGCTTTAAAGCAGCTTTTTCACTCTCCTCTTTCACTTTCATTAAGAGGCTCTTTAATTCTCCTTTGCTTTCTGCCATAAGGGTTGTGTCATCTGTATATCTGAGGTTATTGATATTTCTCCTGGCAATCTTGATTCCAGCTTGTGCTTCTTTCAGCCCAGTATTAATCATGATGTACTCTGCATATAAGCGAAATAAGCAGGGTGACAATATACAGCCTTGACGTCCTCCTTTTCCTATTTGGAGCCAGTCTGTTGTTCCATGTCCAGTTCTAACTGTTGCTTCCTGACCCGCATACAGGTTTCTCAAGAGACAGGTCAGGTGGTCTGGTATTCCTATCTCTTTCAGAATTTTCCACAGTTTATTGTGATCCACACAGTCAAAGGCTTTGGCATAGTCAATAAAGCAGAAATAGATGTTTTTCTGGTAGTCACTTGCTTTTTCTATGACCCATCAGATGTTGGCAATTTGATCTCTGGTTCCTCTGCCTTCTCTAAAACCAGCTTGAACATTTGGAAGTTCACGGTTCATGTATTGACGAAGCCTGGCTTGGAGAATTTCGAACATTACTGTACTAGTGTGTGAGATGAGTGCAATTGTGTGGTAGTTTGAGCATTGCCTTTCTTTGGGATTGGAACGAAAACTGACCTTTTCCAGTCCTGTGGCCTCTGCTGAGTTTTCCAAATTTACTGACATATTGAGTGCAGCACTTTTATAGCATCATCTTTAAGGATTTGAAATAGCTCAACTGGAATTCTATCCCTCCACTAGCTTTGTTCATAGTGATGCTTCCTAAGGCTACTTGACATCCTATTCCAGGATGTCTGGCTCTAGGCTGGTGATCACACCATCATGATTATCTGGGTGGTAAAGAACTTTTTTGTACAGTTCTTCTGTGTATTCTTGCCACCTCTTCTTAATATCTTCTGCTCTGTTAGGTCTTTACCATTTCTGTCCTTTATTGAGCCTATCTTTGCATGAAATATTCTCTCGGTATCTCTAATTTTCTTGAAGAGATCTCTAGTCTTTCCCATTTTGTTGTTTTCATCTATTTCTTTGCACTGATCTCTGAGGAAGGCTTTCTTATCTCTCCTTGCTATTCTTTGGAATTCTGCATTCAAATGGGTATATTTTTCCTTTTCTCCTTTGCTTTTCGCTTCTCTTCTTTTCACAGCTACTTGTAAGGCCTCATCAGACAGCCATTTTACCTTTTTGCATTTCTTTTTCTTGGGGATAGTCTTGACCTGTGTCTCCTGTACTATATCATGAACCTCCGTCCATAGTTCATCAGGTACTCTGTCTATCAGATCTAGTCCCTTAAATCTATTTCTCACTTCCACTGTATAATCATAAGGTATTTGATTTAGGTCATACTTGAATGGTCTAGTCGTTTTACCCACTTTCTTCATTTTAAGTCTGAATTTGGTAATAAGGAATTAATGATCTGAGACACAGTCAGCTCCTATTCTGGTTTTTGCTGACTCTATAGCGTTTCTCTGTCTTTCACTGCAAAGAATACAATCGATCTGATTTCGGTGTTGACCATCTGGTGATGTCCACGTGTAGAGTCTTCTCTTGTGTTGTTGGAAGAGGGTGTTTGCTATGACCAGTGTGTTCTCTTGGCAAAACTCAGTGAGCCTTTGCCCTGCTTCGTTTTGTACTCCAAGGCCAAATTTGCCTGTTACTCCAGGTGTTTCCTGACTTCTTGCTTTTGCATTCCAGTCCCCTATATTGAAAGGACATCTTTTTGGAGTGTTAGTTCTAAAAGGTCTTATAGGTCGTCATAGAACCATTCAACATCAGCTTCTTCAGTGTTACTTGGCAGGGCATAGACTTGGATTACCATGATATTGAATGGTTTGCCTTGGATATGAACAGAGATCATTCTGTCATTTCTGAGATTGCATCCAAGTAATGCATGTCAGACTTTTTTGTTGACTATGATGGCTACTCCATTTCTTCTAAGGGATTCCTGCCCACAGTAGTAGATATAATGGCCATCTGAGTTAAATTCACCCATTCCAGTCTATTTTAGTTCGCTGATTCCTAAAATGTCAATGCACACTCTTGCCATCTCCTGTTTGACCACTTCCAATTTCCCTTGATTAATGGACCTGACATTCTAGTTTCCTATGCAATATTGCTGTTTACAATATCACACCCTACTTCTATCACCAGTCACATCTACAACTGGGTGTTGTTTTCACTTTGGCTCCATCCTTTCTTTCTTTCTGGAATTATTTCTCCACTGATCTCCAGTAGCATGTTGAGTGCCTACCGACCTAGGGAGTTCATCTTTCAGTGTCCTACCTTTTTGCCTTTTCATACTGTTCATGGGGTTCTCAAGGCAAGAAAACTGAAGTGGTTTGCCATACTCTTCTCCAGCGGACCAGATTCTGTGAGACCTCTTCACCGTGACCCGTCCATTTGGGTGGCCCCACACAGTATGGCTTAGTTTCACTGAGTTAGACAAGGCTGTGTTCCATGTGATCAGATTGGCTAGTTATCTGTGATTGTTGCTTCAGTCTGTGTGCCCTCTGATGCTGTCTCTCAGCGCCTACCATCTTTCTTGGGTTTCTTACCTTCGATATGGGGTATCTCTTCATGGCTATTCCAGCAATGCGCAGCTGCTGCTCCTTACCTTGGACATGAGGTATCTCCTCACAGCCACTGCTCCTGACCTTGTTGTCTTATTACTTCAGTTCAGTTCAGTTCAGTCACTCAGTCATGTCTGACTCTTTGCGACCCCATGACTGCAGCATGCCAGGCCTCCCTGTCCATGGGCAAATTCTGGAGTTTATTCAAACAGATGCAATGGATACATTCAACCGATGTTGGCAATTTGATCTCTGGTTCCTCTGCCTTTTCTAAATCCAGCTGGAAATCTGGAAGTTCTGGGTTCTTGTACTATTGAAGATCAGCTTAAAAGATTTTGAGCATTATCTTTCTAGCATGTGAAAATGAACACAATTGTGCAGCAGTTTGAATATTTTTTTGACATTGCCCTTCTTCGAGATTAGAATGAAAAATGACCTTTTCCTGTCCTGACCATTGCTGAGTTTTACAAATTCAGTGGCATATTGAGTGCAGCTCTTTACCAGCACCATCTTTTAGTATCTGAAACAGCTCAGCAGGACAACTGGAATTCCATCACCTCCACTAGCTTTGTTGATAGACATGCTTCCTAAGGCCCACTTGACTTCACATTCCAGGATGTCTGGCTCTTGGTGAGTGAACACACTATCATGATTATCTGGGCAATTAAGGACTTTTTTATTCTGCTCTTTGTATTCTTGTAATCTCTTCTGCTTCTTTTAGGTCCTTGCCATTTCTGTCCTTTATTTTCTTGGGCTCCAAAATCATTGTGGACTGTGACTGCAGTCAGGAAATTTAAAGACTCTTGCTCCTTGGAAGAAAAGCTATGACAAACCTAAACCACATATTAAAAACTAGATACATCACTTTGCCAATAAAGGTCTGTATAGTCAAAGCCATGTTTTTTTCTGGCAGTCGTGTATAGATGTGAGATTTGGACCATAAAGAAGGCTGAGCACTGAAGAATTGATGCTTTTAAATTGTGGTGCTGGAGGAGACTGTTTAGAATCTTTTGGACAGCAAGGAAATCAAATCAGTCAGTCCTAAAGGAAATCAACCCTGAATATTCATTGGAAGGGCTGATGCTGAAGTTCCAATACTTTGGCCACCTGATACGAAGAGCTGACTCATTGGAAAAGACCCTGATGCTGGGAAAGATTGAGAACAGGAGGAGAAGAGGGCGACAGAGGACAAGATCATTGGATGGCATCACCAGCTCAATGGACGTGAGTTTGAGCAAACTCTGGGAAATAGTGATGGACAGGGAAGCCTGGCACGCTGCTGTCCATGCAGTCATAAAGAGTCAGATATGACATAGTGACTGAATGACAGTGAAGCAGTGAAAGCCTTCTCACAGGATTCAGTTTATGGCCTTGGTCTGACAATTATAAACTAAATCCTGTGTGAATACTTTCACTGATACATTGTCATTCAGTCACTATGCCATGTCTGACTCTTCGTAACTGCATGGACAGCAGCATGCCAGACTTCCCTGTTCTTCACTAAGGAATATATGTATATCTGTGGCTGATTCATGTTGAGGTTTGACAGAAAACAACAAAATTCTGTAAAGCAATTATCCTGCAATTAAAAAAAATGATACCCCTCCAGATCAGGAATACAAATTGAGATCTAAAAATAGACATCAAGGGACTGCATATTCTATGGTGGCTAAAGAATTCCCCGTTGAGTCAATAACTGGAGCTAGTGAGAATCAGATGCAGGAGATAAAATATGCCATCTTTGAGAGGCCTGTAAGTGGTGGCCCTGTGGTACACTTCAGTCATAGGTGGCACCAGAGCTATAAAAGCCATGTAGTGCACTAGATTAACTGCACTCTTTCAGTCTCCTCCTTTTTTAAATTTATTTTTTGATTGGAGAAAAATTGCTTTACAGTGTTTTGTTGATTTCTGCCATACAACAAGACAAATCAGTCCTGTATTTTTTAAATAATAAGTGCTCACGAAAAGATATATTTGGTTGCCAGTTACAGAAGTTAACTCAAGAAAAGAGAGGTTATTGGAATGAAATAGTAGAAAATCTTAAGGAACCCAATTGGGAAAACACAAGTATGGCCCATTCTCTGAAAACATCTGCTCAAAAATTCTACTCCTTCTTGCAAACCAGCTTCCTCTTATTTATCAGAGCTGATCATCAATTTTTCATAACTGATAATAGCTATTCAAAAATGAAAGTTTTAGTCCTTCAGTCTACATGAATGACTTGTACCAGATAGACATGATTTTAGCAGCAATAAGCAAGAAATCTGGACTTCCCTGGTAGTTCAGGCAGTAAAGAATCTGCCTGTGCTGCAGGAGACCTGGGTTCACTCTCTATGTTAGCAAGATTCCCTGGAGAAGGGAATGGCTACCCACTCCAGTATTCTCACCTGAAGAATTCCATGGACATAGGACGCTGGTGGGTTATAGTCCAATTGTGTTGCAAAGAGTCAGATACAACTGAGTGACTCATACACACACAAACAGGAAATCCAGCTATAGTGATTTAAACAAATAATTATTTTTCATCTAACAAATGTAGATATAGGGGCTTATTAGAACCAAAATTTCAGTGATCTTCCTCACTTGGTTGCAGGAGAGCTGTGGGTTGAGTGCCAGCCATCTTAGCCATAATCATGGCAAGAAAAGTGGGAAAAAGGAAGAAGAAAGTGTTATTTTTGCCTCTCTTCATCAGGAAAGCAAAGCATCCCCCAAAATGCTTATCAAAGTTGTCCTTACATTTTATTGGCCAGAACTAAGTCCTATGCCCACCCCTAGCGACGAAAGAGACTTGGCAAGTGAGCCAGGCACATTATTGCACTGAATAAAATTTCAGTTCTGCTAGCAAAGAAGAGTATGAAAATGGATACTATATTGCAGCTAAATCTCTGTTACTATGTCCTGCTAGCTCAGCTCCCTGAAGTATGCAACCCAATCTCTGTTCAGCCTAATCTAAACCATTGTACAAGCCAGGGAAATAGGAAACACAGTGAGAATGGCCAATTTGTTTGGGCTGTGGTTAGGGAATATAAGAGGGAATATAGAAGGGTCTAGGTAGTAGGTAGACTTCTAAGAGGACCCTCAATGATCCCTGATTTCTGGTATCCATTTTCCCCTCCTTTTGAGTGTGGGCTTGTCCAAGTAATTTACTTCTGAAGAATAGAATATGGTCAGAATCATGAGATGGCTTTTCCAATATTAGATTATAAAAGATTGTCACTTATATCCTGCGAGTAGGCTCTATTGACTTCTTAGATTGCAGCTTTGATAAAACATGCTGTCATGCTGAAAAAGCTCATGTAGCAAGTAACTGAGAGCAATATCTGGGTAACACAAGGAAGTGGGTAACACATCTCAGTCCAACCTTGAGATGGCTACAGCCTAGCTAAAACTTTCATAATTGCCTCTGAGAAACCCTGAAGTGGTAGACCCAACCAAGCTGTGCCTGGATTCCTGACCTACAGAAACTGTGAGATAATACACGTGAGATGTTTTAAGCTGCTAGATTTGGAAGGCAATTTGTATAGCAAAAAAAAAAAGATACAGGAAGGAAATGATGGACATCTCTAGAATATCAAATTTTCTTCCATGGACTACAAACTAATGATTCAGATATTTTCTCATCTACTTTCCCTTCCCCAGCTGTCTGCTTATACAGAGGAAACACTTTAAAGAAGTCTTAAAATGGAACTGAATAAAGATAGGTGAATGAGTTCTCCATCTCCAGTGGTATTCAACCAAGTTACATGATCATCTATTAGCGATTTTGTGGGAAGAATTCAGGGCATCATGTGAGTAGTTACACCAGATCAGTGCTTTCTGCCTCTTTTTTAAATTTATGGTATATTGGGTATAAACAAGAATGTGGTCAAAGGTTACTAGTTAATCAATCATCTTGAGGGTACAAGTGGTTAAGTATCTCTGCATACCTGTCATTCATTTGTGGCACACCCCTGTGCTTTTATCCACTAATTTGAATGCTCAAGTTTAGCTGACTTAAGGTTTTCACGATAGTTGGATTCTCTGGAGCAATAGTTTCTATGGTGTGATTCCTGGGGATCACATAACCTGAAAACAGAATGCAAACACTTAGTTCCACTCTAAATCTGCTTCAGGAACTCTGGGGTTGAGGCCCAGCAGTCCATTTTTCGCCAAACTCTCCAGACAAAACTTGAGTTTAAATCTATACACTTGAACTTTCTGACTATATACTGGAACTCAGTTACATCATCCATAAATTTGGCTGAATAAGGCATTACCAAAGATTAAATGATGTAATATTTATAATGTGCCTGGTATAGTGATCAACACATAATAGGCAAATAGGCATTCAATGAATGTTAATTCTTTTTTTCTGGACAAAAATAAACTGAATTTATTTTAGAGAGCATTTATGAACATATCCTTCAGTTTATAAATTGCATAAAAGGATAAGAAAGAAAAAATCACCCATAATTTCACTTTGTAAAGATTTTTCACAGTCAACATTACAGTGCATATCACTCCAGTGTTAATTATACACCCTGTTACATTTACAATACATGAATTATAATTTCTAACTGTGAGTAATGACTATATACTGCCATCCCTTGATTGTCTGCTAGACTCTTTGTGGATCATTGATGGCAAATTAAAATTCCAAACCAGTTTCCTTCTGCCACATACCATGTGCATGTGCTACCTTTTTCTGCCATCAGTTAATATTGTTTGAAATTCATTTTCATACTGGCTTAAGAGAAACAAGCTGCCAAGAAATCAGGGCTTGTATTACAGAGCACACTAGGAATGGGACTCATATTGCCAAAACTTTATCCCTCTCCATGAAGGCAGGGCTCTGAAAATGTATCTTTTAACACTTACTATGTTCACGGCAACTTATTTAATGAAAAGGTGACTCAGACACACTCATCATAGAGATTCCAATTTACTAAAGGAGTAAGATAATTATATTGAGAATCACAATATAGGGCAGTTCAGTTCAATTTAATTCAATAAGAATTTACAGACTATATACTGTGTACCAGGTGTCTGGCTAATCCTGGGATACAATGATGAATAAAATGTTATTCCAATCCTCAAGGAGCTCACTACTTAATAGAGACAAGGAATATATACATCACAGATGTTGGCTGGGCCTGCTTTATTTCGCAGACATCTTGGAAAAATTGTTTTTGGCCTCTGTTGTTCCATGATATATAAACTGATTCTCCCCATGATTTCTGTGATCACCTGTGGGACTTACACGTTCTTGCTTTCCTCAGGCTCTGTCTGGCGTATAGTAACTGTATCTACACATGATGTCTGTGTTTTACTCCAATACAATTTACACACAGAGCTCAACCCTTCATTAGTTTTCACAAGAAATCCATCGACAAAAATCCTTTCATGAGTCTAGACTTCATTAAAAATTTGGAGGTAACAGGGAAAGCTCAGAAAACAGAACATATGGCTTTCAGCCATCTTCTTTTACCTCTTCTCCCTTAGTTTCAAATACTTCCTCCACTATTATGCAAAGCATATCTGTCCGTCTGGCTTTTCCTTACTAGCTTGCCTCAGTTCAGTTCAGTTCACTTCAGTTCAGTTAAGTATAGTCACTCAGTAGTGTCCGACTCTTTGTGACCCCATGAATTGCAGCATGCTAGGCCTCCTTGTCCATCACCAACTCCTGGAGTCCAACCAAACCCATGTTCATCGAGTCGGTGATGCCATTCAGCCACCACATCCTCTGTTGTCCCCTTCTACTCCTGCCCGCAATCCTTGCCAGCATTAGGGTCTTTCCTAAATAATCAACTCTTCACATCAGGTGGCCAAAGTATTGGAGTTTCAGCTTCAACATCAGTCCTTCCAATGAACAACCAGGACTGGTCTCCTTTAGGATGGACTGGTTGGATCTCATTGCAGTCCAAGGGACTCTCAAGAGTCTTCTCCAACACCACAGTTCAAAAGCATCAATTCTTCAGCACTCAGCTTTCTTCACCATCCAACTCTTAGATCCATATATAACCACTGGGAAAACCATAGCCTCGACTAGACAGACCTTTGTCGGCAAAGTAATGTCTCTGCTTTTCAATATGCTATCTAGGTTGGTAATAACTTTCCTTCCAAAGAGTAAGTGTCTTTTAATTTCATGGCTGCAGTCACCATCTGCAGAGATTTTGGAGCCCAAAAAAATAAAGTCTGACACTGTTTCCCCATCTATTTGCCATGAAGTGATGGGACCAGATGCCATGATCTAGTTTTCTGAATGTTGAGCTTTAAGCCAACTTTTTCACTCTCCTGTTTCACTTTCAGCAAGAGGCTTTTTAGTTCCTCTTCACGTTCTGCCATAAGGGCGGTGTTGTATGCATATCTGAGGTTACTGATATTTCTCCCGGCAATCTTGATTCCAACTTGTGCTTCTTCCAGCCCAGTGTTTCTCATGATGTACTCTGCATACAAATTAAATAAGCAGGGTGACAATATACAGCCTTGACGTCCTCCTTTTCCTATTTGGAACCAGTCTGTTGTTCCCTGTCCAGTTCTAACTGTAGCTTCCTGACCTGCATACAGGTTTCTCAAGAGACAGGTCAGGTGGTCTGGTATTCCCATCTCTTTCAGAATTTTCCACAGTTTATTGTGATCCACACAGTCAAAGGTTTTGGCATAGTCAATAAAGCAGAAATAGATGTTTTTCTCGTACTCATTTGCTTTTTTGATGATCCATCAGATGTTGCCAATTTGATCTCTGGTTCCTTGGCCTTTTCTAAAACCAGCTTGAACATCTGGAATTTCGCAGTTCACGTATTGCTGAAGCCTGTCTTGGAGAATTTTGAACATTACTTTACTAGTGTGTGAGATGAGTGCAATTGTGTGGTAGTTTGAACAATCTTTGGCATTGCCTTTCTTTGGGATTGGAATGAAAACTGACCTTTCCAGTCCTGTGGCTTCTGCTGAGTTTTCCAAATTTACTGACATATTGAGTGCAGCACTTTCATAGCATCATGTTTAAGGATTTGAAATAGCTTAACTGGAATTATATCACCTCCACTAGCTTTGTTTGTAGTGATGCTTTCTAAGGCCCATTTGACTTCTCATTCCAGATATCTGTCTCTAGGTGAGCGATCACACCATCGTCTTTATCTGAGTCATGAATATCTTTTTTGTACAGTTCTTCTGTGTATTCTTGCCATCTCTTCTTAATATCTTCTGCTTCTGTTAGGTCCATACCATTTCTGTCCTTTTTCGAGCCCATCTTTGCATGAAATGTTCCCTTGGTACCCCTAATTTCCTTGAAGAGATCTCTAGTCTTTCCCATTCTCTTGCTTTCCTCTATTTCTTTTCATTGATCACTGAGGAAGGATTTCTTATCTCTCCTTGCTATTCTTTGGAACTCTGAATTCAAATAGGAATATCTTTCCTTTTCTCCTTTGCTTTTCACTTCTCTTTTCACAGCTATTTGTAAGGCCTCATCAGACAGCCATTTTGATTTTTTACATTTCTTTTCCATGGGGATGGTCTTAATCTCTGTCTCTTGTACAATGTGATGAAACTCCATCCCTAGGCACTCTGTCTATCCATCCATAGGCACTCTGTCTATCAGATCTAGTCCTTTAAATCTATTTCTCACTTCCACTGTATAATCATAAGAGATTTGTTTTAGGTCATATCTGAATGGTCTAGTTGTTTTCCCTATGTTCTTCAGTTTAAGTCTGAATTTGGCAATAAGGAGTTCATGATCTGAGCCACAGTCAGTTCCTGCTCTTGTTTGTGCCGACTGTATAGAGCTTCTCCATTTTTGGCTGCAAAGAATATAATCAATCTGATTTTGGTGTTGTCCATGTGTAGAGTCTTCTCTTGTCTTGCTGGAAGAGGGTGTTTGCTATGACCAGTGCATTCTCTTGGCAAAAGTCTATGAGCCTTTGCCCTGCTTCATTCTGTACTCCAAGGCCAAATTTGCCTGTTATTCCAGGTGTTTCCTGACTTCGTACTTATGCATTCCAGTCCCCTATAATGAAAAGGACATCTTTTTTGGGTGTTAGTTCTAAAAGGTCTTGTAGGTCTTCATAGAACCGTTCAGCTTCAGCTTCTTCAGCATTACTGGTTGGGGCATAGGCTTGGATTTCAGTGATACTGAATGGTTTGCCTTGGAAATGAGCAGAGATCATTCTTTCATTTTTGAGATTGCATCCAAGTACTGCATTTCAGACTCTTTTGTTGACCATGATGGCTACTCCATTTCTTCTAAGGGATTCCTGCCCACAGTAGTAGATATAATTCTCATCTGAATTAAATTCACCCATTCCTGTCCATCTTAATCTGCTGATTCCTAGAATGTCGACATTCACTCTTGCCATCTTCTGTTTGACCACTTCCCATTTTCCTTGATTTATGGACCTAACGTTCCAGGTTCCTATGCAATATTGCTCTTTACATCATCGGACCTTGGTTCTATCACCAGTCACATCCACAACTGGGTATTGTTTTTTCTTTGTATCCATCCTTTCATTCTTTCTGGAGCTATTTTCCCACTGATTTCCAGTAGCATATTGGGAACCTACTGACCTGAGGAGTAGCTTGCCTATCCCAACCCATAAAAGATACACAGGTAAACAAAGACCTTCTTTTTTATTTTTAATTTTTATTTAAAAATTTTATTGGAGTATAGTTGATTTAAAATATTGTGTTATTTTCAGGTGTACAGCAAATTGAATCTGTTATTCAAGGCATATATCCACTCTTTTTTAGATTCTTTTTTCCATATGGGCCATTACAGAGTATTGAGTAGAGTTCTCTGTGCTATACAGTAGGTCCTTATTAGTATCTATTTTATATATAGTAGTGTGAACATGTCTATCTCAATCTCTGATTTATCCCTCCTCCCTTGCTTAACCGCTGGTAACAATAAATTTATTTTCTAAATCTGTAACTCTACTTTGATTTTGTAGATAAGTTCATTTGTAGCCTTTTTTAAATTTCACATATAAGTGATATCATATGATATTTGTCTTTGTTTGACTTACTTCAGTAAGTGTGAGAATCTCTAGGTCCATCTATGTTGCTGCCAATGATATTATTTCATTCTTTTTAATGGATTAGTAGTATTCTATTTCATAAACTCATCACATCTTCCTTATTCATTCCTCTGTTTGTAGACATTTGGATTGCTTCCATGTCCTGGCTATTGTGAATAGTACTGCAATGAACATTGGGGTGCATGTATTTTTTGAATTATGGTTTATTTCCAGACATATGCTCAGGAGTGGGATTGCTGGATCATATAGTAGCTCTATTTTCAGTTTGTTAAGGAACTTCTATATTGTTCTTCATAGTGGCTCTACTGGTTTGCATTCCCCCCCAACAGTGTAGGAAGGTTCTCTTTTCAACACACCCTCTCCAGTATTTATTGTTTGTAGATTTTTTGATGATGATCAGTCTGATTGGTGTGAGGTGATACTTCATTGTAGTTTTAATTTTCATTTCTCTAATAATTAGTAATGTTTAGCATCTTTTCATGTGTTTTTAACTATATATATATCTTCTTAGAGAAATGTCTATTTGGATCTTCTGCCTATGTTTTTTTTTGGCTTTTTGATATTGAGCAGCGTAAGCTGTTGGTATATTTTGGAGATTAATACCTTGTTGGATTCTTTGTAAATATTTTCTCCTATTCTGAGGGTTGTCTTTTCAACTTGTTTATGGTGTCCTTTGCTTTTAATTTTAATTCAGTCTGATTTGTTTATTTTTATTTTTAATTACTGTAGGAACTGGATTAAAAAGATCTTGCTGCATTTTATGTCAGAGAGTGTTCTACATATCTTTTGCTCTAAGAGTTTTATAGTATCTGGCCTTATATTTAGGCTTTTAATCCATTTTTAGTTTATTTTTGTGTATGGTTATGGAGTGTTGAAATTTCATTCTTTTACATGTAGCTGTCTAGTTTTCCCAGCACCACTTACTGAAGAGACTATCTTTTCTCTGTTGTACATTCTTGCTCGCTTTGTTATAGATTAGGTGATCATAATTGCATGGGTTTATCTCTGGACTTTCTATGCTGCCTCATTGACCAATATTTGTCTTTTTGTGCTAGTGCCATACTGTTTTGATGACTAAAGCTTTTTAGTATAGTCTGAAGTCATGGTGCCGAATTCCTCCAGGCCTGTTTTAATTTCTCAAGATTGCTTTGGCTATTTGGGGTGTTTGTATTTTCATACAAATTGTCAATTTTTGTTCTAATTCTGTGAAAAATGCCATTGGTAATTTGATAAGATTTGTATTGAATCTGTAGATTGCTCTGGGTAATATATTCATTTAATAATATTGATTCTTCTAACAACAACATGGTCTATCTCCATTTGTTTGTGTAATGTTTTGTTGGTTTCATCAGTATTTTATATTTTCCTGAGTACAGGTCTTTTGTCTCCTTAGGTAGATTTATGCCTAGATATTTTATCCTTCTTGATGCAGTGATAAATGGGATTGTTTCCTTAATCTTTCTTTCTGATCTTTCATTCTGAGTGTATAGGAATGCAAGTGATTTTTGTGTAATAATTTGTATCCTGCAACTTCACCAAATTCATTAATGAGCTCTTGTAGCTTTCTGGTAGCATCTTTAGGATTTTCAATGTATAGTATTATGTAACCTGCAAACAGTGACAGTTTTACTTCTTTTCCAATTTGGATCCCTTTTATTTCTTTTTCTTCTCTGATAACCATGGCTAGGACTTCCAGAATTATGCTGACTATAAGTAAAGCCTGGCTTGAATATGGGTCACTTTCCTTGCAAAGGCAGTTATGTTTATATTTGTTTTTGTATTAAATCTGTACATAAATGTATTAGTGTGGTGGACCTTGTTAACTATTTTCCCAATACTAATTCCCCACTTTTTCCTTTGCCAACAGACCTCTAAGTTTATTCTGGGAGGCAATATGAGAAGCTCCCAGGCAAAATATTCACTTTCTGGCTTCCTTAAAACCAGAGTAGCAAAAAAAAAAAAAAAAAAACAATGATCGTAAGGGGGAATCAGCCTGAAAGGATCCCAGGAAAGCTTTTTTTTTAATCCTAATAAAGGTCACAGATGGAGCTGGTGCTGCCATCTCACCTCAAAAAAAAAAAAAAAAAACAAGGAAAAGGTCCATCTGAGATAATATCTTCTCCCCTGGTCTGATCAACTATGGTTAACAGTTATGGCAACAATGTAACAATATAGCAACTCTTATTGTAGTCATGGGGGTAGTCATGAGGAGAGAGACTGAGAGCTCTTCCCCCTTTATATTCCTCTACATTTTATTCTCTTTTAATGTAGATGGTGGGGTGGAGGAATAGGATAAGCGGATCAGAATTCCTAGTGAGAGTTTTCTAGTAAACAATCCAATAGGCACCTGATGAAAAAAAGTTAGAAGATGAGTAGTACTGGAGGCATGAAGAGATTTTGTTGGTATTGGCTAGACTACCTAAGCGTGCCTTAATTTTGCCTAACACTTCCCCTTTAATTGTTCCCTTAAGGCAGAACGAATAAAAAAAGGCAAACAGAGCATTGTGTCATTACTATCAGTTAGACCTGGGTCTTATATGTCCAATACGAAGTTTTAATAAACCTGATTTGAAGTGCATGAGTGACAGAAATTTGAAGCTTCAAACAGGTCACTACATCCCCAACTTGTTATGAATAAACATATTACCACCATTTTATAACTTCTGTGGTAGGAACCTTAGGTGGAGAGAAAGAACTTTGATGATCCCAGAGGAATGGAAGGAGGAGCAGCTGAGAGCAAGGCCATGTTCACCTGCCTGGTCTTTAGTGACTCCAGTTCCTCAGTTCACAAGAAAATGGGCCCCACAAAGTATCTTGACATCTGATCCCTCATGTTTAGGAAGAGAAAAGAAAAGTAGGAAAGCATGTGGCAACCATCTGTTAGCGAGATTTCCAGTGTGAGGAGAGAGACTGAGAGCTCTTCTCCATTCATACTCCTCTACATTTTATTCTCTCTCAACCCTTTGGCCTTAACAGTCAAGATGATGGTCATCTATCATGGTAGTCACCTTTTGTGGGAGAAGACCCATGGAATATCAAAAAGTTCTACTATTTCTTTTGTGATACCATCTACAAGACATTTGTTATTCTTTTATTTACCTTCCCATTACCACAGCTGCACAGCAGGCCAGAAATTTATCTAGTTTTTTACTTTACATCTCAAATTATGCTTATCTACAATTGTTCAATCTGGTTCAATGAGTAATACTACATGATATCAATTGTCCAGATAATGAAACACTAGCCCAGCAATATAATTTCCTACATTTGAACAATATGAATTCCCTCAAAGATTGTTTCCACAAAGATAGAGTCACATATGGAAACTTGTTTATTTTGTATATAGAAATTAAACTCCCAAATAAATTAAAGTCAAAAATTATCTTATCTCCAATTTCTGATTTTTTTAAATCTCAGCCAGAGTAGGTACACCCAGTTGCCTATGTGGTGTTTGAAAAGTGAATGTGTTAATGAAGCAACAGACAAACAATTAATCTCAAAAATATACAAGCAACTCCTGAAGCTACATTCTAGAAAAATAAACAACCCAATTAAAAAGTGGGCCAAAGAACTTAACAGACATTTCTCCAAAGAAGATATAAAAATGGCTAACAAACACATGAAAAGATGCTCAACATCACTCATTATCAGAGAAATGCAAATCAAAACCACAATGAGGTACCACTTTACACCAGTCAGAATGGCTGCCATCCAAAAGTCCACAAGCAATGAATGCTGGAGAGGATGTGGAGAAAAGGGAACCCTCTTACACTGTTGGTGGGAATGCAAACTAGTACCACCACTATGGAAAACAGTGTGGAGGTTCCTTAAAAAGCTGCAAATAGATCTGCCATATGACCCAGCAATCCCACTGCTGGGCATATACACCGAGGAAACCAGAATTGAAAGAGCCACGTGTACCCCATACCCCAATGTTCATCGCTGCATTGTTTACAATAGCCAAGACATGGAAGCAACCTAGATGCCCATCAACTGACGAATGGATAAGAAAGCTGTGGTACATATACACAATGGAATATTACTCAGCATTAAAAAAAAATTCATTTGAAGCAATTCTACTCAGATGGACGAAACTGGAGCCTATTATCCAGAGTGAAGTAAGCCAGAAGCAAAAACAACAATACAGTATATTAACGCATATATATGGAATTTAGAAAGACGGTAATGAGAACCCAACATGCGAGACAACAAAAGGAACGCAGATGTATAGAATAGACTCGTGGACTTTGTGGATGAGGGTAAGGGTGGGATGATATGGGAGAAGGGCATTGAAGCATGTTAATTGTCATGTGTCTAATCAATCACCAGCCCAGGATTGATGCTCGGGACTGGTGCAGCGAGATTTCCCGGGGGGAGGGAGGAGGGAGGGAGGTTCCGGAGGGGAAGCATATGTAAACCCATGGTGATATCATGACAATGTATGGCAAAAACAATAAAAAAAGTGAATGTATTAGTTGCTCAGTGGTGTCTGACTCTTTGTGAACACATGGACTGTATATAGCCTACCAGGCTCCTCTGTCCATGGAATTCTCCATGCAAGAATACTGAAGTGGGTAGCCATTCCCTCCTCCAGTGGATCTTCCCAACCCAGGTATCGAACCTGTGTCTCCTGCATTGCAGGCAGATTCTTTACTGTCTGAGCCACCGTGGAAGCCCTATGGGATGGAACTTAATATTTTTCAGTAGCTACAGAACTGGTTCCATTTCACTGGGGTTGTGACTCTTCTAACACTTCTGAAGTTGTACTGATACAACTTCATGCCTCCCATGTTCACTCTTTTTTCAAGTTTCAGTCCCACACTCACTGATAAAATCTAAGACCAGTGCTTATGACAGTCCTAAGAAAAAATAGTGTTTCACATATTGCTTCTAGCAGCCTTAATGCTTATGGAACAAGGTTAGAAAGTGAACAGAAAAAAAGCCACAATCTTGGTTTTAACTTTACCTGTATGCCTATAAATTTGTACTATCTGTGCAGTGTCTATGATCTATTACACAAAATTCAACTGAGAGAAAATTGCAAGCCAATATAACTGATGAACATAAATGCAAAAATCCTCAACAATGTACTAGTAAACAATCCACAAACACATTAAAATTATACACCATGACCAAGTGGGGTTTATCCCAGTTATGTAAGGATTCTTCAGTATACACAAGTCAATCAGTGTGATCAACCATATTAATAAATTGAAAGATAAAAACAATATGATTACCTCAATAGATACAGAGAAATATTTGACAAAATTCAACACCCACTTATGATTAAAAAAATAAACTCTCCAGAAAATTTGTATAGAAGGAAATCACCTCAACATAATAAACACCATACATGAGAAACCTACAGCAAACATTATTCTCAATGATGAAAAACGGAAAGTATTTCCTTTAAGATCAGGAACATGACAAGGGTGCCCAATCTCACCATTATTATTCGATATAATTTTAGACGTCCTAGTCACAGCAATCAGAGAAGAAAAATAAATAAAATGAATCTGGATTAGAAAAGAAGTAAAACCCTCACTGTTTGATGATGATATGATGCTATACATAGAAAACCCTTAAAACACCACCAAAAAACTACTAAAGCTAATCAATAAATTTAGTAAACTCATGGAAAATACACAGAAATCCCTTGCATTCCTATACAGTAACAATAAAAACTCAGAAATTAAGAAAACAATCCCATTCACTGTTGCAACAAAAAGAATAAAATACCTAGGAATAAACCTACCTAAAGAGACAAAAAACCTGTATGCAGATAACTATATACACTGATGAAAGAAATCAAAGATGACACAAACAGATGGAGAGATATGCCCTGTTCTTGGATTGGAAGAATCAATATTGTGAAAATGGCTATACTACCTGAAGCAATCTATAGATTCAATGCAATATCTATAAAATTACCAGTGGCACTTTTCACTAGAACAAAAAATTTCACAATCTTATGGACACACAAAATACCCTTAATAGCCAAAGCAATCTTGAGAAAGAAAAATAGAGTTGGAGGAATCAATCTTCCTGACTTCAGATTATACCACAAAGCTACAGTCATCAGGACTGTATGGTACTGACACAACAGCAGAAATACAGATCAATGAAACAAGGTAGAAAACTCAGAGATAAACCCACACACCTATGGGCAAGTTATCTTTGACAAAAGAGGCAAGAATATACAGTGGAGTAAAGACAGCCTCTTCAGTAAGTGGTGCTAGTAAAACTGGGACAGCTACATGTAAAAGAACTAAATTAGAACACTTCCTAACACCAAACACAAAAGAAACCTAAAAATGGATTAAAGACTTAAATGTAA
This sequence comes from Antilocapra americana, assembly GCA_007570785.1. Lineage (NCBI taxonomy): Eukaryota > Metazoa > Chordata > Mammalia > Artiodactyla > Antilocapridae > Antilocapra > Antilocapra americana. Next base: position 3,283,508 of record ML663487.1, on the reverse strand, counting down.
GGCAAGATACTATAAAGCTCTTAGAGGAAAACATAGGCAGTACACTCTGATATAAATGACAGCAAGATTCTCTCTGATCCACCTCCTAAATTAATGAAAATAAAAACAAAAAGAAACAAATGAGATATAATTAAACATAAAAGCTTTGTGCAGCAAATGAAACTATAAACAATATGAAAAGACATCCCTCAGAATGAGAGAAAATATTTGCAAATGACATAACTCAAAAATGATTAAATCTCCAAAATATATAACCGGTTCATATAGCTTAATATCAGAAAAACAAACAACACAATCAAAAAATGGATAGAAGACCTGAACAGACAATTCTCCAAATAAGACATACATATGGCCAATAAACACATTAGAAGATGCTCAACATTGCTCATTATTAGAGAAAAGCAAATAAAAACTACAATGATGTATCACCTCAAACCAGTCAGAATGGTCATTATCAAAAATCTACAAATAATAAGTACTGGAGAGGATTTGGAGAAAATGGAACCCTCCTACACTGTTGGTAGGAAGGTAAACTGATACAGCCATTATGGAAAACAGTATGGAAATTCCTTTAAAAACTTGGAATAAATCTTCTATATGACCCACCTATCCCACTACTGGGCATATACCCTGAGAAAATGACTGTTCTAAAAGATATGTGTAACATAATGTTCATTGCAGCACTATTTATGACAGCCAAGACATGGAAGCAATCTAGATGTCCATCAACAGATGAATGGATAAAGAAGTTGTGATATATTTATACAATGGAATATTACCCATAGAATGAATGAATTTGAGTCAGTTGTAGTGAGGTGAATGAACCTAGAGCCAGTTATACAAAGTGAAGTAAGTCATAAAGAGAAAAATAAATAAAAATAAGTATCATACATTAATGCATATATATGGAAACTAGAAAAATGGTGCTGATGGATCTAGTAGAGAATAGACTTGTGGACACAGCGAGGGGAGGTGAGGGTGGGATGAACTGAGAATTGAGAATATATATATATATATATATATATATATATATATATATATATACACACACACACATATATATACACACACACACACTATCATGTAATAAGATAGTTAGTGAAAGTGAAAGTCACTCAGTCGTGTACAACTCTTTGCAACCCCATGGGCATACAGTCCATGGAATTCTCCAGGCAAGAACACTGGAGTGGGTAACCTTTCCCCTCTCCAGGGGATCTTCCCAACCCAGGGATTGAACCCAGGTTTCCTGCATTGCGGGCGGATTCTTTACCAGCTGAGCCACAAGGGAAGTCCAAAGATAGTTAGTGGGAAGTTGCTAAATAACACAGAAAACCCAGTCTGGTGCTCTGTGATGACATAGAAAGGTGTGATGGGGATAGGGGAAGGAAGCTCAAAATTAGGACTAATTTGCATCATTGTACAGCAGAAACCAGTCAGAGGATGAGATGTCTGGATGGTATCACTGATTCAATGGACATGAGACAGGAGAAGGTGAGGGACAGTGAGGCCTGGCGTACTGCAGTTCATGGGGCTTCAAAGAGTTGGACATGACTGGGTGACTGAACAACAACAATAGCAGAAACTAGCACAAAATTGTAAAGCAATGTTCCACCAATTAAAAAAATTCAATTGAGAAACTGCCTGTCAAAAGATCAAGTCAGCTGCCATATTTATTTTCTAAAAGCCTCTCAAATATTTATTGGCTCTTTGCTGTGACTCTTGGCACTTATCAAATATGGACCTATGGAAGTATTGTTTTCCCTCGGTATTCAAATTCTCCACACTTTGGTTAACTAGGACTTTTGGGCTTTCCTGGTGGCTCAGTGGTAAAGAATCTGCCTGCCAATGCAGGAGATGCAGGTTTGATCCCTGGGTCTGGAAGCTACCCTGGAGAAGCAAATGGCAACCCACTCCAGTATTCTTGCCTGGAGAATTCCTTGGACAGAGGAGCCTGGTGGGCTACAGTCTATGGGGTTGCAAAACAATTGGATGTGACTAAGTGACTAAACAACAACAATAACACTTTGGTTACCCAACCAGAAACAAAATTTTTCTTTTACCATCCAAATTTTCTTGCCACAGCAGGATGTAACCTCTCTTGGGGAACTAGTCCATTGCTCAATTCCAAGTGAGAGACAAGGGGGTGGGAAGGAGGAGAGCAAGATACTGTCCCTCCAATCAATGACTAAAGGCATGTGCACCAAAGTTCTGCCTAAAGAGTCCTTTCCTGGCTGGTCATAAGGAGAACTTTCCTTTCTCCATGTGGAACTCTGCCTTCTAATCTAGCTTCAGCAGACATGCAGCTGTCTCTTCCATCTATATTCCACAAAGGATCTCCTACTTCAAGATAGAATCTCTTTTCCTCCTAATACCAGCTACAACTGTGATAACTAAATATAAGGGACTGCACAAAGTATTCCCTGGTAGAACAGGATGGAAAAATGTTGAAGTGTGGCTCACTTAAAACCTAAGTGAGGTTCTCTAATGACACTCCTGTGCTTAATCTCAAATCCAAATGTTAGTGTTCTCTGGGTAGTCACAAGGCACAGAAATCTGAATTAATGGCGATATTATTAGGTTTACAGAGAGAGAGAAAGAGAGGGACAGACAGATAGATTTCCGGAATGTAGGCTCTGGCTTTCTAACAATACCTACAACAGAGACAGCAGACGAACAGAAAAGGAAGGGCCATATATAGCCATGGGACTTACTTGTAGATAAATTATACAACCTACTACTAAGTCTGACCTAATCATGGTCATGCAATCTAACTTATCAGTATTCCCTTTCCTTGGGGAGGAAAAGAAAAGCCAGGGTAGAAAGGTAGGTATCTTTCCAGTACAGGTGAAGGGTCTGAGTGCTACCTTCTCTACTAAAATAGGAATTATTTGGATAAAATAGACATGGGAAGAGCAACAATTTTTTAGTTAAAGGGAAAAAGAATAATCCAAGACATAGGAGTGTTAAATACTTTGATATGATAGAGTAGTATTTTTTTGAAAGGAAGAGAATTTAAATTCTAACTATCTTGAGCAACAAAAACAATTTAACATGAAGATAGAGTGTCATAGGGAACCCATGAACAATAAGACAGGTAGGCTTAAAGGAGTAAGCTGGAGTCCAGGGACTCAACTGCTATCTAAAGTCTCCCTTTTCTCATCTCTGAATCTCTCTGTGTATCTTTTCCATCTATCATAGCAGACCAGGTTTTTCTTTTTCACAGACCATACGGCATAAAAATTGCTGCTGCCAACAGCTCTGGAGTATATACTACTCAGCATAATAAAGCAGCCAGAGTGGGCAGAAATCTCTTAGGCTTGATTTCAATTTTCTGAGGAAGGAATATGACAGACCTTGATTGGTCAGCTGTGGCTAAGGGGTCACATAATCTGAAAACTCTATAGTAACACTAAGATAAACTGGTGGGAAGAGAAACTCTCAGAAGAAGGAGGATATTTATCAAAGGAGAATTGCAAGTAATATATTCCTGTGCATGGAATGGAATGCACAGAATAGTAGGAAATAAGGCTAGAGAAGAGATAGGTTATAAAGAATTATGTAGTTTGGAGTGTATTCAATAGGCACTAGGGATAGGATTGCAATATTTTAAGCAAGGAGGAATTTTGTAAGGTCTGCATTTTGGATAACTCATTCAAGAAACAGTGTTGAAGATGGTTTGGAGAAGGCAAGGAGCCTGCTTAGAAAGTTGTTGAAATAGTCCTAAAAAGAGGTCAGGCCCTAAACTAAGGCAAAACTGGTAGCAGTGCAAGTATAAAGGAGAGATGAATATAAGAGATATTTAGGAGATAGAATTGACAGGGTTTATTAATTAGATGGGGTGGGAGTAGGGAGGTAAAAGACAGAGTCTAACTTCTAAGTTTCTGACTCAGAAGACAAAGCAAAGGGTTTCACATGTTCTTTATTCACCATTGAATATAATGCCAAACAAAATCTAGACAAGACCCACAATCCTTCCAATCTTCTTGGAGGTGAGCTGTCAGTGTTCACTCTGGAAGTGGAGGCAAACCTCAGAGGAGTTTTGTCAATAGCAGATATCTGAGCTCCTGGAAGAATGAACTACTAATTGGCTGTTCCAGGTGGTAGATGAATGTTTTTATCCTTCTTGATACTTTCTCTTTACTTCCATGGGCAGAAATCTGGGTGAAATGCAGCTGTAATTTCCTTTAATCTTATTTCAGATACAAAAAGAATACATTCATCCATAATCTATGGACATATGTATTCTGCTACAGTCTCACAGAATTCCTAAATGAAAGTTCTTTAAGCAGAGGATACATGCATTCCTTTATTTATTAAGGCCTTACTATGTCCCAGGTACTATTCTAAGCACTGGAGATACAGCAGTGAACAAAACAGACAAAAATCCCTGTCCTCATGGAACTTTGTTTTGAATGACACAACCTATTCCTTGGTACATATATGCAACCTATTTTCAGGAAAACATGGATCCATCTTGACATAACTCACATAAAATGGCCATAATCTAGTCATTTCATTTGTTTCTGCAGGAAGATAGGATTATTGTGTTGTGATAACAGGGTCTCTCTGTGGTGAGTTTTTTTTTTTTTGAATCTCCCTTAACAAGGAAGAAGAATATTTAGCATGGGAAAAAAATTAATTCAGTTATGGACAAAACGAATTGTTTGGGTGTCATCCAGGTGATAATGTCTAGTAGAAGTTTAGATCAGGAAGGAGGTCTGAACTAACATTACAGATTTGAAAGTCATCCATGTATAAGTAATAGAATGTGGAGAGTAGAACCAAAGAAATAGGCCATGAACATAACCATATAAGAACATAACCATTTAAGAGATAGGTAAAAAAAGAAAAATCCATGAAGATTACAAAAGTGAGAAAGCTAAAGAGGAAGGAAAAGAACAGAGTGTGTGTTTGGAAGTCAAGTGAATAGATAATTTCAAGCAAATCGAAATAGTCAATACTATTGATGTCATGGTGAGGTCCAAAAGAAAGTGCCCATGGCACAGAGAAACTTATGGGTAATTGTTTTACTTATAAAAATAGGTTTCAGTAGAGACATATAGGTGAAATCAATGGTTTAAGGGTGAATAGGAAGTCAAAGATTAGAGACAGTAAAGGTAGATGACTGCCTTTGAGACCTCTGTGTCATAAGGAAAGGTAATAAGATAAAGGAGACACTTCAAGGAAACAAGAGGAAGCTCCAGGATAAAGGGAAAGTGTTTCTTTTAAGGATGGAAGAATCTTGAGTATGTTTATAGGTTGAGGAGAATGTCAGAGAGGGAGAGATCTAAGATAATAAAGACAGAAACAGTGATAAACAAGGTCTCTGAGGAGCTGGGTGAGACAAGGTTCAGGAGCTCAGATGGAAGATACAGTTTTACACAGTCTAGGTGAAACTGAAGGAACTGAAGTACAATATGGGAGCAGACAGGTTGTAGGTGAGAAAAACACCTAATAGCTCCCATTTTTGTAAGGAATGTAGGTGATGAAGTAATAAATTGGGTGGTGGGTTTGATAGGTGCGTGAAGTATGTCAGTTACAGTGGAGCATGGTTAGGGTTTAGAATGACAGCTGAGGAAAATTAGAGAGGGACTGACCAAGAAAAAGTTAAAGGATTGCCAAGTGGTGCCAAGTAGTGAGATAAAAAACTAAGTCTGTGCAATATCAATTTATACTAAAAGGTCAGAGTGATTTTCTTCAGAAAAGCTGGAGTGGAAACAGAACAGAGGTGGGGGGTAGAACTATAGTATATGGATATACAGGGTTAAAGTATTTGGAGTTTCAATAAAGGAGACACCTTATGTTATAGGTCAAGATGGAGTTTCCAAGGCACTTTCTCAGAAACTTTATCCAAAGTCTATTCCAAATCTATTCCCCTAAAATACTTCTGTCAACTTATGGTGTTTCATTTATGTTAATTGCTATTTTGCCTTCTTTCATCCATTAGATTATAAGCTCTTTGGGGCTTCAGTACTATCTAATACTTATGCCAGATCCCCTTAACAAGTATTAGAACATTACCCTATTTTAACCATCAGATATAGATCTTTTCTAAATTCTTTGACATGGCATTAAAGGCATTTCACAATCTATCCCAAACTTACTTCTCTATACTCAACGCCATTACAGTCTTATGGTGCTCATCTCCTAAATATATATACATAGTACGTGTAAGTCAAACTGAACATATCGTACACTTTCACATTCTCTAGACCTTTGAATATACTTTTTCCTTTGCATGGACTATTTTTATCCCCTTCTGGAAAACTCTTACTCATTCACCAACACCCACAACAATGCTATCTCTTTTGTAACTTTCTCATTTAAAAAAAACTTCTCCATGGTCGTCTGGGTGCCATCTACTGTACCAACATGGAGTTCTGTTTTTGAAGAACTCATTGAATTGGAAAGGTAAATAAAGATGAGTAAAGGATAAAGAGATTATTTTCCTTCCCTTCACTTCTTAGAGTGTCTTTGGAGGACACATAGTGAACCTGAATCTTCTATCTAACTTTTGGAATGTCCCTTTCCAGAGCATAAAATAGCTGTCTCCAGTTTTATGATGTAGACATGTTTCCAAGGTCGTGAGCCATATTCCCTTTGGAAATGTAAAGACAGAGTTAGCATGGGAGTCCATCTCCAGGTGTAACCATTTGCCTTTCCAGAAGATTCAAGGTGAGTTTTGGGGAGATAATGGAAGTTTTACTATTATTTTGGAGGAAGTAAATTAACTAAACAAATAACTACCTCAATTTCCAAGTAAACTTTGTATTGCTTTGTTATAAGTTGTGGAACTTTATCCTGACTTTGCAGTCTCTTAAGGTTTACCTTTATACACATACTGTGCTGCACTTACTAATAAATGTTTTATTTTTTTCCAAATTGATGTGGATTGATTTCTCTTTGTTGATAGGAGTTTTTACTTCACCACCATAATAGAGGCAGATACACTGCTGTTTGCAAAGGAGCTCAGATTTTATACTGAAACCCCAGGAAAAGTATTGAAAGAGTGTAAGTGAACCAGTGACACAGTTCTATATCTAGAAGTATAAGGGAGAATTAAAGGTGATTATTTATTCCTCTGTTTCACTGTAAACATAATAAATGTGTGCTATAGAATATTATGAGTTCAACAAGTAAATAGGGGATAAAGATTTTATGTAATTAAATACAGATTTTAGAAGATCCAAGCAAGTTCTCTTAGAAGTCTACTCCCGTGAACTGATGATGGCCCTTGCAAAAGGTTGAATGCTAAACAGTTGTCTTTTTTTGAAACTGAAGGGCATTTCTGTATCATACAGAAGGAAAGGTATGATCTGTGAGAGAACTCCATCCAAGCCCTCTGCCATATTGACAGTTATAATAAATATTCTCTATGTTATGATCTTTGCTGTTGTTTAGTTTGTTGATTATTTCCATCTAGTACTTCCATTTAATTAGTCTGAGAGTGATTCACCCTTTTGCACCTTTCCAATTGTTCTTCTATTTCTTCAATATTTTCTGGCTGTCTGGTCCTCGAAAGTTTCATTTTAGTTTTATATTCCATTTGAGATTACACTAATGTTTCATTAGCAATTCGGGTGTTTCTCAAACTTCTTACACATGTGCATGCATGGTGTGTTCTAAGTCACTTCAGTCATGTCTAACTCTATGGACTGTAGCCCACCAGTCCTCTGTTCATTGGATTTTCCAGGCAAAAATATTTGAGGTTGCCATGCCTGCCTCCAAGGGATCTTCCTGACCCAGGGATCGAACTTGTATCTCCTGCAACTCCAGCATTGCAGAAGGATTCTTTACGAATAAGCCATCAGGGATCCCCATCACCACCCTTTTTTACACTTCCTAAAATGTTCAAAACTTTTATTAAACACCCAGAAGGGCACAGGTTGTTGGTAAATATGTTTATGTATTGTATTAAGCTCAAAGTTGGTGACATTTTTTCATTACACCTTATAGAACCTCTAAACATAATTTCAAAAAGATCAAGTAAATAAGCCCCCAGAAAAACATACAATTTTTGTAAATAGTCACTACCTACATGTCAATTCTCAGTGTAAATATATTAATATTAACATGTGTGATTTGGGAAGGACCACTGATACTTACATGTTCACTAATTGGAGAGTTTACACCGAATTCTTCCCCAAATGAACCTTGAGGAAATATATCCAAGTACTTCATTTATCTAGGTATATCTCAAAAAGTACTTATCTGTCGCTGGGTGCCCAGGAGGGATTGAAAAGTAGCTAGGGCTAGAAAACTAGAGGCAAGATCTTAGAAGACTTTAAAAGCTAAGCTAGGGAGTTTGTATTTTATTATAGGCAACAAGACCTACTGAAAAATAGCTCTAATTTTTACGGAATGCTTACTCTGTGCCAGAGTAAGTTATGTATATTAAGTACGTTATATGTACTCTCTCATTTAATCCTAAAAACTAGTCTATAGGTGCTATAATTATCTCCATGAGGAAACATATTCAGAGAAGTTAAGCACCATAGCTCAAGAAAATATATCTACTCAGTGGGTGAGGCATAATTTAAATACTGGCTCTAACTTCAAAGCCCATTCATTCTCTAAACCAGAGGGAAGTGAGAGTAGATTTACGGTTTACAAAAATCAATCTGGTAGAAATATGAGAACGGATTTCAGAAAGACAAGTCTAAAGGCAGGGAGACCAGAGAGGATGCTAATACAGTAGTCAAGAACAGTTAGGGCCTATTCAGCAGACTGTCCGTTAATCATTGGAGTTATGCAGGTGAGTGACATGGTCAGAGATGCTATTTAGAAAATTCCTCCAGAAGCTCTTGTTAAGGATCAGATTGCAAGAAGCGCTTCTGAAGAATAAGTTAGGAGATTCTCGGGACTGTCAGTCTCAACCATCAACGTGCCTGTGGAGGGGCCAGGAGAGAGGCTAGATCCTCCAGCTTCTTTTAACTTGCAGAGCATTCTGCATCTATCCCCACTTCACCCCTACCTTGCTGCTGCTGCTGCTAAGTCGCTTCAGTCGTGTCCGACTCTGTGCGACCCCACAGACGGCAGCCCACCAGGCTCCTCTGTCCCTGGGATTCTCCAGGCAAGAACACTGGAGTGGGTTGCCATTTCCTTCTCCAATGCATCCATGCATACTAAATTGCTTCAGTCGTGCCCGACTCTGTGCGACCCCATGGACAGCAGCTCAGCATGCTCCTCTGGCCACGGCATTCTCTAGGCAAAAATACTGGAGTGGGATGCCATTTCCTTCTCCCACCCCTACCTTGACATCGCTCTATCTGGGCCCTAGGAAACGTGCTTTTTCGTACTTTCTAGGTCGCAGACTGAGCTCCGAAAGCGGCGCCAGCAGTGACGGCGGTAGACGGCGGAGGCGGGGCGCATGCGCGCGGTTGCTAGGCGACAGCATTCGGGGGTGCAGCGGCTGTGTGTGTAGGCAGCAGCGCCAGAGAAGGAGGAGCACGAGGATGCCGCTGCGACCGCGGCCCCGAGAGGGAGCCGCTGCTGCTCTGTGGCCGCCAGGGCTGAGGGACGGGAATCAGGCCTGGGGGTCGCGTCCCTGAGGGGGCGCGGGGCAGCGGTCCCGCCCGAGTTCGGGCCTAGTACCGCGGGGGGGTCCGGGCCGCTGGACGAGGGCCTCCCCCCATTGCCTCCCCTCGCCCCTCCACGTCGATGGTGGTGAAGTTGTCAGCGCCGGGGAGCGCAAGGCACCAGGTTGCCTCCCTTGAACCCAGTTCCTCTTGGGGCACATCTCTCGCCCGGGCTCACGGACACCTGCGCCGCCGCCTCCTCCAGCCCGCTGAGCCCACCCCTGGCGGCGGGCGGGGGAGGGGCTCCCCCTGCAGGGGCTGTGTCGAGCTGGGCTACGACGGGGACCGTAGGAGAGTAGGGGTGAGTAGTGGCACCGCACTCGCCCGGTGCTGGGGCGCCTTTCTGGCCTCTGGGGCCCCGGGAAGAGACTGAAGTGCTGCTTTCTCCTGCAGACGCTTCTGATGCCTCTGTTACATATCTGCTCGCGGTTACCTATTCCCTTTGAGGTAGTTTTCCTTCTAAAAAGCATCACTTTCTGGTCTAAGCCCGGGCGTCCAGTAACGAGAGGTCGGTGCTTAAGGCCTGGCTTTGCTTCTTAGATCCTGTGGATGCTGCTAAATCTACGTACAATCATGCAGCCAGGTCCCTAATTCGGGGACAGATGTTTCCAGTGCTATGTTTGCCCCTTTCTGTCGCTCTTGCTCTCAGGAGGCTGTCTAACCGCAGGCTTCTCTAGAGCCAGTTCTCAGGCTGCTGTGGCTGCATGCCTCAAGGCTTGAACAGGCAGCTGGCATGGCCCCTTACTTTTCAGTTTTCTTGCTACTTTTGAGGTGAGAGCCTTTAAAAGCCTTGTGCCTGGCTTCTGGCTTCTGATATGTACAAGTTAGGAAGACAGTACTTATATTAAATAATATTAATAAAACAAACTAGCAAACACATACTCCACTTGACTTCCAGAGTGGCATCAAACTTGAAGAAAAGGAGGCAAAGAGTGACTGATAACAAGGCAAACACTTTACAACTCACTACTTTTTATCCAGAATTACATATTTATATAAAAATAAGTACGATGAAGAGACCTAAAATGTCCCTAATAAAAGTGAGATTGTATTATGATATATCTGTTCTTCTTGAGATAGCCTGTGGTTGACAATTGTTACTCCAAAAAACACTGATATGAGGAAACTGAAGCGATATTTTGGACAGAGTAATTAGATGAGGATCTAAAGTTGTAGGTACTGTAAAAAAATCAATATTATCTTTGAGCAGCAAAGTTGTTTCTTTAAGAGCAAATGGTTTAAAAAAATTACAGTTCTCAGTTGACCCCTTTCAAAAGCAGACTGAATTTAGATTAACTAGTAATTTTTATTATAAGGTACTTCTGTGTGCAGACAATGAAAGATGAGTTACTTCTTTTATTTGGCTCTCTTCCCTCCCTGCTGATTTTTAAGCCATTTCAGGTTTCTTTTATTTGAAAAAGAAGTGCAATAATAAAAATACTAAATTTAGTTTTGGGTAAAAGCTTTTAAGGTAAAAGATTTTTTAAAAGGATATAGATGTCATTTGTGATTAGGTAACTTTAGTGAATGAGTCAAGACTGACATCTCCAATAGTTTTCGGTAAAATGCTTTTCTTTGGAAGCTTTCATGTTGTTTGAAGTTCTCTTGGGTAGGGGTTAAAGCAGGATGTAATTCTGAGTATCACTGCAAAATAATCTTGGACCTCCACTAGTATTGTTTGTTTTATGCATGAATTGGCAAACTGATGTGCTTCTTGGTTCTATTAATAGATTCCAAAGTTAGAAATATTTTTGTTTTGGTAAAGTTCTTGATGAATTCAATCTGAATTATTTGAAACAATAATGTACCACGTGGATACTTGCTGTTCATCATCACCTACTGTTAGAAACAGGCAGTAATTTGAATCTAACTTAAAATTCTATTGTAATGAGTATGGCTATGAAGGGACATACTCAGGAGCATCTATCTATCTATGTTGTCATAGCCACGTTATAAGATAATAGTAATAGTTCATTTTGGCAGGCTTTTGACCAGTAAACTCTAGAATGGTTTTTTTTTTAAATTGACTTTTAACAAGTTTTTCTTTTCTATGAGTGCCCATTACTATGTTAGTTACGGTGGAGAACAGAACAGAAACAGGTTCTGTGAGATAAATTGCTTACCCATTGGAGAAAGAAAATACATACATGAGTTATCATGGTCAACAAATGGAGCATAGAATAGTACAAAATAAGAACTAAAAGGATTAAGAGTTAACAGGAGATCTTTGGAGACCAGTGTTTGTCTGAGAAGGCATTTTAGAGAAAGTCTTGATTTGTTTTATTAGAAGTATAGACTGTCGAAAGGGGAGGAGTTCAGCACAGCATGAGCTAAGACACTTGATTTTCAAATCTTTGTGCAAATTGTTCTACTGGATAAACCTTAAAGGTGGAGGAGGGGATTGTCAGTGGCAATTAACTACACTGTAGTGAGCATAGTTGTATGTCAAGTTACATACCTTTATTAAATTAAATGTCAATAATTTTTCAAATGTACACACTACAGAAATCAGACTTAACATAATCCTATTTCTTGGGGCAAACTTTTCACTGTCTCCTAAGATTGTTAAAATATAAATGTTTTGTACAAGATTGATCTGACTAGTCAACTTTAGATTAGTAATAAAGTAAATTGGGAGAATTCTATAAACAATATAAATTTTGGTCCATTAAAACACGCGATAGGTTAGTTTTTAGTACAGCTCATTAAGACTACTATTTCTACTGTTTTCTAAAAACAAGGGGAATAAGTCAGAGTCCTGCAATTTGATGTCTGTCAAAGTTTTAAAATGATGTCGTTAATAATCGGTGACTAGTGTGTGTTAGTTGTTCAGTCATGGCTGACTCTTTGTGACCCCGGGAACTGTAGCCTGCCAGGCACCTCTGTCCATGGGATTTTCCCAACAAGAATACTGGGGTGGGTTGCCGTTTAGTTCTCCAGGGATCTTCCCAACCCAGGACTTGAATCTGTGTCTCCTGCATTGCAGGCTTTTTTTTTTCCGTCTGAGCCACCAGGGAAGCTCCAATCAGTGACTAACATCAGTGTTTAAACTCCAAATATAAACCTCTGCAACACTTATAGTGTTTTTCTAACAACTGTCTGCTGTGTTGAGAATCAGTTACATGACTAGTCTTCTGGGTTTTTGTCAACCATTGTAAGTTGATGTCTATATGTGTGTATGTATGTGTGTGTATAAAACAATATAATATAGTGTAATTGTTACATCAAGAAAGAAGTATGCACCCCCCAAACAGAAACTTGCATATTAGTGCCGGAGTCCAGCCCTGGTGGGGTCCGGGGGTCTTGAGGGATGAGTGGCATCAGCGGAAGAACTGAGCTGAGTCGGTGTGTGGTGATGAAGCAGTCTCTCTTTATTGCTGTTAGTTTCGTGGGGTGATGGAGAAGTCTCTCACTTTATTTCGGTTAGCTTACAGTTTTATAGCCAAAGAACATCCCCATTACATCACAACTATTTTATGCAAACTTTTGTTTTCTGCCTACCATCAACAACTTTTACATTAAGCTCATCTTCCTTACAAAAGGTCAGATTTTTGCATAATCAGACTTAATAATAGTATGTTTACCATTTGAATGTCTCTAGCATACCTTTATTTAGCATAATGTGGGCAAACATTCACTGTCTTACAAGATAGCCTTTTCAGCAAAGATAAAAATCTTGCAACTTATCCAGGAAACATAGGGCTAGAATCTATCTCAAAAAGAGGGGGTTGTAAAGAACTTACTTTCCATATCCGAGAGGGAAGAAGGCTGGAAATGGTTGCTATACTTTAAGAATGTATGCATTTCTTTTGTCCCCGCAAAAGGTGTGCCTCTCCACTCATCTCTGAATATTCAGGGATTGACACAGGAAGCCTCCTGCCAAATGTTCCCTGACAAGGTGCAACTATGTAGAAGCTAGAGAGAGGGGCTTAAGCTTGAAACTGTTTTATTTTATTAACCTATTTTGGTTTTTACAAGGAAAGAGAAAAGAGGACAAAGAGTTTAGCAGCACTGCTTTAACAATGAAACCCTATTAACCTTATAACTACTAAAAGGAATTTCTATTTCTACACTATCCTAAAGCAATCAGTGTCTCCCACTATGCTTGTCACAGTTATGAGCATTCCTAAGTCCCATTGCAACCTGTTTTTTTTAAGAAAGGGAGCCTTCTCCGTGGAGTGGTCCAGGGGAGTGGGATGTGGAAAGGTGACCCAAGTACGAGCCCTTCTGTTGGTGGTTTGCCATGACCCCCAGAGAACTCTTGGTAAACTCCCCAGTAACTAGTAGGAGGGAAATAAGGTCTGAGGGAATTATCTCAGGATGAATTTTTTTCTAAGTGGGACTGATCTGAGATGAGCTAAAACATAAACAGATGAGCATAATCAGAACTTCCCAAGAAAAATACCAGGAGGGGCCTTGCCTTGGGATGCCCCGAAGGAAAATTCACTTTGCAGTTTCCTTCTCAGTCTCGTGACTTTGTCAGCCGAGTGAGGGGGCATCCTGACGGCTCCCAGCATATTAGAATTTCAAATATGAAGAATTTTCGAGTTAATTCACAGATTTGCTTTAAGGTAAAATATACCCAAACTTGACATTTTTTGAGGCTTCTATGCTGTTGGTGTTCAATTCTTTGTGACCACGTGGACTATAGCACGCCACGCTCCTCTGTCTTCCACTATCTCTCAGGTTTGCTTAAATTCATATCCACTGAGCCTGTGATGCTTGCTAACCATCTCATCCTCTGCCGCCTCCTTCTCCTTTTGCTTTCAATCTTTGCCAGAATCAGGGTCTTTTCCAATGAGTCAGCTCTTCGCATCAGGTGGCCAAAGTATTGGAGCTTTAGCTTCATTATCAGTCCTTCCAATGAATACTTAGGGTTGGTTTCCTTTAGGATTGGCTGGTTTGATCTCCCTGCAGTCCAAGGGACTCTCAAGAGTCTTCTCCAGCCTGCAGTTCAAAAGCATCAATTTTTTGGTGCTCAGCCTTCTTCATGGCCCAACTCTCACATCTGTGCTTGACTACTGGAAAAGCCATAGCTTTGACTATATGGACCTGTGTCAGCAAAGTGATATCTCTGCTTTTTAATATGCTGTCTAGGTTTGTCATAGCTTTCCTTCCAAGGAGCTCCTATATATCATCATATATCTTTCATTTGGTATCTTTTGGCTGCCAGTAATAAATTTCTCTGATTATAGTTATTACTGATGAACCCTAATTAAAGTATCTAATAATTTCAACAAATATAATTCTTTTGAGGATCCTGTGCTTAGGATGTCAGCTGTCAGTTAAATAAACAATAGTTTATGAATTCAAAATAGTTATTAGAGAACAGAATGGCCCACACAGACACAATGAATACTGATCATTGTTGGAAATTAACAAGTTAGTAGATAGCAAAATATTTTCAGAAGGCATAGGGTCTCCTTTGCTAAGCATTATTGCACATTTCTGTTCTTAGCTGCTTATGCTGGTATCAAAAGGGAAGATCTTTGGAAAGAGAACTGGTAAATCTAAATGATACAGAAACTGTTGAGAAAGTTAGAATTACTTCATATGCCAAGTTCTAAGTACTATGGTGATTTAAGGCAGGTACATATCTTAGTTGTATTGCTAAATATCAGTGGTAGCTGTATGTGAAATAGGGTATGGAATTTAGTTTTGTTACTGTATAATAGATAAGTCTTGATATTTTAATCACTCTGCTGAGTCTGCAGGTAGAGCACTGAGTACCAATGGTGTATCCATAAGTTATAATTTTCTTTAAATATGTAGTTTTTAAAGTGCTTTCATATTCTTAAGTATGTAATCTTTACTATGTCAAAGGATTGAAAATTTCCCCAGTTGAACACATCTCTATATTTTATTGTGGAAGCTTAATGGGATAATGGCTTTTACCCAACAAGTTAATTTTGGAGCATATTTCCTGGAACATAACCTTTTTCACAAAGTGAAAAATACCCACAGCCTATTCAATATAGGAAGAAGAGTGAAGATGAGAGTTTCTTCTTAAAGTATGGTACCTACAAATGAAATAAAAGAAAATCTTCATATATAAGATGTAAACTAATATTCACAGGAACTGTCTCCCATATAGTTATCATTCTTTTAGTATCATATCTCATATTATGAATTGTTAACTCTCTTTGAACTGTTGGCACCCAAAAGATTCCATGTTATTAAGTCATTCCTGTCTTCTTAATATACCTCAGGAATTGGAATGTGAAACTTTGTTACTGAAAGATAAGATTTTTGTAGCAATTTTAAAATGCAGTAAATGTTAACTGAAAACCTGAAATTGAATTTTGATATGACTAATAATGAGGAAAATGGATGTTTTCTAACAATCTTCATTAAACTATTTCATATGATATTAGTATCTTCATAACCTTTCAGAGTCCTTTATTATGTCTCCTTACTATGTTCACTTTCTGTACCTCATTTCCACTTTTCCTAACCATTGTGGATATTGGTTTGTTTTCATTGTCAATTCTGAGCTACTTTTTTAGCTCCTAAGTGAGTTTTACAAAATACATGTATATTTTAAAAAAGTTATTTAGGAAAGATTTTCTGTCATAGTCTCAAAGGCTGGATCCATGTCAGATAAACTGCATTTGAAACTGGATGATTTGACTAGAAGGAACACCAAGAAGACTAGTCCAAGTTATTTAAAAATACTGTACCTAATTCAGGCAAATTTTGAATTACCTGTATTTTTACTTCAAAAATAATTTCCTTTATTGTATGAAGGAAAAAGTCAGAAGTTAGTTACTTCTAGATTAAAATTATGGATCCTTTAATTCAGGTGATGATTCCAAGTTCTTCATTGCATTTTTATAATCTAAACATTACATTTTAATCATATAGATATGTTTTTTAAATTTAGAATAAAAATGTATATCTCCTCTATTTTTCCATTCTGTCTTATTGCTAGATTTTATGTTTATACAGTATCTTTCAACTGAGAAATACAGAGCATTCTTTTTACATTTTGTGACATTCCTTATCATTCATTTGGAGCTACTTTAATTTTTCTTTCAAATTGATAACTAGTTGACACAATCGGGTGTGACAGAAGTAATAAGTTTGATACCACAAGTCATACATAAACTAGTCTCATCACTTATTAGTTGCTGTTTGCTCTTTGCAGGGCTAGGCATATATCATATACTAATTCATTTAATTGTTATTGAGTTTAAATGTGCACACAGGCTTTTCTGTTACTTTTCCTGTGTACTTTCAAGGCTATCATTATAATCTGGGTTGTTTTTACTTATCATCAATAGATTTAGTTATCATGGGTTGTATTATTATTGCTACCATACTGATGCACATGTCTGTGATTCCATAAGGGAAGAAGTAAGGGTATAATAAGTGAGTATTAGATTTTCTGTTTCAACATTTTCTTAATTTGTAATAAGAATAATCCTAAAATGGTTGAAGTTTTTAATTTTAGAATATTCTTTTGAACTGCAGTTATGCAGTTCTGTATAACTTGTGCACATAGTAACTAGAACTAAGTTAACTAAAGTATTACCCTTAGGAATTTTGCTTTAATAAATAGATGGGAGTGGTTTGTAGCTAGTATATCAGTGAATTATATATTATGAAATATTCATCAAGTATTTAAATGTGGTTGGAAGTACTTTTTCTTTGAAGTAATTTTATATCTTCTCTATCATGTTTACACTATATATTTGCTTATCACTCTTCTTAAATAATACAAAGGTTGATTTAATTTCAGCCTCTTTCTGAATTATCACAAATTCTGAATCACTGCAGTCTCAATTACAATAAAATAAAATTTCCTTAATTCAGAACCCCAGTCAAAATTTGTTATAGCCTGGTTATAGTAGCCATACTAAAAATATATATAATTCTCTTAACTCCTGTGGAGAATTAGCCAGAGTCCTATCAGAGATTAGGAAATAGCAGTTTTTTTTTACTGGTTATTAAAAATTTATATTTAATTCAAGTAAGTGCTGAGATGGATAAATGTTGGAACATCTAGATTTTATGTATTTAAAAATGTATTCTAAGTGCTCTATTGAATATGTAAGAGTTAGGATATTAATTGCATTTGACTCTTTAAAGAAAAGGGAATTGAATCTCAGTTAACAGTTTAAACACAATTAGGGTAATAGTTACAGTGAACTGGTTGCAGATGTTTTAAAAACTGCAGTAGCAGTGTTAGTTGAATGTAAATTCTGTGATTTTATAAATTCTTCTGATTAATCCATCAGAGTAAGAAAGTAGTGTTTATTGAAAGTTACACTGAGTAGTTTTGATATGCTAATGATATTATAATAACTCTGAAAATAGTAAAACTTCAGGAACTCCTTCACTAGTTCTGAATTAATAATCATAAATACATACATGTGAATTGATACAGATTTATTTTGTTTATGTTATATATGATGCAATAAGCTGTAAAAAATAGCATATTTTGCATTTAGAAATTAAATCCTTCCAATAAGAAGCTGGAATGAGTGTCAAAGTTAACCAAGACTGAGCAACTCCCTAATAATGGAGTTGTTAGAGGTTTCTTATTTACTGTTGAGTCTTTTGGGGAAGGGAGAAAAGCTAATTCTCTGCTTCAATGCCTTTTACAGTAATGATAGTTTGTCTGTATTGTGTAATTCATTGCTCTTCACTTATGGATCTTAGATTTTAGGAGTAAGAGCAAAGGAAGCAATAACACAGAGTTCATTGGACCAACTAGAATTTAAATAAACAACTCTCTGGAATTTTTTAATTAATTAGAACTCTCATCTCCCACCCCTTTTGCCATTATGGATGAAAGGAAGAGAGACAGAGTATTCTATGGAAATATAGCCAAACAGCCAATGCAGAATAGGATTTAGTGAAATCTGTTTAATGATTAATAATAGTTTTCACTAACAAAAGGGGGCAGAAGCTTAGAAAAAGAAACATTTGATTTTTGGAAGGTAAATGTTGTATTTCCATTAATGAATATTTCTAATCCAGGTAGTCCCAGAGACTTTAGTTAACTAAAAGCTATTGAATAAAATATCTTTGTTAATGATTTTTCTAATTAACTAAAGATTAATTCAAGTATATAATACAGCTGGGGCAAGGATGCTTTGCATAACATGTCTAGAGCTTTGAGTTGTGCAAAATTTTGTTTGTTGACCACTTGCCGGGGTCCAGCCCTGGCGGGTCCCGGGGTCTTGAGAGATGAGTGGCATCGGCGGAAGAACTGAGCTGAGTTGATGTGTGGTGATGAAGCAGTCTCTCTTTATTGCTGTTAGTTTTGTGGGGTGATGGAGAAGTCTCTCACTTTATTTTTGTTAGTTTACAGTTTTATAGCCAAAAAACATCCCCATTACATCACAAATATTCTATACAATCTTTTGTTTTCTGCCTACCATCAACAACTTTAACATTAAGCTCATTTTCCTTGCAAAAGGTCGGATTTCTGCATAATTAGACTTAACAATAGTATGTTTACCATTTGAATGTCTCCAGCATACTTCGGATAAGTACATCAATCTAAGTACAAAGGTTACATTTCTCTTACTAGGTGCAACTATGTAGAAGCTAGAGAGAGGGGCTTAAGCTTGAAACTTTTATTCTATTAACCTATTTTGGTTCTTAGAAGGAAAGAGAAAAGAGGACAAAGAGACAGTTTAGCAGCACTGCTTTAGCAATGAAGCCCTATTAACCTTACAACTACTAAAAGGAATTCCTATGTCTACACTACCCTAAAGCAATCAGTGTCTCCAACTATGCTGGCCACAGTTATGAGCATTCCAGTCTGGTTTTTTCAAGGAAGGGAGCCTCTTCCGTGGAGTGGTTGGGGGGCGTGGGATGTGGAAAGGTGACCCAAGTACGACCCCTTCTGGTGGTGGCTTTGCCATGACCCCCAGAGAACTCTTGGTAAACTCCCCAGTAGCTAGTAGGAGGTATAGTAATCTATTTAAATGTCCTTTATTCCTCCTTTGTCCCCCCCACCCCGGGAAAGGGAATCTGCCTTCCCGGATCCTCTGAGGGAAATAAGGTCTGAAGGAATTATCTCAGGATGAATTCTTTCCAACTGGGACTGACCTACTGAGATGAGCCAATGTTCTGAGCATGGACAGAACTCCCAAGAAAAATACCGGGGGGGGGGGGCTTGCCCAGGATGCCCCGATAAAGAAAGTCAGCTTTGCAATTTCTTTTTTGGTCTCATGATCTTGTCATCCGAGTAAGGGGGCATCCTGACGGCTCCCGGCAACCACTGATCCAGTTGTGTCTGTCTTGATTAAGGATTTTCGGTTGCAAATAACAAAGATCTACTGAAAACTAAGTGAAAACAAAACAGTAATTTATATTAACGATATAATAGGTTCTCATGGAACCCAAGGGCAAAAGATATAGCCCAGGCACATGAGAGAGAATAACTAGGAATGAAAATCTAACAATGGCTATGGGAGTTTTCCACCTTCTTTTCTCCTTCCCCATCCCTGGAACCAAAGGGTCACCAGTTTATCTCAGTTTCTTTCAATTTATATGCTTCATTCTTCTCACTCCCTCAGCACCTAGCCAAATAGGGATTATCCTAGAGCTCCCAAGTTTACATATTCTAAATGTAGGCAATCAGCAGAGACTTCTTAGCATTTCTGAATTCTAATTCCCAGTTCTCATTGACCCAGTTTGGACCAGATGTCAACCCAGAATTTGATTATCTACTACTAGGAGGCGCAAGATTATGAGGTATACACATGGCTGTTAGGTCCCCACCCTGTGAAAGGACATAAAGTTCCTATAGCAAGGGAGGTTGTGAGCTAAATAGATTATCAAATGGTATCTAGCATGAAGTATAATCAGATATAGAGAACATCTGCTATATGCTTAACTTCATTCGTAAAACAAGCTATCATATTATCTAGTCTCTCCACATTAAGGAGAAGAAATGTGAAGCCCAGAGATGATTTTAAAAATTATTGAAGGTCACATGAGAAGTTATGACTGAATCCTAAGTTTTTGGTTTCTATTAATAGATTTTTCCTCAGTGCTACCAGCCATGTAACCAGAGTATCTAGTAAAATTGTGATATACTTTAAAAGGCATACAATGTAAGGTAATATTTGATTACTATTTTGTCTAAACAAAGTAAATGTAGAGGAAAATCAAAATAATACTCCCTTGTCATTTCAGTGAAGTAGAAGACACCAAAAGTTTGAAGAGCAAATAAGTGGACTATATGGTTTAATGTTATTAAGCAGAAACAGTCATATAAATATGATATTTTGTTTACTGGGAAATCTAGGTCATAAACTGAATCTGTTTTTCCCCTTTTGATCTAATCATTCACTTAATGTTTATTTATTGAACATCTTCCATGTGCTCAGTCATGTTTCAGGCACTGGGGATACAATGGTGAACAGAACAAAGTTCCTGCTCTTAATGAAGTTTGCATTCTAGAGGATGATGCAGGCAGTGAGTAAATAAATAAGTAATGTATAATGTCAGAGTAATAAGGGCTGTGAGGCTGATGAACCAAGATAAAAAAAGTGGACAAAGAATAAATAAATGAACAACACTGATCAGGAAACGTACCTTTGATGAGGTGATATTGAGCAGAGACTTGAATGAAGGAGGGCATGTGAATTTCAAGTAGAAGAGCATTTTAGATAGAGAGAACAGAATGTGAAAGGCCCTGATGTGGGAGTTTGCTTGACATATTCAGGAAATAGCAAAGAGACCAATGTAATAATGTGTATATGTGTATATACATGTATTGTTGTTGTTGTTTAGTTGCTAAGTCATTTCCAACTATTTTGTGACCCCACAGACTGTAGCCCCCTCCATGGGATTTCCCAGGCAAAAAAAAAAAAAAACTGGAATGGGTTGCCATTTCTTTCTTCAGGGGATCTTCCTGGCCCAGGGATCGAACCTACATCTCCTGCCTTGGCAGATGGATTCTTTATCACTGAAACACCAGGGAAGTGCCATATACATGTAAACATATATATATGAAATAATTTCAGATGCATAAGAAGTTGTTGTTGGAACATTTTTGGATTTCTCATTTAGTCTCCTCACTAGTTATACGTCTGTTCAGATTATCATTTTATTCCTGATTTAGTCTCGGTAGGTTGTATTTTTTCTTTTTAGCAATTTATCTATTTCTTCTAGGTTATCAAGATTGTTGGCATGTAATTGTTCTTAGTAGTCCTTTATGATCTCTTTTTTGTTTTGTTTTTTAAAAATTTATTTTTAATTGAAAGATAATTGCTTCATAATATTGTGTTGATTTCTGCTGTACAACAACTGGATCAGCCATTGTTTGTTGTTCAGTAGCCTAGTCATGCCCAACTCTTTGCAACTCCATGGACTGAAGCACACCAGGCCTCCCTGTCCCTCACCATCTTCCAAAAATTGCCCAAGTTCATGTCCATTGCATCAGTGATACCATCCAGATATCTCATCCTCTGATACCCTCTTCTCCTCTGCCCTCAGTCTTTCCCAGCATCAGGGTTTTTTTTCCAGTGAGTTTGCTGTTCGTATCAGATGACCAAAATATTGAAGTTTCAGCTTCAGCATCAGTCCTTCCAATGACTTCAGGGTTGATTGCCCTTAAGATTGACTGGTTTGATCTCCTTGCTGTCCAAGGGACTTTCAGGAATCCCTTTACAACTTCACAATAGTGTGTTGATTTCTGCTGTACAATAACTGAATCATCCATAATTATACTTGTATCCTCTCCCTCTTGAGCCTCCCTCACCTCCCCCATCCCACCCCTGTAGATCATCACAGAGCCCATTCTGGGCTCCGTGTGTTATGTAGCAACTTCTCACTAGCTATCTATGATCTATAATTTTAATTTATGTGACATCAATTTTGGTTGTTATATCTCCTCTAGAATTTCTTTTTTTGTTTTTTAATTTTATTCTTCTATTTTCCTTAGTTACTCTGGCTGAAGGTTCTAAAATTTTATTTTCATTTCAAAAGAACAAACATTTTCTATTGCTTGTTTCATTTATTCATGCATTGGTATATGCTTTGCAAATATTTCCTCCCATTCCATAGGTTGCCTTTTCATTTTTTAAATTGTTACTTTTCCTCTGTAGTTTTAAAATATGATGTAGTTCTACTTGTTGATATGTTTTTATTGCTTGTGCTTTTAGTGTCATACCAAAATCACTGGCCAGTCCAATATTAAGGAGTTTCTTCCCTATGTTTTCTTCTTAGAGTTTCAGTGTATCAGGTCCTATGTTTAATTTTTTATCCTATTTTAAGTTAATTTTTATGAGCTGTATAAGAGGGGCCCAATTTAATTTTCCTGCATCTGATTATTCAATTTTCCTAATATAATTTGCTGACCATACTTTATTCATTTAGTGTTTTTGGAACCTGTGTTAAATATTGGTTGACCATATATGTGGAGTTTATTTCTGGGCTCTCAATTCTATTCTATTGCTCTGTGTGTCTATGTTATGCCAGTCTCATGCCATTTTGATTACTGTAACATTGTAGTATAGTTTGAAATTAGGAGTGTGATTATTTCATCTTTGTTCTTTTTTCTTATGATTCTTTTGGCTATTTGGAGTATTTTGTGGTTCCACAAAAATGTTATGATATTTTTTCTATTTCTGTCAAAAATGCCATTGGAATTTTGATAGAGATTCTATTTAATTTACAGATGGCTTTGGATACTTGAGCATTTTAACACTCTTATTTCTTCCAATCCATGAACACAGGATAGATATCTTTCCATTTGTTTCTATCTTCTCAATTGCTTTCATTAAGGTCTTATAGTTTTACTTGTACATATGTTTCCTAAAGAGAGTTGACCCTCGAAAAACATGAGTTTGAATTGTGCAGATCCACATACATGAAATTTTTTTCAATAATAAATACTACAGTACAACATAATCCACAAATGGTTGAATCCATGGAGGTGGAACATGTGGTTACAGAGGAACAACATACATGGAGGACATACACTTGTAAGCTATATGCATATTTTTGGCTGCACAGGGCATGTACCACAACCCCATGTTGTTTAAGGGCTAACTGTATTTCACTGCTTTTGATAATTGTGTAAATGGGTTATCATTTTTTCAGATGTTTTGTTGTTAGTGTACAGAAATGAAACTGATTTTATGTTAATTTTATATCCTGTGACTTTACTGAATTTGTTGATTAGGTCCAATAATTTTGTGGCTGACTCTTTAGAATTTTTCTAAGTATGGGATCATATCATCTGCAGAAAATGATAATTTTCCTTTTTCCTTTCCAATTTAGATTCCCTTTATTTTCTTTCTTTTTTATTTTTTAAGTTATGAAAATATTATAACACATTGATAGGGGACTTGGCAAATACAGAACAAGGTTACATATTGTTCCAGCATATATTTCAATTGTATTTATTTAGATAATTTAAGAGTTTTAGTTGGAGTTTTAATATCAAACTCTCAAAAATAAGAAGAGTGAATAGACAGAAAAGTAAAATGATATGGTGGTGGTGGTTTAGTCATTAAGTCATGTCTGACACTTTGCAACCCCATGGGCTCTATGTAGTCGGCCAGGCTCCTCTGTCCATGGGATTCTCCAGGCAAGAGTAATGGAGTGGGTTGCCATTTCCTTCTCCAACCCAGGAATCGAACATGAATCTTCTACATTGCAGGCAGATTCTTTACCAACTGAGCTACAAGGAAAAATGATATAGTAGACCTGAAAAGCACTATGAACCAATTCAACATAATTACAGTTTATACAATTTTCACACAACAGCAGGATACAGATTCTATTTAAATTCCCATAAACTGTAAACCAGGAGACACTGGAACATATCCAGGGACATAACACAAAGTGCAGAAATTTCATGGTCTCAAGATATTGAAATCATACAGAATCTGTACTCTTATATCTGTGGAGTTATGTTAGAAATCAATATCAAAAGATGTTTGGAAATAACCCTCATATTTTCAAGTGCAGTGTGATACTTACCAAGAGAGATCTTTGACTTAACCACTGAAAGCCTCAATAAAGTTAAAAGACTGAAAATACAGAGGGTGAATGCAGGGAAGAAAGTATTCAAATGAGAAATTAATATCAAAATGAGAAATTAATACTAAGGATACTTTTAAAACCCCATGTATTTTGAAATGAAATACCCACTTTTAAATGATGAGTGTAAATAAAATAATTAAAAAAAAACCAGAATATAGTGGGGGACACAGAAGTGGACCCAAATTGGGACAGTACTATTACCATAATTGTTAAATGAACCTGTGTCTAAAATTCCCAGATATTTAAGAGGTTTTGCTTTTTCTTAATAATCTTTTTAATTTTTATTTTTATTGAAGTATGGTTGCTACACAATATTATATGTTGCAGGTGTACAGTATAGTGATTCACCATTTAAATCAATATAACACATTAAAATTAATGCATATGATTATTACAATAGAGAAACAATAAAAACAAAATGAAGAAAAAGAAATAAATGATGAGTGTATCTAAGAAGCCATAACAAGGAAAATTAGAAAATATTTGTAACAGAATAAAATGTAAAGAAAGTTTATCAGAATTTGTTCCTTGCATCTGAAACTTCTCAATGCAAATAAATACAATGTGGAATATTGAAAAGGCATGAAAACAAATAGCGGACACCAGCATAAAGTTTTGTGAAATTTGAACAAAATCTGTACCTTAGTTAGTAATATTGTATCACATGTTATTTTCCTGTTGATATTTTTTAAACAACATAATATTTCTGTATATTCTTGAAACTGGATTAGAGGTTTCAAGTCTCATTCAATTTTTTTAAATCACTAAAATAACAAGTTTTTTAGACTTTTAGCAGTAATAGTAGATGCCAGAATACATGGAACTATATCAAAATTTTGAGTGAATATAAATTAGAAATCTAGCATTCTATTCATACTTAGTCAAACAAGTAGAACCAAAATATCATACATTTTTCAGCTAAGCAAAAATTCATGTTTTATAAAATATATGTATTATATTGTAAACCCCAAACAGTCACTTTTTGTGATCCTATTACCATTTTCTTTTTTTTTCAGGTTAGTTAGGTTTATTTTTTTAATTTATTTTTTTTATTGTTTTTGTCATACAATGTCATGATATCACCATGGGTTTACATATGCTTCCCCTCCAGAACCCCCCTCCCTCCTCCCTCCCCGCTGGGAAATCTCTCTGCACCAGCCCCGGGCATCAATCCTGGGCTGGCGATTGATTAGACATATGATAATTAACTTGTTTCAATGCCCTTCTCCCATATCATCCCACCCTTACCCTCATCCACAAAGTCCACGAGTCTATTCTATACCATCTGCGTTCCTTTTGCTGTCTCGCATGTTGGGTTCTCGTTACCGTCTTTATAAATTCCATATATATGTGTTAATATACTGTATTGTTGTTTTTGCTTCTGGCTTACTTCACTCTGGATTTTCTTAGTTGTTTTGGGCTTATTGTTTTGTAGGTCTTTTCTCTTGTGTTTCTTATCTAGAGAAGTTCCTTTAGTACTTGTTGTAAAGCTGATTTTGTAGTGCTGAATTCTCTTAACTTTTACTTCCCTGGAAAGCTTTTTATTTCTCCATCAAATCTGAAGGAGAGTCTTGCTGGGTAGAGTATTCTTGGTTGTAAGTTCTTCCCTTTCATCATTTTAAATATATCGTGCCATTTCATTCCGGCTTGTAGAGTTTCTGTTGAGAAATCAGCTGATAACCTTATGGGAGTTTGCATGTCTTTTATTTGTTGTTTTTCCCTGTTGCTTTTACTATTTTATCTTTGTCTTTAATTTTTGTCAGTTTGATTACTGTGAGTTTCAGTGATTCCTCTTTGAGTTTATCCTGCCTGAGAGTATCTGTGCTTCCTGAACTTGGCTGACTATTTCGTTTCCCATGTTAGGGAAGTTTCCAGCTATTATCTTTTCAAATGTTTTCTCTGATACTCTCTCTGTCTCTTCTTCTGGGACACCAATAATGTTAATGCTGGTGCATTTAATGTTGTCCCAGAGGTCTCTTAAGAAATCTTCATTTTTTTTTCAATCATTTTTCTATATTCTGTTTTTCAGCAGTGATTCCCACCATTCTGTCTTCCAGGTCACTTATCTGTTCTTCTGCCTCAGTTAGTCTGCTATTGATTCCTTCTAGTGTATTGTTCATCTCTGTTTGCTTGTTCTTTATTTCCTTTACGTCTTTGGTAAACATTTCTTGCATCTCTTCCATCCTTTTTCCAAGATTCTGGAACATCTTCACTATCATTGTTATGAATTATTTTTCTGGATGGTTCCCTATTTCCACTCCATTTATTTGCTTTTCTTGGGTTTTATCTTTCCCCTTAATCTGGGACATCGTCATCTGCGTTTTCATTTTGATTAACTTTCTGTGATGTGGGTTTTGTTTTGGTGGCTACAGCTGTGGGATTGTAGTTCTTCTTGCTTCCTCTGTCTGCCCTGTAGTGGATGCAGCTAAGAGGCTTGTATAAGGGGTTGGCAGTGGGAAAAACTGGGTCTTGCTCTGGTGGGAAGAGCTCTGTCCAATAAACTGTAATCTGATTGTCTGCTGATGGGTGGGGCTGTGCTCCTTGTCTGTTAGTTGTTTGGCCTGAAGCAACCTAGCCCTGGAGTCTACAGGCTCTATGGTAGGGTTAATGTTGACCTCCAAGAGGACTCATGCCAAGGAGCACCTCCCAGGACTGCTGTTGCCAGTGCCCCCATCCACATGGCAAGCCACTTGCTGACCCACACCTCTGCAGGAGACCCTCTAACACTAGCAGGTAGGTCTGGTTCAGTTTTCTGTGGGGTCAGTGATCATTTTCCTTGGGTCCTGGTGGACACAAGATTTTGTTTGCGCCCTCTAAAAAGAGTGGAGTCTCTGTTTCTCCCAGTACTGTAGAAGTCCTGTAGTCAAATCCCACTGGCCATCAAAGTCAAATTCTCTGGGGATTCCTAGTCCCTTTGCTGGATCCCCAGGCTTGAGGGCCTCATGTAGGGCTGAGTACCTTTACAACAGTGTGAAGACTTCTTTGGTGTTAATGTTATCCAGTTTGTGGGTTGCCACCTGGTGGGTATGAGATTTTATTTTTTGTGGTTGCACTCCTCCTACCATCTTGTTGCTTCTTCTCCTTTGTCTTTGTATATGGGATATCTTTTTTGGTGGGATCCAGTATTCCTGCTGATGGTTGTTCAGTAGATAGTTTTGTTTTCAGTGTTCTTGCAGGAGAAAACGAGTGCACATCCTTCTACTCCACCATCTTGAACCAACACCCTCCCTCTATATTTATTTTTGTCTTGTCTAATTGTTTTATAAGGAGGACTAACAGTAGTATATTGAGTAAGAGTAGTATGAGCAGGCATCCTTGGCTTTTTCCTGATCTTAAATGAAAAGCTTTTAAATTTTCACCATTTAGTGTAGTGTTAGCTGTGGGTTTATCATATTACCTTTATTCTGTAGAAGTATGTTCCTTGTATATTCAGCTCATTGAAGGTTTTAATTAAAAATAGGTATTGTAGTTCAACAGGTGCTTTTCTCTGCTCTTTCAAAATAATCATATAATTTTATTTTTTCTGTTAATATAGTGTATCATGTTAATTGATTTACCTAACTGAACCATCCTTGCATTCCATGGATAAATCCCACTTGGTTATGATATATAATCTTTTTAATATATTGTTGAGATCAGTTTGCTGATATTTTGTTGAGAATTTTTGTGTCTGTATTCATCAGGGATATTGGTCTATAGTTTTCTTGTAGAGTTCTAATCTGACTTTGGTATTAGA
This sequence comes from Antilocapra americana, assembly GCA_007570785.1. Taxonomy (NCBI): domain Eukaryota; kingdom Metazoa; phylum Chordata; class Mammalia; order Artiodactyla; family Antilocapridae; genus Antilocapra; species Antilocapra americana. Next base: position 3,255,176 of record ML663487.1, on the reverse strand, counting down.
GTAATGCTGACCTTGTAAAATGAATTTAAAAGTGTTTCTTCAGCTTTGGTTTTTGAAAGGGTATAAGAAGGATTGATATTAATTTTTCTTTTAATGTTTAGTAGAATTCATTCATGAAGCCATCTGATCCTGGGGTTTTCCATATTTGGAGGTTTATGATTACTGATTCAATCTCCTACTCATTATTGGTCTGCTTATCTTTTCTATTTCTTCCTGAGTCAGTCTTGGTAGGCTGTATATTTTGGAAAATTTATCCATTTTTTATAACTTATCCAAGCTTTGGCATATACTGTTCATAGTAGTCTCTTACGATCCTATGTATTTCTGTAATGTCAGTTGAAAATCTCCTTAATTTTTGATTTTATTTATTTGCATCTTCTTTTTTTTATTAGTTTAGCTAAAGGTCTGTGAATTTTTTTGTTTTTCAAAAAATAGCTGTATCACTGCATTTTTTCTATTGTTTTTCAGGTCCATTTCATTTATATCTGCTCTAATATTTTGCTAACTTTGAGCTCAGTTATTTCTTTGTATAGTCTCTTGAGGCATATAGTTTGTTTGTTTTCAGCTACACCACATGTCTTCAGGATATATTAGTTATACAACCAGGGATGGAACACAGGCCCTGGCAGTGAGAGCACATAGTCCTAACCACTGGACTGCCAAGGAATCCCCTAGGGCATTTATTTGTGATCTTTCCATTTTTTTCCTCTTTTATTTATTTATTTACTTTTCTTTACATTATCGTGTTAGTTTTGCCATACATTGACATGAATCCACCATGGGTATACATGTGTTCCCCTTCCAGAACCCCCCTCCCACCTCCCTCCCGATTCCATCCCTCTGGGTCATCCCGATGCACCAGCCCTGAGAACCCTGTATCATGCATCAAAACTGGGGTGGTGATTCATTTCACATGTGATGATTTACATGTTTCAATGCAATCCTCCCATATCATCCCATCCTTGCCCTCTCCCATAGAGTCCAAAAGACTGTTCTATACATCTGCATCTCTTTTGCTTAATGCAGGCATTTATCAGAGTAAGCCTATCTCTCAAAACTGCATTTGTAGCATCACATAGGTTTGGTGTATTGTAGTGACATTTTCATTTGTTTTGAGATATTTTTGTTTTAATTTTTTTATTCCTTCTTTGACCCATTGGTTGTTCAGAAGTGTGTTTTAATTTCTACATATTTGTAGATCTACTGTTTCTTTTACTGTGTTCTTCCAGTTTCATACCATACAGTCAGAATAGGTATTGGTATGATTCCAGTTTTGTTTTCTGAGACTTAATTCTGTGTCATATCATTTGTTATCACAAAACAAACTAAAGAATGTTTTGTGTGCATTTGAGAAGAAAAGGTATTCTGCTTTTGTAGGATGGTATGTTCTATAAATGTCTGTTAGGTCTATTTAGTTTAATGTATAATTCAAGTCCATCATTTTCTTGTGGATTTTCTGTCTGAATGATCTATCCATTGTTGACAGTGGAGTATTGAAGTCCACTACTATTATTTTGCTGTTTTCTAACTTCCCTTCAGATTTGTTAGTATTTGCTTACTATATTTAGGTGTTTCAATATTATGTGCATATTTAATTATAATTATTATCTTATTGCTGAATTGACCCGTTCATTCAGCTATTCTGTGGCTTTTGATTGGTAAATTTAATCCATTTACATTTAGAGTTATTAGTGATATGTGAGGACTTCATTAATTCGATCTTATTTGCTGTTTTCTGGTTATTTTATACTTTCATTGTTTCTTTTTCCTTATGGTGGTTGCTGATGTTTGGAGTGACTTTGGCAGTTTCTAAAGTAAAATAACAATGAAGTTCGCCACATTGGTTGACTCTTTCATGAAAATTTCTTTGTAGCATGCAAAGCTGTTTGGTACCATTATTACCCACAATAGAACTTAGTTCAGAATTGGAGTCAATCCTCTCAAACCCTGTCTCTGCTTTACCAACTAAGTTTATGTACTATTCTACTTTTTTTTGTCATTTCAACAGTCATCACAACTTCTTTACCAGGAATATATTCTATCTCTGAAAACCATTTTCTTTGCTTATTCATAAGAATCAACTCCTCATCCAATAAAGTTTTGCCATGAGATTGCAGTGATTCAGTCACATTGTCAAGCTCCACTTCTAGTCCTAGTTCTATTTCCACTATAGCTGCAGTTACTTCATCCACTGAAATCTCAAACCCCTCAAAGTTATCCATGAGGGTTGGAATCAACATCTCCCAAACTCCTGTTAAATGTTGATATTTGATCTCTTCCCATAAATCATGGATGTTCTTAATGACACTTAGAATGGTGAATCCTTTCCAGAGGGTTTTCAATTGACATTTATTCCATCAGAGGAATCACTATTTATGTTAGCTATAAACTTACCAAATATATTTCTTAGATAACAAATTTGAAAGTTGAAATTGCTCCTTAAACTATGGTTTGCAAAACAGATATTGTATTTTAGCAGGCATGAAAACAACATTAATCTCATTGTACATTTCCAGCAGGTCTCTTGGGTGGCCAGGTGCATTGTCAGTGAGTAGTAATATTTTGAAATTAGTCTTTTTTTCCTGATTATTGTGTCTTAACATTGATATAAAAGTATTTAGTAAATAATGTTGAACAGATGTGTGCTGTCATCCTGACTTTGTTGTTCCATTTATAGGGTACTGGCCGAGTAGATTTAGCATAATTCTTAAGGGCACTAGAATTTTTGGAATGGCTTCAACTTAAAGTCATCAGCAATATTATGCCATAACAATAGTCAGCCTGTTCTTTGAATTATTTTTTAATGTTTAAAATATTTATTATTTTAACTTTTAAAAATTTTGGCTGTGCCAAATCTTAGTTGTGGCACACAAGACCTTTAGTTGCAGCACACGGGATCTAGTTCCCAGACCAAGGATGGAACCTGGAACCCCTGCATTGGGAACATGGAGTCTTAGCCACTGGATCTCCAAGGAAGTCCTTATTCTTTTCATCTTTGACATCAGACATTGACTTTTCCTATCAAGCTACAGAAGTCCTAGATGACAGCTTCTAATATAGGGGTTATTTTGGTTTGTACTGAAAATCTTTTACTTTTATTAAGTATCTTAACTAGACCTTCTGGATAAACTGCTGCAGCTTCTACATCAGCACTTGCTGCTTAACTTTGTATTTTGATGTTATGTAGATGAATTCTTTCCTTAAACTTTATGACCCAACCTCTGCAAGCTTCAATTTTTTCTTCTGTGGCTTCCTTGTCTCTCTTGGCATTCTTAGAATTGTAGAGAGCTAGGCCTTGCTCTGGTTAGGCTTTGGCTTAGGAATTTTTTCCCGTATCAACAAAAAGGCTATTTCACTTATCATTCATGTATTCAGTGGAGTAACACTTTTAATTTGCTTCAAGAATTTTTCCTTCACATTTACAAGTTGGCTAGCTGTTTGGCACAAAACGGTCTAGCTTTTGCCCTGTCTCAGCTTTCAACATGCCTTCCTCACTAAACTTAATCATTTCTAGCTTTTGATTTATAGTGAGAGATGTGTGACTCTTCCTTTCACTTAGAAGTCATTGTAGGGTTATTAATTTGCCTGATTTAAATATTGATATATCTCAAGGAATAGGGAGGCCTGAGGAAAGGAAAAGCAATGAGGGAATGGCTGCATGGTAAAGCAATCAGAACACACATAACAGTTATCAGTTAAGTTCTCTGCCTTATATGTGTGCAGTTTGTGGTGATCCAGAACAATGAACAATAGTAACATCAAAAATCCCTAATCACAGATATAACAAATATAATAAACCTGAAAATTTTGAAAAATTGCAAGAATTATCAAAATGTGATATTTTAGTAAAAAATGTTGGTAACAAAATGTGGCACAGAGAAACAAAGGGAGCAAATCCTGCTGGGAAAATGGCACCAATAGACCTGCTCAATGCAGGATTGCCACAGAACTTCAGTTTTTACAATACATAGTAATGATGAAGAGCTGTAAAGTGAAGCACAATAAAATGAGGCATGCCTGTATTCATTTTATGTATTTGGGTGTCCAGTTATCTCAAGGTTTGGGAAGTTTTCGACTATTATTTCTTTAAACATATATTGTGCTCCCTTCTTCCTTGCTTCTTACATTTCTTGATTATTCTAATACTTGTTCTTTTATTGGAATTCAATGAACCACGTAGGCTTTATTTGGTCTTTTTGATTCTTTTTTTTTTCTTTGCTCACCTATAACTGGTGAACAACAAACTGTGGAAAATTCTTAAAGAGATGGGAATACTAGACCTGGAATACTTTACCTGCCTCCTGAGAAACCTGTATGCAAGTCAAGAAGCAGCAGTTAGAACTGGACATGGAAGAACAGACTGGTTCCAAATTGGGAAAGATATGTCAAAGCTTTATATTGAAAAAAAAAGCTGTATATTGTCACCCTGCTTATTTAACTGATATGCTGAATACATTATGAGAAATGCTGGGCTGTGTGAATCACAAACTGGAATCAAGATTTCCAGGAGAGATATCAACAACCTGAGATATGCAGATGAAATTATTTAATGGCAGAAAGTGAATAAGAACTATAGAGTCTCTTGTTGAAGGTGAAAGAAGAGTGAAAAAGCTGGCTTAAAACCCAACATTCAGAAAATTAAGATCATGGCATCCAGCCCCATCACTTCATGGCAAATGGATGGGGAAACAATGGAAACAGTGACTGACTTTATTTTGGGGGCCAAAATCACTGCAGATGGTGATGTGACCATGAAATTAAAAGACACTTTCTCCTTGGAAGAAAAGCTATGGCAAACCTAGACAGCATATTAAAAGGCACAGATATTACTTTCCTGACAAAGGTCTGTCTAGTCAAAGATATGGTTTTTCCAGTAGTCATATATGCATGTGAGAATTGGACCATAAAGAAGGCTGAGCACCGAAGAATTTTTGAACTGTGGTGTTGGAGAAGACTCTTGAGAGTCCCTTGGACTGCAAGGAGATCAAGCCAGTTAATCATAAAGGAAGTCAATCCTGAATATTCACTGGAAGGAATGATGCTTAAACTGAAATTCCATTACTTTGGCTACCTGATGCAAAGAGCTGACTCATTAGAAAAGACCCTGATCCTGGGAAAGATTGTAGGCAGGAGGACAAGGGGATAACAGAGGACAAGATGGTTGGAGGGCATCATTGACTCAAAGGACATGAGTTTGAGCAAGCTCTGGGAGATGGTAAAGGACAGGGAAGTCTGGTGTGTTGCAGTCCATGGGTCACAAAGAGTCAGACATGACTGAGCAACTGAACAGCAACAGCAAAACTGGGTTATTTGAAAAGTCCTATCCTCTAACTCTCGTATTCAATCTTTCATTTTCTCTACCAAACTGCAGATGCTCTCTATTGTGTTTTTAATTTCATTTACTGTGTACTTCAGTGGCAGAATTTCTGTTTGGTTCTTTAATATGATTCCTAGCTCATTGGTAAAAAAAGAAAATCTCGTTTTGATCAAGTGTTTCTTTCAGGATCTTGTTGAATGGTCTTTCTCAGTTTTCTTCTAGCTCATTGAGTTTCTTCAAAATTTCAAGTTTGAATTCATTATCAACTAGATTGAAAAATATTATGCTTTTGAGGTCTGTTGTTGGGGAATTATTATTTTCCTTTTGTGATGATATATTTCTTTGGTTTTTCACATTCCTTGTAATTTTGTATTGCTACTTTTGCATTTGAAGTAGAATATACCTTAAATCTTTACTAGTTACCTTCAGTGTGGGGTATCTGTTTGATGGTGGTATTTTTTCTGTCTTGTGTTTTTGTTGACAAAAACCTGTATCATTGCATCTGTACCCCTGCACTACTCTTCTTGTTCCCTCTTATGGTAGAGTTCTTAAGCTTTATGTCTTCTCTGGCTCTTACAAGTCAACAGGCTGACTACTGGAAAGCTCTTTTATTTTCCAGAAAATGGCACTATAGCTCAGGTTTTTGTTCTCTCCCTTGCCCATAGAATTGAGCCTGTTTTCTGTGTATTCTCCCTTGTCTATTGGAGCTCTCTATCATGTGCCACACACCAAGGCACACATAGCATCTGGCCTCAGAATGAGAGGAGCTATGGGTTTAGCAATCAGGATGTTGAGGTGGCTGCAGATCCAGAAGAGAGATCCCTGGGTATGGTATTCTCAGAGGCTCATGGATATATTTCCTGCTGAGCTCAATCCCTTTAATGCCCTTGGAAATTCTTATATACCTTTTCCCCAGTATCCTTCCTTCCCTCAGTCTCAACTCAGTACTTTGAGTGCTCCTGGATAAAATGTTTCACCAGTCGGATCCCACACAACTGGGGGAGCCACTTACTCACTGCTCTCCTTTTTCACTGAAGGAGAAATCACTGCAGCTAGTTAAATCAACCTCATACAGTATATACTTGGTGTGGGTAACTTTCTTTCTGCCCAATGCTATGCTGGAATCTCCCATCAGGAAGGATAGACTTTTGTAAATTCTCTCTGTGAGTAGGAAACTGTTTTTCCCTAAATATGTTGAGAGGAATCTGGGCAAGTTTGCTGTTTTCTGGTTCTGCAGGTTCCAAAGCCTGTACTGAGGTTGGTCTGCCTATAACCAGGTATACAGACTCCTCCCAGTCCACTGGTATATGGTGTTATATCCCACAACAATTCTTTTGTTGGTCAAGAGACGTCAAATTCATTGTCAGAAAGAGGGATTAAAAAGAAGAATGTCTTACACCACATCATGCTGTAATTTCCCGTTTCACTTATTCTTTGACACTTTGATTGTTCAAGAGTGTGCTGTTTGTTCAGTTCATTTCACTTGTTCAGTCATGTCCAACTATTTGTGACTTCATGAACTGCAGCACACCAGGCCTCCCTGTCCATCACCAACTCCTGGAGTTTACCCAAACTCATGTCCTTTGAGTCATTGATGCCATCCAACCATCTCATCCTCTGTTATCACTTTCTCCTCCTGCCCTCAATCTTTCCCAGGATCAGGGTCTTTTCGAATGAGTCAGTTCTTCCCATCAGGTAACCAAAGTTCTAGAGTTTCAGCTTCAACATCAGTCATTCCAAGGAACACCCAGGACTGATCTCTTTTAGGATGGACTGGTTGGATCTCTTTGCAGTCCAAGGGACTCTCAAGAGTCTTCTCCAACACCACAGTTCAAAAGCGTCAATTCTTTGGCGCTCAGCTTTCTTTATATTCCAACTCTAACATCCATATATGACTACTGGAAAAACCATAGCCTTGATTAGATGGACTGTGTTGACAAAGTAATGTCTCTGCTTTTTAATAGGCTGTCTAGGTTGGTCAAAACTTTACTTCCAAGGAGTAAGCATTTTTTAATTTCATGGCAGCAATCACCATCTGAAGTGATTTTGGAGCCCCCAAAATAAAGTCAGCCCTTGTTTCCACTGTTTCCCCATGAAGCAATGGGATCGCATGCCATGATCTTAGTATTCTGAATGTTGAGGTTTAAGCCAACTTTTCCACTCTCCTCTATCACTTTCATCAAGAGGCTCTTTAGTTCTTTATTTTTTCCATAAGAGTGGTGTCATCTGCGTATCTGAGGTTATTGGTATTTCTCCTGGCAATCTTGATTAAAGCTTGTGCTTCTTCCAGCCCAGCTTTTCTCATGATGTACTCTGCATATAAGTTAAGTAAGCAGGGTGACAATATAGAGCCTTGACATACTCCTTTTCCTATTTGGAGCCAGTCTGATGTTCCACATCAAGTTCTAACTGTTGCTTCCTGACCTACATACAGGTTTCTCAAGAAGCAGTTCAGGTGGTCTAGTATTCCCATCTCTTTCAGAATTTTCCACAGTTTATTGTGATCCACACAGTCAAAGGCTTTGACATAGTCAATAAAGCAGAAATAGATGTCTTTCTGGAACTCTCTTGCTTTTTCAATGATCCATCAGATGTTGGCAATTTGATCTTTGGTTCCTCTGCCTTTGCTACAAGCAGCTTGAACATCTGGAAGTTGATGGTTCACGTATTGCTGAAGCCTAGCTTGGAGAATTTTGAGCATTACTTTGCTAGCATGTGAGATGAGTGCAATTGTGTGGTAGCTTGTGCATTCTTTGGCATTGCCTTTCTTTGGGATTGGAATGAAAACTGACCTTTTCCAGTCCTGTGGCCACTGCTGAGTTTCCCAATTTTGCTGGCATATTGAGTGCAGCACTTTCACAGCATCATCTTTTAGGATTTGAAATAGCTCAACTGGAATTCCATCACCTCCACTAGCTTTGTTTATAGTGATGCTTCCTAATGCCCAGTTGATTTCACATTCCAGGATGTCTGGCTCTAAGTGATCACAGCATCGTGATTATATGGTTCGTGAAGTTCTTTTTTGTACACTTCTTCTGTGTATTCTTGCCACCTCTTCTTAATATCTTCTGCTTCTGTTAGGTCCATACCATTTCTGTCCTTTATTGAGCCCATCTTTGCATGAAATGTTCCCTTGGTGTCTCTAATTTTCTTGAAGAGATCTCTAGTCTTTCCCATTCTAATGTTTCCCTCTACTTCTTTGCATTGATCACTGAGGAAGGCTTTCTTATCTCTCCTTGCTCTTCTTTGGAAGTCTGCATTCAAATGGGTATATCTTTCCTTTTCTCCTTTGCTTTTCTCTTCTCTTCTTTTCATGGCTATTTTTACGGAAAGCCATTTTTCTTTTTTACATTTTTTTTACATTTTTTTTCTTGGAGATGGTCTTGATTACTGCCTCCTTTACAATGTCATGAACCTCCATCCATAGTTCATCAGGCAGTCTATCAGATCTATTCCATTAAATCTATTTCTCACTTCCACTGTATAATCATAAGGGATGTAATTTAGGTCATACCTGAATCATCTAGTGGTTTTCCCCACTTTCTTCAATTTAAGTCTGAACTTAGCAATAAGGAGTTCATGATCTGAGCCACAGTCACCTCCTGGTCTTGTTTTGCTGACTCTATAGAGCTTCCCCATCTTTGGCTGCAAAGAATATAGTCAATCTGATTTTGGAGTTGACCACGTGGTGGTGTCCATGTGTAGAGTCTTCTCTTGTGTTGTTGGAAGAAGGTGTTTGCTATGTATGACCAGTGTGTTCTCTTGGCAATACTTTATTAGCCTTTGCCCTGCTTCATTTTGTACTCCAAGGCCAAGTTTACCTGTTACTCCAGGTGTTTCCTGACTTCCTACTTTTGCATTCCCATCCTCTATAATGAAAAGGACATTTTTTTGGGTGGTTGATATCTATATATTTGTGATTTTTCCAGTTTTCTTTCTGTTATTCTTCTCTAGTTTCATTTCATCATGGAAAGAATAGATACCTGATATGTTTTCAGTCTTAAACTTATTAAGATATGTTTTGTCATGTAATATATGATTTACCTCAGATATTATTCCATATAAATATTTTCTCTGACAAGTCCACAGTGTTCTAAAGTGGCCCAGAGTGTTGTTCAGGTTCTCTGTTTCCTGTTGATCTTATGTGTGGATGTTCTATTCATTAGTGTTGAAAAATCCTACTGTTGTTATGTTGATCTGTATTTTCCTTTTAGGTTTTTTTTTTGAGTGTTCAGCAAATGTTTAATCAAGGCTTCTATAATGAATCAGTATTGAATTTAAAAGATATTTATGTGTGTTAAAAGTGATTAAATATAGATGCCACTTCCAATAATCAATTATATTTTTTCTTTAAGAAAGCCATATCAATTTAATCTTATTTATAGCAATACAGATTGAGGTTTACACTAATTCAGGTGCTTTCAATTATGAAAAAAAGTACTTGATTACCTAATAAAGTTTGAAGGCAAAAGGGGAAAGGGGAAGCAGAAGATGAGATGTTTAGATAGTTACAGCATCACTGACTAAATGGACATGTATCTGCGCAAATTCTGGGATATAGTGAAGGACAGGGGAGCCTCACATGCTGAAGTCCATGGGGTCACAAAGAGCTGGACACGTCTTAGCAACTGAACAACAATAGCATAGAGAATAACTATAGTCATGAATTATTTATGATTTTAATAACAGATAATTCCTTTCTCCTTGCATATTATTCACTTGGGCTAATCTTTTCTTATTTCAGGTATATTTTGATTTTATAAAAATACCTCTCCATATGTACCCCACTATGATTTGTAAGTGGCAATAATGAGTAGTGACAATTCTGTTAGACCATTTAGGAAGAGATGGATCTTAAGGACTACTTTTTAGCTGGTTTACAGTGTCATGATTTCTTGATTGATGACACACTCCATAGAATATTAGGTGACATAGAAGGAAAGTATAAGCAAGGTGGAAAGATAGCCCTCAGAATGGGGGAAAATAATGGCAAACAGAACAACTGACAAAGAATTAATCTCCTTGTAGATCTGTCAGCATTTGTTTAACATATTTGGGTTCTCTGATTTTAAGTTCATATATATTTATACTCATTATATTTTTCTGTTGAACTGATCCTTCTATCATTATAAATATCCTTCTGTGTCTCTTATGAACATTTTGAACTTAAAGTCTGTTTTGTTTGCTACAAATATGACTACCTCTACTTCTTTGTTCTATTCCATTTGGATGGAATAGATTTTTTTCATTCTTTCATTTTCAGCCTATATGTGGCCTTAAATATAAAATTAGTCTCTTGTATACTACAAAGCTACAGTCATCAAGAGAGTATGGTACTAGTTCAAAAAACAGAAATAGAGACCAACGGAACTAGATAGAAAACCCAGAGATAAACCCATGTACCTTTGGTCACCTAATCTATGACAAAGGAGACAAGAATATTCCATGGAGAAAAGATAGTTTCTTCAATAAGTGGTGCTGGGAAAACTGGACAGCTCCATGTAAAAGAATGAAATTAGAGCACTTCCCAACACCGTTACCAAAAATAAACTCAAAATGGATTAAAGACCTATTGTAAGGCTGGATACTATAAAACTGAAAAGGAAAACATGGGTAGAACACTCTTTGATATAAATCGCAGCAATGTCTTTTTTGATCCATCTCCTAGAGTAGTGACAATAAAAACAAAAATAAACAAGTGAGACCTAATTAAACTTATAAGATTTTGCACAGTTAAAGAAACCATAAGCAAGACAAAAATACAACCCTCAGAATGGGAAAAAAGCATTTGCAAACAACGCAACTGACAAGGGATTGATCTTCAAAATATATGGACAGCTCATGAAGCTCAATATCAAAAAATCCCAAACAATCCAATTGACAAATGGGCAGAAGCCCCAAATAAACGTTTATCCAAAGAAGACACAAACGCATGAAAAGATGCTCAATGTCTCTAATTATTATAGAAATGAAAATCAAACCTACAATGGGATATCAGCTCACACTAGTCGGAATGGTCATCATGAAAAAAAAAAATGTACAAGCAGTAAATCCTGGAGAGGATGTGGAGGAAAAGTATCCCCCTTACACTACTGGTAAGATTTTAAATTGGTACAGCCACTATTGAGAGCAATAATATAAAATATGTATATAATAATACAAAAAATATGTAGGTTCCATCAAAACCTAAAAATAAAATTACCATATGATCTAGCAATCCCACTTCTGGGCAATTACCCAGAAAAAAACATAACTCAAAAAGATACATGTCCCCAATGTTCATTGCAACATTGTTCCAAGATATGGAAGTAACCAAAATGTCCATCAACATAGGAATGGAGAAGGAAGAGGTGGTACATATATTCGATGGAATATTAGCCATAAAAAAGCACAGATTGTGCCATTTTCAGAGATGTGGATGGACCTAGAGACTAAATCATAAAGAGAAAAAAAATTATATATTAATGCATACATGACTGAGCAACTAACATACATACCATACACATACGTGGACTCTAGAAAAATGGTACAGATGAACTTATTTGCAAAGCAGAAATAGAGACACAGACATAGAGAACAAATGTACAGCTACTAAAGCAGGAATAGGGGTAGGATGGATTGGGAGATTGGGATACACAAACACACACACACACACAGGACTATATATGTATAAAATAGATAACTATTGAGAATTGACTGTATAGCATAGGAAACTACTGCATGCTTTGTGATGACTTAAATGAGAAGGAAATCCAAAACGGAGAGAAATATATATATATATATATATATACACACACACACATATATATATATAATATATGTATATATTATATATATATGTATATATAATGTATATATATACCTATAGCTGATTCACATTGCTGTACAGCAGAAACTAACACAACACTGTAAAGCAGCTATATTCCAATGAAAAATTAAAATGAGTCTTTTGTAGATAGTATATATTAGATTTTGTTTTCTTTAAAAATGCATTCATTCACTATATTATTTTGATTGAAGAGTTAAATCCATATATATTTAATATAGTTATTAATAGGGAAGAAATTACAATTGCCATTTTGTTCATTGTTTTCTGTTTGTAGCTCTTTCGTCCCTCTTTTCCTCTTGCTATCTTTCTTTGTGTCTCCTTGATTTTTGTAACAACATGCTTTCATTCTTTTCCAGTTTTCTTTTGTGTATTTTTATAGTTTTTTATGTGATTTACATGGGAATTATATAAAATACCTTATAGTTCTAACAATCTATTTTATGTCCATAATGATTTCAATTGCATGCAGAACTTACACAGTTTTTTTTACTTCTTCTGTCCCCAAACTTCATGTTATTGATGTCACAAATTACATAATTTGTATTCTGTATCCATTAACACATTTTATAATAGTTATATTTTTATACTTTGGTCTTTTAGCTTCTATATAAGAATTAAGTGATTTAGGAACCACCACTAGAGTACTATAATATTCTGCTTTGTTTATATATTTACCTTTACCAGTGAAATTTATGGTTTCATGTTGCTTTCTATCATTCTTATGTGTGATATTGAAGGACTCCTTCTATTGTTTATTCTAAGGCAAGTATAGTGGTAGTGAAATATCTCAGCCTTTGTTTATCCAGGAAAGTCTTTATCCTTCCTTTTTTGAGGACCATTTTTCCAAAAATAATATTCTGATTTGGCAGATTTTCCCTTTCAGCACTTTGAATATATCATCCTACTCTCTCTTGTTCAGCAAGATTTCTGCTGACAAATCCACTGATAGTTTTATAAGAATACCCTTTGGCTAAGTCTCTTTCCTCTTGAAGATTTCAAAACTATTTGTCTTTTTGATATTTGACAATTTTATTACAATGTGTCTCAGGGTAGATTACTTTGTTTATCATAATTGGAATTCACCAGGCTTCTGATGCTACTGGAAATCAGAGGAGAAACAACTCTAGAAAGAATGAAGAGATGGAGCCAAAGCAAAAACAACAGCCAGTTGTGAATGTGACTGGTGATGGAAGCCAGGTCTGATGGTATAAGAGCAATGTTGCATAGGAACCTGGAATGTTAGGTCTGTGAATCAAGGCAAATTGAATGTGGTCAAACAGGAGATAGCAAGAGTGAATGTCGACATTTTAGGAATCAGTGAATTAAAATGGACTGGAATGGGTAAATCTAACTCAGATGACCATTATATCTACTACTGTGGGCAAGAATCCCTTAGAAGAAATGAAATAGCCATCATAGTAAAAAAAAAAAAAAAAAAAAAAGAGCCCGAAATGCAGTAATTGGATGCAACCTCAAAGATGACAGATTGATTTCTGTTCGTTTCCAAGGCAAACAATTCAATATCACAGAAGAAGAAGCTGAAGTTGAACGGTTCTATGAGGACCTACAAGACCTTTTAGAGCTAACACCCCCAAAATGTGTCCTTTTCATTATAATGGACTACAGTGCAAAAGTAGGAAGTCAAGAAAAACCTGGAATAACAGGCAAATTTGGCCTTGGAGTACATAATGAAGCAGGGCAAAGGCTAATAGAGCTTTGCCAAGAGAATGCACTGGTCATAGCAAACACCCTCTTCCAACAACACAAGAGAACACTCTACACATGGACATCACCAGACAGTCAACACTGAAGTCAGACTGATTATATTCTTTGCAGCCAAAGATGGAGAAGTTCTATACAGTCAGCAAAAACAAGACTGGGAGCTGACTGTGGCTCAGATCATGGACTCCTTATTCCCAAATTCAGACTTAAATAGAAGAAAGAGGGGAAAACCACTAGACCAATAAGCTATGACCTAAATCAAATCCCTTACGATTATACAGTGGAAGTGAGAAATAGATTTAAGGGAATAGATTGGATAGACAGTGTGCATGATAAACTATGGATGGAGGTTTGTGACACTGTATAGGAGACAGGGATCAAGAGCAGCCCCAAGAAAGAGAAATGCAAAAAAGCAAAATGTCTATCTAAGGAAACCTTACAAATAGCTGTGAAAAGAAGAGAAGAGAAAAGCAAAGGAGTAAAGGAAAGATACCCATTTGAATGCAGAGTTCCAAGAAATAGCAAGGAAAGATAAGAAAGCCTTCCTCAGTGATCAATAAAAAGAAATAGAGGAAAGCAAGAGAATGGGAAAGACTAGAGATCTCTTCAAGAAAATTAGAGATACCAAGGGAACATTTCATGCAAAGATGGGCTCGATAAAGGACAGAAATGTTATGGATCTAACAGAAACAGAAGATATTAGGAAGAGGTGGCAAGAATACACAGAAGAACTCTACAAAAAAAGATCTTCTTGACCCAGATAATCATGATGGTGTGATCACTCTCTTAGACCTAGACATCCTGGAATATGAAGTCAAGTTGGCTTTAGGAAGAATCACTATTAGCAAAGCTAGTGGAGGTGATGGAATTCCAATTGAGCTATTTCAAATCCTGAAAGATGATGCTGTGAAAGTGCTGCACTCAATATGCCAGCAAATTTGGGAAACTCAGCAGTGGCCACAGGACTGGAAAAGGTCAGTTTTCATTCCAATCCCAAAGAAAGGCAATGCCAAAGAATGCTCAAGCTACCACATGATTGCACTCATCTCACATGCTAGCAAAGTAATGCTGAAAATTCTCCAAGCCAGGCTTCAACAGTACGTGAACCATCAATTTCCAGATGTTCAAGCTGGTTATAGCAAAGGTAGAAGAACCAAAGATCAAATTGCCAGCATCCGTTAGATCATCGAAAAATCAGGAGAGTTACAGAAAAGCATCTATTTCTGCTTTATTGACTATGCCAAAGCCTTTGACGTGTGGATCGCAATATATTGTGGAAAATTCTGAAAGAGATGGGAATACTAGACCACCTGACCTGCCTCTTGAGAAATCTATATGCAGGTGTGGAAGCAACAATTAGAACTGGACATAGACCAATAGATTGGTTCCAAATCAGGAAAGGAGTATGTCAAGGCTGTGTATTGTCTCCTGATTATTTAACTTATATGCAGAGTACATCATCAGAAATGCTGGGCTGGATGAAGCACAAGTGGAGTCAAGATTGCCGGGAGAAATATCAATAACCTCAGATATGCAGATGACACCACCCTTATGGGAAAAAACAAAGAACTAAAGAGCCTCTTGATGAAAGTGAAAGAAGAGGGTGAAAAAGTTGGGTTAAAGCTCAACATTCAGAAAACTAAGATCATGGCATGTAGTCCCATCACTTCATGGCAAATACATGGGGAAAGAGTAGCTGACTTTATTTTGGGGGCTCCAAAATCACTTCAGATGGTGATTGCTGCCATGAAATTAAAAGATGCTTACTCCTTGGAAGGAAAGCTATGATCAACCTAGACAGAATATTTAAAAGCAGAGACATTACTTTGTCAACACAGTCCATCTACTCAAGGCTATGGTTTTTCCAGTAGTCATACATGGATGTGAGAGTTGGACTATAAAGAAAGCTGAGCACAGAAGAATTGATGCTTTTGAACTGTGGTGTTGGAGAAGACTCTTGAGAGTCCCTTGGACTGCAAAGAGATCCAACCATTCCATCCTAAAGGAAGCCAGTCCTCAATCTTCATTCGAATGACTGATGTTGAAGCTGAAATTCCAATACTTTGGCCAACTGATGGGAAGAGCTGACTCATTGGAAAAGACCCTGATGCTGGGAAAGATTGAAAGTGGGAGGACAAGGGGACAGCAGAGGATGAGATGTTTGCATGGCATCGCCAACTCAATGGACATAAGTTTGAGTCACCTCTTGGAGTTGGTGATGGACAGGGAGGCTTGGTGTGCTGCAGTCTATGGGGTTGCAAAGAGTCAGACATGACTGAGTGACTGAACTGATCTGAACTGAACTGGTCTTCTGAATGTAGATGTCCATTTTCTTCCTTAGGTTTGAGAAATTTTGTCATTCTTTCTTTACATAAGCTTTCTGCCCTTTTCTGTCCCTCTTCTCTGTCTGGGATTCCTATTATGCATATTTGAATTTGTTTGCTGTTGTTATATATGTCCCTTAGGCTTTCCTCACACTTTTTTCTTTATGATTCTCTGGTTAATTTTAAGTGACTTTTCTTTGGTTTACTGATTTTTTTCTTCTGACTGATGAAGTGTAGTCATTAACACCTCTGGTGAATTTTTTGTTCTGTTATTATATTTTTCAGTTCCAAAGTTTCTGCTTAGTTCATTTTTGTATTTTCTCTTTGTTAGTATTCTAATTTTATCTATGCATCATTTCCTGAGCTTAAACATCTTTATGATGGTTATTTTGAATTCCTTGTCAGGTCATTCATAAAAGTATTTTTCTTTTGGGTCATTTTCTGGAGTTTTTTTTTTTTCATTTGATTGGGCTGTGTTCTGCTGTTTCTTCATGTGCCTTTATAATTTTTGTAGTGAGATATGCACATTTGACAAAACAGCCACCTTTCCTTTGCCTATTGACTTTATACAGCAAAAGACCTTTATCAATCATCCCAGCTAGAAATTCTGGTAGTCTCTCAGATATTTTCTGTGAATGTATTTTCTCTGAACGTGTAAATTCCCTATTTTAGAGATATTTGCTTGGTTATTTTTTTCAGATGTTATTTCTTTCTCCCTCTAATGTCTATCTGTAGTACCTCTAAAGGTTTTGTAGAGCTGCAGTAAGCTGTCCAGCTCTCTTTTGTTCTCAGCGGCCCCAATCTTGTATAGTATTCTGAGTACTGTCAATATTCTGAGTCTGGTGAGACAGAAACCAGTTCCTCAGGCAGCATCCCTTTGTTCCCAAAAGCCAGAGTATTACATGTTCCAATCGTCTCTCTGCCTGTCCCCTCCCCAAGGGAGAACCTCTGAGCTGTATCAACCTGTTTGTTATAACGTGTGCCTCTGGAATAGCAGCAAAACTTCCAGTTCTCCTTTGTTCTCAGAGGCCTGCAGGCATCTAGAGTATGCCAGGTCCTGTCAGCATTCTGAGACAGGTGAACTAGTGACCAGCTGCTTCAAAACCTGAATGTTGGATATATGCTCCAAATCTTTTCCTCCTCAGGGAGAAGCCAGGAGTTTTGGATTTTCTCCCATTATTCTGTGTTGAACTGGGTAGGTGGGGGGACTATGACAAGTAGATGCATGCTACTTCAAACTTAGCCCTTGTTTTCAGTATCTCCCTATATGATGTGTATTCCTACCAGTACCCAGATTCAGGCAAGAAAGATTCCAGTTCCCTGGGCAGTTCAGTGAAAGGTCTGAACATTAGGCATGTGTTTCTGCCGTCTTTCCCTCCCTAGGAAGAAGCCAAAACCTGGGAACTTTTCCCCAAATGCAGTACGCTGAGACAGTGAGAAGGAGTACGGTAAATGAGAGACACACATTTTATTACTGGGGTTAATGCAACTGATTTCACACTCAGCTAGATGCAGGAAACTTTAAATGGTTTGTGGATTTCTCACAAAGAGTAATTATCTTTGTATTTTTGAATCAGTGCTTCTCTGAGAAGGAGAGTCTGGGATTTCCTGTTCCACCATCTTGTTGACATAACCAGTCTTTAATTTTATTGTTTGTTTTCTGTTTTTTCCCTCTGTTTTTCTTCCCTCATCAAATACCTTTTCAGCTCCAAATTCTTTTTCATCTCCTTCTGGGTCTCAAGTGATATAGATCTTAATTTTTTGTTATCATTCTACTGATCTCTGAGCCTTTGCTTTTTCCTTTTTTTTCCCACTCTGTTTTTTCTCTTTGTTCAGACTGGGTCAGTTGAAGACTGTGATCTAGCTTCAGTTTTACTGATTCTGTTCTCTCTCATTTCTACTCTAGTACTGCATCCATCTAGCAATTTAAACAATTTTTGACCATTTTTTTCATTTCCATATTTTCCATTTGGTTCTTTTAAAAACAAGTCCTTTTTCTATGGTTAATTTTCTGATTTTTCAAGATAATTCTAAATTGTCTTTTGAGGCATTTTTATGATAGCAACCTTGAAATTGTCAGATAACCGTAATGGTGTCAGTTAATTGTGTTTTTTTTTAATTCAAATTGTGTGTGGGGGGGTGGTTTTTGTTGTTGTTGTTCTTCTTAGTATGAAGAGTGATTTTTATTGCATCTTGGGCAGTTTAGTTACTATTTTAGGGGTCTCTTGATCCTTTTAAAATCTCCTATTTTAGCAGGCAGTCATTGTATTTATCAACAACCTCAGATATGCAGAAGATGCCACTTTAATGGCAGAACTGAAGAACTAAACAGCCTCTTGATGAGAGTGAAAGAGAAGAGTGAAAAAGCTGGCTTAAAACTCAACATTCAAAAAACTACGATCATGGCATCCAGTTCCATCACTTCATGGCAAATAGAAGGGAAAAGAGTAGAAGCAGACACAGATTTTGTCGTCTTGGGCTCCAAAATCACTGTGGACAGTGACTGCAGCCATGAAATTAAAAGACGCTTACTCCTTGGAAGAAAAGCTATTGACGAACCTAGATGGCACATTAAAAAGCAAAAAGCAGAGATATCACTTTGCCAACAAAGGTTCGTGTGTATAGTCAAAGCTGTGGTCTTTCCAGTAGTCATGTGTGAATGTGAGAGTTGGACCATAAAGAAGGCTGAGCACGGAAGAATTGATGCTTTTGAATTGTGGTGCCGGAAAAGACTCTTGATAGTCCCTTGGAATGCAAGGAGATCAACCTTGAATATTCATTGAGGACTGATGCTGAACCTGAAGCTCCAGTACTTGGCTATGTGATTTAAA
Organism: Antilocapra americana; assembly: GCA_007570785.1. Taxonomy (NCBI): domain Eukaryota; kingdom Metazoa; phylum Chordata; class Mammalia; order Artiodactyla; family Antilocapridae; genus Antilocapra; species Antilocapra americana. The sequence goes on along the minus strand of ML663487.1, from coordinate 3,236,153 downwards.
GAGCTGACACATTGGAAAAGACCCTGATGCTGGGAAAAGATTGAAGGCAGAAGGAGAAGAGGGCAGCAGAGGATGAGATGGCTAGATAGCATCACCAATTCAATGGACATGAATTTGAGCAAACTCCAGGAGATAGTGACGGACAGGAAAGCCTGGTGTGCTGCAGTCTATGGGGTTGCAAAGAGTCATGGACACAAATTAGTGACTGAACAACAGCATCCTATTTAAGTTTAGAATATGGTTTTTTGCCTACTCGTGTGGACTTTAGGTCCTATGTTAATTTTCAATCATTTCTGTGCTACTACGATCTCTTTCCTTCTTTTGATGCTGCTGCAACTCCTGTTCATTCTACATTGGTGCCACTTGCCAGAGCACTAAAATTTTTCCTAGGCCACTGGTGTCATTGGGCCACCTTCTCCTAAAGGAGTTGAGACAGAAGCCACTTTAAACTGCATCTTCTCCATGCTACTGGATAGACGACTTAGAGACGGTGGTGCCCAGGTGTGGAACAGGAATTGTGTTGGCGTAATAGTTTACTGCTTTCACTGTAGGCAGGTCAGTCTGCAGTTGCCATCAGTGTTGAGCTATGCTTAAGTTGGTGTGCTTATTGTGAAGTAGGAGGTTGGATAACCAACTGGGGTTTTGAAGCTTCTACTGTGGGCCTATCAGCCTACATGTTCATGTCCTGGATTTGGAATAGATGTTGGTCTGCTGGAGGCTTTACAGCTGCCTCTGTGTCCTGATCAAATCATTCTCTGATGGTGCAGTTGAGAAGCAGAGGTTGGGGCTCCTCACTAGTTCCTCTGTTGAACTTCCCTTTGCTTAATACCTTGGCCAAAGAAAGCTGTTTTTACTTATTTATTTATTCTATTCCTATTTACAGTTTTGAATTGCAGACCTTCAGGTGCCCAACTTTGGATATTTTGGAGATAAAAGGAAAACTCAGGGAACTCACAGCATTGTTGTTCTTTGAAATGTGAGGTCCCTGTTCTGTCTACCTTCTTGACATACTACAAATTTTTTTTATCCTATTTGTTAATAACTTCCAAAGTATTTAGAGTGAAGGGACAGGGAAATTTGAATCTGCATTAACTTTTCTAAAGATTCTAAATATATTTTAAAGTCCTAACTAACACATTTTACTCAGGGGTTGTGTTTTGGGTATGAGAGAAAGAGAAACAAGGATAGTCCCAAGGAGTTTAGCCTAAGCAGTAAAGTGAATGGTATCACTACAAAGGAAGATACTGGAGGAGGACCAGATTTTGTGGAGCTGTGAGTGGGAATTAAGCATTCTGTTGTAGAATGTTAAATTTGAGATATTCAAGTGATTATATTAATATCAAGCACATAATTAGATTATGTTATGAAGTTTGGATTTCAGACATGGAAATATAAATTCATCAGATCAGAAATTGTATTTACAACCACAAAACTGAATAAAATCATGTAGGGAATGAGTGTAGATAAAGAAGAGTGTACGTTCAAGGACCAACGCTGATATAATCCAATGTTTAGTGTTGGGAAAGTAGAGAATCTAGTAAAGGAGACAAAAGGAATAGTCAGTGTGGTAGGAGGAAAATAAGAACAACTTGTTGTCATTAAAGCCAAATAAAACAAATGTTTTTGGAAAGAGAAAATAATTAATTGTAAAAAATGCTGCTGAGAGATCAAGATGACAACTGGAGATTTGGTAATATGAAGATTATTGGTGACCTTGCTGCTGCTGCTAAGTCACTTCAGTCATGTCTGACTCTGTGCAACCCCATAGATGGCAGCCCACCAGGCTCCCCTATCCCTGGAATTCTCCAGGCAAGAACACTGGAGTGGGTTGTCATTTCCTTCTCCAATGCATGAAAGTGAAGTCGCTCAGTCATGTCTGATCCTTCGTGACCCCATGGACTGCAGCCTACCAGGCTCCTCCATCTATGGGATTTTCCAGGCAAAAGTACTGGAGTGGGGTGCCATTGCTTTATCCGTTGGTGACCTTAGTGAGAGATATTTTAATGGAACCCTGAGATCAAAAGATTGATTGTGGTGGGTCCAAGAGGATGACAGGGAATGAAGTGGAGGCAGGGAGAATAGAATTATTTGAAGGCCTTTTCTAAAACTGTGAACAAAGAAATATACTTTTGCTGTACATTTTTCTTTATAATGGGAGATCCAAGAGTATGTTTGAGTGCTAGTGGGAAATATTTAATAGAGAGGAAAACTGTTGATAGTACAGGACCAAGAAGAATGAAATCCAGTGTATAAGTAGAAGATTGGTCTTAGGAGAAGGAAAAATTGTCCATGGTAACAGGTAGGTAGGCATAGTATATCAGTATAGGTGCAAGTAGGGTAAAAAACTCATGTTGAAAGGATAAGAAAGTTCTCTTTTGATAGATTTTGTTTTTCGGAAACTAGAAGCAAGGTAATCAGCTTAGAATCAGAAGGAGGGAGGTGTTGAAGGAGAGAGGAGATGTAAAATAGCAATCTCAACAAGTGGGAGAGTGAACCAACTAGGGAAAGAGAATAGGACTGTTGGATAGCACTGATAGCCCATTTTAGGCTTGTGGTTTTAAAGTGAACCAAAATTACCATGGTTTTGTGAGTTTCATTTTCATTCTTGATATTTTTAATACAATCAAATATTTAGAGAGAAGCTGGATGTATAGTGTAAATAACTTTTTAAAATGACCATTTGATAATAAAGTTCCACCACATAACCACATATGCTTCCTATAAAGAAGGACATTTTCCTATATGACCACAAAGCATCCAGCAAAATATACAAAAATAACAATGATATTATACTGCAATCAAATCCTTAGATCTCATTCATGTTCCAAAAATTATCTCAAAATTGTTCTTTGTCAGGGAAAAAACACAGTCCACAGTTTTGTGCTGCTTTTAACTGTCACCTATCTTTAGTCTTCTTCAGTCTGGAATAGTTCCCTACTCTTTTCTTGACTTTCATTACCTTGACACTTTTGAAAATTACAAAGTTTTTATATCTATATTTCTCTATGTATGAATATTAAAACCCATGAATACTAAAGTCAATCTAATACCACAGAATTTATTCTAATTTTCTCCCTTTATTTGTAGCAGCAAGAAACCTAGCTTCCATTACCTTAATGGAAGCAATCCATTTGTAACCAGACTCCATTTCCACCACCATTCCCTTCCTAGTTGGCATAATCTCCTAATCTTGCTCAGGCTCTGACTCCCCATTCTAGGTCACTCCCCTCCACGCACATGGACACCTGCTTCACCCTGTCTTTGCTCTAACATCCCATGCCAGACCCCTTCTAACATGCACACCTTCCTTATCCTGCTTTAGTTCTAATGGCCTGGCCACACCTCCATAAAATTTTCCATATTAGTTGCACAATTTTACAGTCCCATTAACAGTGTGCAAGGGTTCCAATTTCTGCATATCACCAGCAACATTTGTTGGGTTTTGTTTTGTTTTTAATGTAACCATCCTGACAATCATGAAATGATATCTTATTGGGTTTTTGATTTGCATTTCCCTAATGATGCTTGCTCCTAGGAATAATGCTTGCCCCTTGGAAGAAAAGTAATGAAAAACCTAGGCAGCATATTAAAAAGCAGAGACATTGCTGACAAAGGTCTGTCTAGTCAAAGCTATGGTTTTTCCAGTAGTCATGTATGGATGTGCGAGTTGGACCATAAAAAAACCTGAGCACTGAAGAACTGATGCTGTTGAACTGTGGTATTGGAGAAGATTCTTGAGAGTCCCTTGGACAGCAAAGAGATCAAACCAGTCAATCCTAAAGGAAAAAAAAACCCGAGTATTGATTGGAAGGACTGATGCTGAAGTTGAAGCTCCAATATTTTAGCCAACTGATGCAAAGAACTGACTCATTGGAAAAGACCCTGGTGCAGGGAAAGATTGAAGGCAGGAGGAGAAGGGGACAACAAACAGAGAATGAGATGGATGGATGGCATCGCCAACTCAATGGACATGAATTTGAGCAAGCTCTGGGAGTTGGTGATGGATGGGGAAGTCTGGCATGCTGCAGTCCATGGGGTCATAAAGAGTTGGAGATGACTGAGCAACTGAACTGACTAACTGAATGAATGATTAGTGATGATGAGTCCTCTTTCACTTTTCTGTTCTCTATTTGCAAATCTACCTTGCAGAAATGTCTATTCAAGCCCTTGGCCCCTTTATTTATTTTGTATTTTAATCACTTTATTAGAGATTTGTTTTTACAACTACAGTTATTATATATGATGACTTTTATCATTATTTATTATTTCTCCTACATTTCTATAAATCCATTAATTGTGATAATGGGACCTTCACAATTTTCAGTTTTATATTGCATTTTTAGTTTGCAAATATTTTTTTTGTTTTCTTTCACAATGTTTAATAAGCATGAGTTGAGCATTTTCTAAAAACCCTGTATCCAAAACCATTCACTATTCCTAGAATTTTTTAAAAATTAATTTATTTTATTTGAAGGCTAATTACTTTACAGTATTGTAGTAGTTTTTGCCATACATTGATATCAATCAGCCATGGGTATACATGTGTTCCCCATTCTGAACCCCCCTCCCACCTCCCTTCCCATCCAAGCTGTCAGGGTCATCCTAATGCATCAGCCCTGAGCACCCTGTCTCATGCATTGAACCTTGACTGGTGATCTATTTCACATATGATAATACATATGTTTCAATGCTATTCTCTCAAATCATGCCACCCTCGCCTTCTCCCACAGAGTCCAAAAGACTGTTGTATACATCCATGTCTCTTTTGCTATCTTGCATATAGGGTCATCATTACCATCTTTGTAAATTCCATATATATGCATTAATATACAGTATTGGTATTTTTCTTTCTGACTTACTTCACTCTGTATAATAGACTCCAGATTCATCCAAATCATTGGAACTCATTCAAATGCATTCTTTTTAATGGCTGAATAATACTCCACTGTGTATATGTACCAAAACTTTCTTATCCATTTGTCCACCAATGGACATCTAGGTTGCTTCCATGTCCTGGCTATTTTAAACAGTGTGGCGATGAACATTGGGGTACACGTGTCTCTTTGATTTCTGGTTTCCTTGGTGTGCATTCCCAGCAGTGGGATTTCTGGGTTGTATGGCAATTCTATTTTCAGTTTTTTAAGGAATCTCCACACTGTTCTCCATAGTTGCTGTACAAGTTTGCATTCCCACCAACAGTGTAAGAGAGTTCACTTTTTACTGCACCCTCTCCAGCACTTATCATTTGTAGGCTTTTTGATAGCCATTCTGACCAGCGTGAGATGGTATCTCATTGTGGTTTTGACTTGCATTTATCTGATAATGAGTGATGTTGAACATCTTTTCATGTATTTGTTAGCAATTTGTATGTCTTCTTTGGAGAAATGTCTGTTTAGTTCTTTGGCCCATTTTTTGATTGGATTGTTGATTTTTTTCTGGAATTGAGCTGCAGGTGATGCTTGTATATATTTTTATTTTTTGTAACAAATTCAGGAGACATTCTTCTTTACATTATTGTGTTGGTATTGCCATTCATTGACATGAATCCATCATGAGTATACATGTGTTCCCCTTCCAGAAGTCCCCTCCCACCTCCCTCCTGATGCCATCCCTTTGGGTCATCCCAGTGCAACAGCCCTGAGCACCCTGTATCATACATCAAACCTGAGTTGGTGATTCATTTCACGTATGATAATTTACATGTTTCAAAGCTTTTCTCCCATATCATCCCACCCTCGTCCTCTCCCATAGAGTACAAAAGACTCTTCTATACATCTGCATCTCTTTTGCTGTCTTGCATACAAGGTTATCATTACCATCTTTCTAAATTCCATATATATGTGTTAGTATACTGTATTGTTGTTTTTCCTTTTGGCTTACTTCACTCTGTATAATAGGCTCCAGTTTCATACACCTCAGTAGAACTAATTCAAACCTATGCTTTGTAATGGCTGAATACTATTCCCTTGTGTGTATGTACCACAGCTTCCTTATCCATTCGTCTGCTGATGGACATCTAGGTTGCTTCCATGTCCTGGCTATTGTAAACAGTGCGGCAATGAACATTGGGGCACATGTGTCTCTTTCGATTCTGGTTTCCTCAGGGTATATGCCTAGCAGTGGGATTGCTGGGTCATATGGCAGTTCTATTTGCAGATTTTTAAGGAATCTCCATACTGTTCTCCATAGTGGCTGTACTAGTTTGCATTCCCACCAACAGTGTAAGAGAGTTCCCTTTTCTCCACATCCTCTCCAGCATTTATTGCTTGTAGACATTTGGATGGCAGCCATTCTGACTGTTGTGAAATGGTACCTCATTGTGGTTTTGATTTGCACTTCTCTGATAATGAGTGATGTTGAACATCTTTTCTTGTGTTTGTTAGCTATTTGTATGTCTTCATTGGAGAAATGTTTGTTTAGTTCTTTGGCCCACTTTTTGATTGGGTCATTTATTTTTCTGTAATTAAGCTTCAGGAGTTGCTTGTATGTTTTTGAGGTTAATTCTTTGTCAGTTGCTTTGTTCACTATTATTTTCTCCCATTCTGAAGGCTGTTTTTTCACCTTGCTTATAGTTTCCTTTGTTGTGCAGAAGCTTTTTCAGTCTAATTAGGTCCCATTTGTTTATTTTTGCTTTTGTTTCCATTACTCTGGGAGGTGGGTCATAGAGGATCCTGCTGTGATTTATGTCAGAGAGTGTTCTGCCTATGTTTTCTTCAAGGAGTTTTATAGTTTCTGGTCTTACATTTATATCTTTAATCCATTTTGAGTTTATTTTTGTGTATGGTGTTAGAAAGTCTTCTAGTTTCATCCTTTTGCAAGTGGTTGACCAATTTTCCCAGCACCACTTGCTAAAGAGATTGTCTTTTATCCATTGTTTATTCTTGCCTCCTTTGTCAAATATGTCCATAGGTGTGTGGATTTATCTCTGGGCTTTCTATTTTGTTCCATTGATCTATATTTCTACTTTGTGCCAGTACCGTACTGTCTTGAGGACTGTAGCCTTGTAGTATATTCTGAAGTTAGGTAGGTTGATTCCTCCAGTTCCATTTTTCTTTCTCAAGATTGCTTTGGCTATTTGAGGTTTTCTGTATTTCCATACAAATTGTGAAATTAATTGTTCTAAGTCTCTGAAAAATACTGTTGGTAGCTTGATAGGGATTGCATTGAATCTATACGTTGCTTTGGGTAGTAATAACTATTTTCACTATTTTGACTCTTCTGATCCATGAATATGGTATATTTCTCCATCTATTTGTGTCATCTTTCATTTCTTGCCTTAGTGTTTTATAGTATTCTATATATAGGTCTTTTGTTTCTTTAGGTAGATTTATTCCTAAATATTTTATTCTTTCTGTTGCAATTGTGAATGGAACTGTTTCCTTAATTTCTCTTTCTGTTTTCTCTTTGTTAGTGTATAGGAATGCAAAGGATTTCTCTGTGTTAATTTTATATCCTGTAACTTTTCTGTATTCATTGATTAACTCTAGTAATTTTCTGGTGGTGTCTTTAGGGTATTTTTAGATGTGGTGTCTAAGTAGAGGATCATGTTGTCTGCAAACAGTGAGAGGTTTACTTTTTCTTTTCCAATGTGGATTCCTTTTATTTCATTTTCCTCTCCACTTGCTGTGGCTAAAACTTCCAAAACTATGTTGAATAGTAATGGTGAGAGTTGGAACTCTTGTCTTGTTCCTGACTTTAGGGGAAATGTTTTCAATTATTCACCACTGAGGATCAAAAAATATGCTTGAAATGATTTCAGTGTTTTTGAATTTACCAAGGTTAGATTATCATCCAGGATGTGATCTATCCTGGAGAAGGTTCCATGTGCACTTGAGAAAAAATTTGAAATTCATTGTTTTGGGGTGAAATATCCTATAGGTATCAATTAGGTATAACTGGTCCATTGTATTAATTAAAGTTTGTGCTTTCTTGCTAATTTCCTGTTTAGTTGATGTATCCATAGGTCTGAGTGGGGTATTAAAGTCTTCCACTATTATTGTGTTATTTTTCATTTCCCCATTCATTCTTCTTAACATTTGTCTTATGTATTGCAGAGCTCCTATGTTGGGTGCATATATATATATATTTATAATTGTTATATCTTCTTAATGGAGTGATCCTTTGATCATTATGTAGTGTCCTTCTTTGTCTCTTTTTACTGTCTTTATTTCAAATGTATTTTATCTGATATGAGTATTGCTACTCCTCCTTTCTTTTGGTCTCCATTTGCATGCAGTATCTTTTCCCAGACCTTCGCTTTCAGTCTTTATGTGTCCCTTGTTTTGAGGTGGGTCTCTTGTAGACAGCATATATAGGGGTCTTGTTTTTGTATCCATTCAGCCAGTCTTTGTCTTTTGCATGGGGCATTCAACTCATTTACATTTAAGGTAATTATTGATAAGTATGATCCCATTGCCACTTACTTTGTTATCTGGGTTCAAGTTTATACACTTTCTCTGTGTTTCCTGTCTAGAGAAGATCCTTTAGCATTTGTTGAAGAGCTGGTTTGGTGGTGCTGAATTCTCTCAGCTTTTGCTTGTCTGTAAAGCTTTTAATTTCTCCTTCATATTTGAATGAGATCCTTGCTGGGTACAGTAATGTGGGTTGTAGTTTTTTCTCTTTCATTACTTTAAGTATGTCCTGACATTCCCTTCTGGCCTGAAGAGATTTATTGAAAGATCAGCTGTTATCCTTATGTGAATCCCCTGGTGTGTTATTTGTTGTTTTTCCCATGGTGCTTTGTTATTTGTTCTTTGTGTTTGATGTTTGTTAACTTGATTAATATGTGTCTTGGGATGTTTCACCTTGGGTTTATCCTGTTTGGGACTCTCTGGGTTTCATGGACTTGGGTGGCTGTATCCTTCCCCATTTTATGAAAGTTTTCCACTATCATCAACTCAGGTATTTTCTCCTGGCCTTTCTTTTTGTCTTCTTCTGGGACTCCTATGAATTGAATGTTGGGGCATTTGACATTGTCCCAGAGGTCTCTGAGGTTTTCCTCATTTCTTTTAATTATTTTTCCTCTCTGCTTTATTTATTTCCACCATTCTATCTTCCACCTCACTTATCCTATCTTCTGCCTCAGTTATTCTACTGTTGGTTTCATGCAGAGTGTTTTTGATCTCATTTATTGCATTACTCATTATTGATTGACTCTTTTTTTATTACTTCTATGTCCTTCTTAAACATTTCTTGCATCTTCTCAATCCTTGTCCCTAGACTATTTATCTGTAACTCTATTTTGTTTTCAAAATTTTGGATCATATTTACTATCATTATTCTGAATTCTTTTCAGATAGACTCCCTATCTCCTCTTTGGTTTGATTTGATGGACATTTATTATGTTCCTTTTACCTGGTCAAAATTTCTCTGCCTTTTCATCTTGTTTAGATTGCTGGGTTTGGGGTGGCCTTTTTTGTAGGCTGTAAGTTTGTGGTTCCTCTTAATTGTGGAGGTTCTTCCATGTGAGTGGGGTTGGATGAGGGCTTTCCAAGGTTTCCTGGTTAGAGAAACTTGCATTGGTGTTCTGGTGGGTGGAGCTGGATCTTTTCTCTCTGGAGTGCAATGAAATGTCCCCTTGTCAGATTTGATGTGTCTATAACTTTGATGTGACTTTTACCACCTGTATTTTAATGCTCAGGGTTATATTCCTGTGTTGTTGGAGAATTAGCATGGTATGTCTTGCTCTGAAATTTGTTGGTCTTGGGTAGAGCTTTGTTTCAGTGTTGGTATTGAGGCTTTTGGATGAGCTCTTGTCGATTAATATTCCCTGGAGTCAGGAGTTCTCTGGTGTTCTCAGGATTTGGAGTTAAGCCTCCTGCCTCTGGCTTTTAATCTTATTCTTACAGTAGCCTCAAGACTTCTCCATCCATACAGCACAGATGATAAAACATCTAGATTAATGGTGAAAAGATTCTCCACAGTGAGGAACACCCAGAGAGGTTCACAGACTTACATGGAGATGAGAAGAGAAAGGAGCGAGATAGAGGTGACCAGGAGGAGAAAAGAGGGAATCAAAAGCGGAGAGTGCAGTCTAGCCTGTTATCAATTCCTTATGTGTTCTCCACAATCTGGAATACTCAGAGAGGTTCACGGAGGTACATAGGGAAGATAAGAGGAAGGAAGGAGATAGAGGTGACCAGGAGGAGTAAAGAGGGTGTCAAAAGGAGAGAGACATATCTAGCCAGTAATCAGTTCTCTAAGTGTTCTCCACAGCCTGGAACACCCAAATTGATTCACAGATTTGGGTAGAGTAGAGAAAGGGGGGGAAGAGATAGAGGTGACCTGAGCGAGAAAAAGGAGTGTCAAAGTGGGGAGAGAGCAATTAAGCCAGTAATCACACTCCTAAGTAAAAATGGGTACTGAAGATTGGATTCTTAAAGGTACAAAATTGATAACAGATACTAAAATACCAAGGTTAAAAATCTAGAGTAGAGGATAGACTCTCAAAAATACTATTTAAAAAAACAAAACAAAGTCACTAAAATTATTTTTAAAAATATATGAAATTTGCTTTAAAAATAGGGTCTTATTTTGTAAGGTAATAGGTTATAAAAATGAAAAATAAATAACTTCGAAATTTTTAAAAATTAAAAAATGATAATAATCAAATATATCTAGGAATTTCTCTGAAGCTGTTGAGGGCAGTGTCAGGTCAGGTCAGTTTCAGGTAGTTCCTTGTTCCAGCTTATACTTCTTCTCAAAGTCTATAGGCCCCTTCCATCATAGTCAGTGCTAAATACAGGGTTGTGATTTCTTGCACCTGTCACTTCCAGAGCAGTCCCCTCTTCTTTGTTTGTTTTGGCTTCCTCTGTTTGCAAGTCTCTTCAGTGTCTAATTTCCGCCCTGATACAAGGGGGCGAAGGTGGTCACTTATTTAGGCTCACTTGTTCAGTTGTGCTGTGGGGAGGGAGGAACACTCCAAACAAATATTACTGGTGTGTGTGGGGAGTGCTCACAGTGTCTGGGCCACACTGAGTTTTCCCCCTCTCTTAGCTTGTGTGCATTCCCAGTCTACACTGCTCTGGCTCCAGGTTGCTCTGCAAGGGAACTGTCCTAAGCAGGGCCTGGGTTTCATGCACTTCCCAGGTCTAAACCACTCAGGTTTAGGTTCTTAGGTAGTCCACAAAGGCACAGACTCGGTTGCACCTGCATTTTGTGCCCTTCCCAGGTCTGAGCAGCTCAAGCGACTAGGTGCTTGGTGAGCATGCTCTCCCCAGGTTAGCAGTGCATCTTACCACCTCCCCGGTCCCAGCCCCTCGGTTTCCTGGGTGCGCAGTGGGAGCACCATCTCAGGTGTGCCATGTTTCTACTCTGGGGAGCTGATCTCCGACTGCAACCCTCCTGGTGGATATCAACCATCCAGGATCCCAGGAAGACTTGGTTGGCAACTGGGAGCCTGCTTGCAGTTTGGTGGAGGTTGCCATCTCTGGGGCCAAGGTTGCTCCTTGCCTTCTGGCTCTGGCTGTTGCCCACCTGCCTCTCTGCCTCCTGTGGGGGGAGGGGCTTGTCTGCAGCTGGCTGGCTCTCCTCTGGTATTTGCTCAGTCCTTTTATCTATGAGCGGGCCAGGTTGTGCCTTATAGCTTTTCACAGGAAAGTTCTTTCCCTCTCTCTCTTTTGTTCCCCCTCTCTGACTATCCCACAGTTTGCATTGCTATCTCACATTAGCTCCCTCAGATTGTTCTCAGGGCCTTCAGGCCCAGTCCTTACCCTATGCATGCAGCTCGCACCTCTGCTTCTCTGCTGGGAGTTGCAATTAGGCGCATAATCTGTGGATTTTTTTTTTCCTCCCAGTTATGTTACCCTCTGAGATTCCAAAACTCCCCACAGACCCCCTGGTGAGAGGGTTTCCTCATGTTTGGAAACTTCTCCTCCTTCACGAGTCTCCTCCAGGATGGGTCTCCATCCCTAACTCTTTTGTCTGTCTTTTTATCTTTTATATTTTGTCCTACCTCCTTTTGAAGAGAATGGGCTGCCGTTCTGGGTGCCTGGTGTCCTCTGCCAGCATTCAGAATTTGTTTTGTGGAATTTGCTCAGCGTTCAAATGATCTTTTGATGAATTTGTGCGGGAGAAAGTGGTCTTCTCGTCTTATTCCTCCACCATCTTAGGACCGCCTCCTCTTGGCCCCTTTAGAAATGGGTGATTTGTGGGTTTTTTATTGAGCTATAGAAGATCATTATATATTTTGGAGATTAACCCTTTATCAGATATATGGTTTGAAAATATTTGCTTCCCTGGTGGCTCCAGATGGTAAAGATTCTGCCTGCAGTGCAGAATTGGGTTTGATCCCTGGGTGGGGAAGATCCCCTGGAGAAGGGAATGGCAATCCACTCCAGTATTCTTGCATGGAGAATTCCATGGACATAGGAGCCGAGCGGGCTACAATCTATGATGTTGCCAAGAGTCAGACACGACTTTAATCACTCAGTCCAAAGGTTGCTTTTTTCAGTGTTGATTACTTTCCTGTAAGATTTTCAGCTTGATGTAATCTCTCTTGTCTATTTTTTTGTTGCCTGTGATTTTTGTATCACGTCCCCAAAAGTTATTTCCAAGACCAATGTCATGAAGCATTTCCTCTATGATTTTTTTGAATTTATTTTTTAAGTGGAGGAAAATTGCTTTATAATTTTTTGTTGATTTCTGCTGAACAAGAGTGTAAATCAGCCATAATTATTCATATAACCTCTCCATCTTAAGCCTCTCTCTCCCCCATATCCCCCTCTAAGGCATCACAGAGTGCCAGGCTGGGCTCACTGTTATATGGCAACTTCTCACCAGCTATATATTTTACACATGTTACTGTATATTTTTACTGCTACTTTCTCCTTTTGTCCCACTCTCTCTTTCCACCATGGTATCCACAAGTCCATTCTCTACATCTGCATCTCCGTGACTTCCCTGGAAATATATTCATCAACATAATTTTCATAGATTCTATATATATGCAATCTTTGTTTTTCTGACTTACTTCATCCTGTTATAAGCTCTAGGTTCATCCACTTTACAAGAACTGATGGAAATTCACTCTTTTTTATGGCCAAATAATATTCCATTGATTTTATTTACGACATCTTCTTTACCCATTCATCGGTAGGTGAACATCTAGGTTGCTTCCATGCCCTGGCTATTGTAAATAGTACTGCAATGAACATTACAGTATATCTTTTTACTACAAATCCACAGTCATTAAGACAGTATGGTACTGGCACAAAGACAGAAACATAGATCAATGGAACAGAATAGAAAGCCCAGAGATAAATCCACGCATCTATGGACACCTTATCTTTGACAAAGGAGGCAAGAATATACAATGGAGAAAAGACAACCTCTTTAACAAGTGGTGCTGGGAAAACTGGACAGCCACTTGTAAAAGAATGAAACTAGATCACTTTCTAACACCATACACAAAGATAAACTCAAAATGGATCAAAGATCTAAGCATAAGACCAGAAACTATAAAACTCCTAGAGGATAACATAGGCAAAACACTCTCTGCTATAATCCAAAGCGGGATACTCCATGACCCACCTCCCAGAATATTGGAAATAAAAACACGAATAAACAAATGGGACCTAATTAAAATTAAAAGCTTTTGCACAACAAAGGAAACTATAAGCAAGGTGAAAAGACAGCCTTCAGAATGGGAGAAAATAATAGCCAATGAAACAACAGACAAACAAACAATCTCAAAAATATACAAACAACTCCTGCAGCTCCATTCTAGAAAAATAAACAACCCAATTAAAAAGTGGGCCAAAGAACTTAACAGACATTTCTCCAAAGAAGATATAAAAATGGCTAACAAACACATGAAAAGATGCTCAACATCACTCAT
>ML663487.1:3126300-3207316 GCA_007570785.1 Antilocapra americana | reverse complement strand
ATGAGTGATGTTGAGCATCTTTTCATGTGTTTGTTAGCCATTTTTATGTCTTCTTTGGAGAAATGTCTGTTTAGTTCTTTGGCCCACTTTTTGATTGGGTCATTTATTTTTCTAGAATGGAGCTTCAGGAGTTGCTTGTATATTTTTGAGATTAATTGTTTGTCCGTTGCTTCATTGGCTATTGTTTTCTCCCATGCTTCCATTCTATCTATCTGTGCCTTCATTTTATTTTCAAGATTTTGGATCATTTTTACTATCATTACTTTGAATTCTTTTTCTGGTGGACTGCCTGTTTTCTCTTCATTTGTTTGGTCTTGTGGAGTTTTACCATGTTGCTTCATCTGCTGCATGTTTATCTGTCTTTTCATTTTGTTTAATTTACTGTGTTTGGGGTTTCCTTTATGTAGGCTGGAAGGTTATAGTTCCTCTTAATTGTGGAATCTTCCCCCTGTGGGTGGGGTTGGACCAATGCCTTGTGAAGGTTTCCTGGTTGGGGAGACTTATGTCTGTGTTCTGGTGAATGAAGCTGGATCTTGTCTCTCTGAAGGGCAGTGCTGTATTCAGTAATGTGTTTTGGGGGTTTCTATTGGCTTTGTTTGGCTTTGTATAGTCTGTCTCTACTAATGGGCAGGGTTGTGTTCCTGTTTTACTGAAGGTTTGCTGTGAGGCATCTGGCACTGGAGCCTACTGGCCTTTGGGTGGGGACTGGCTTTAGTGTTGAGATGAAGGCCTTTGAGAGCTCTGACCAATTAATGCTCCATTGGGTCAGGAGTTCACTGGTGAGCCAGAGTCCCAGCCTCGGGTCTCCCACCTCAGCGATTCAGGCTTACTGTAGCACCAAGACTCCGCAAGTCACAGCACAGAAGACAAAACTTCAAGACAGATGCTAAAATCAACATCCAACAACCAAGAACACCCAAAGAAACTCACATACTGATGAAAAGGATTGAATAAAGAGAAAATAATAATAAAAACAGGAATCAAAAAGAAGAGCCAGTAAGTGAAAGTCACTCAGTCTTGTCTTTGTGACCCCATATCCATGGAATTCTTCAGGCAAGAATACTGGAGTGGCTAGCCTTCCCTTCTCTGGGGATCTTCCCAACCTAGGGGTTGAACCCAGGTCTCCAACAGTGCAGGCAGATTCTTTACCAGCTGAGCCACTAGGGAAGCCCAAGAATACTGGAGTGAGTAGCCTATCCCTCCTCCAGCAGATCTTCCCAATCCAGGAATTAAATTGGGGTCTCCTGCATTGCAGGTGGATTCTTTACCAGCTGAGCTACCAGAGAAGCAATCAAGCTAATGAACCAACCCATAGGTGAAAATGAATACTAAAAACTAGACTAGCAAAACTACAAAATGTAAAGCTTGGAAAATATGCAATATAAATAAAGAGTACTATAAAGATAGGAAACAAAGAAAATTAATTTATTTAGAAAACAGTAAGTTATATTGGGATTCCCTGATGGCTCAGTGGTAAAGAGTCTACTTGCCATGTAAGAGACCTGGATTCAATCCCTGGGTCGGGAAAATCCTCTGGAGAAAGAAATGGCAACACACTCCAGCATTCTAGCCTTGGAAATCCCATGGACAGAGGAGCCTGACAGGCTACAGTCCATGGGGTCACAAAAGTGTTGGACACAATTTAATGACTAAACAACAACAGCCAAGTTTAAAAAAATTAAAGGAATAATAAATAACAGCATTAGAACAATATGAAGAAGAAAAATAACATAAAAAGAGAAACTATATATATATATATATATATATATATATATATATATATATACACACACACACACACACACAGAGAGAGAGAGAGAGAGTGATAGTAAGTAGAATGTCTTCCTGAGTCTTCTATTGTCTTCTCACACAGTGAGCACCAGCTAATATGCCTACTCAGGTAGTCCTCCAATATTTCTAGGAAGGTCTCTGGACATGCTATAGGTGCTGTAGGATCAGCTCATACTTGGCTTTGGCAGTGCCAAGTCAGCTTGCGTTTCTCCCTCTTGGATTGTAAACTGCAGTTGCCTCTGTTTTCACCTCTGGTGCTCATGCTGCCTTTGGTGGTCGCCAGGCATATTTACCTCTAGGGTCAGGGTGTTCACTACCAGCTACCCTATCTAGCCTTACTTCAGCTTTTACTTGCTTTGAAATCCACAGTTGCCCCCAAAGTCCACACTCTCAGGCTAATTGGGGCAATTTAATATGCTGTATCTGTGGCTACAGGTGTGAATTCCCTTCCTCTTCTTTGCTTACACAGCCCCTGGTGCTCTGCTTTAGTTTTGGGCCCACCTCTACTTGTAAGGTGCCCTTGGGTGTTGGTTCCCCACCAAGACCAGAGTGGGTGACTCTAGCAGCTTATTAGGGCTCACTTGTTCAGTTGGTAAAGAACCTGCCTGCAATGCAGGAGACCCTGGCTCGATTCCTGAGTCAGGAAGATCTGCTGGAGAAGGGATAGGCTACCCACTCCAGTATTTCTGGGCTTCCCTTGTGGCTCAGCTGGTAAAGATTCCCCTGCAGTGCAGGTGACCTGGGTTAGATCTCTGGGTTGGGAAGATTCCCTGCAGAAGGAAAAGGCTAAACACTCCAGTATTCTGGCCTAGAGAATTCCACTGACTCTATAATACAGTCCATGGGGTCGCAAAGAGTCAGACATGACTGAGCGACTTTCAGTTCACTTGTTCAGTTGGGCTGCGGAAAGGAAGAGGTATGGCAGCCATAATTGGGGTGTTTGGGGAGTGCCCCCTGCGACTGAGACCTGCAAGAAGTCGCTACACTCTGGTGCAAGCAGTGTGCTCTCCCAGGGGCATTGGCCAGGGGTCATGTTTCCCTCCGCATAGCCAAACTGCATAGGCTCCCAGGAAAATAACCTGTGCCTGCTCATGTCTTGGTGGCAGCTGCTACCTCTGGCATCAGGACAACAGCAGTGGTGTTTTGTTCCCTGCCTCAGGTATTCGCCCTTTTGCAGTTCCAAGTCAGCTTGCATTTCTCCCTCCTAGATTGTAAACTGCAGTCACATCTGTTTTCACCTTTGGCACTCATGCCACCTCTGGTGGTGGCCAGGCATATTTACCTCTGGGGTTGGGAAGTTTGCAGCCACTGCTTGCCCCACCTCTGACGTTCTTGAAGGAAGGTTCCTGTGGGCTGCAATCACTCAAAGTTAGAGAGGGTTCCTGCAACTATTATCTCTTGCCTCTCTGGGAGGCCCAGGCTTTTCCCTGGATTCCTTCAGCTGTGTCATACTCATCCCTTCAGAGTATCTTCATGGCAGTCAACCCCAGGACCCCCAAAGCCTGAGCCTTAGCACCCCATCCCCACTAGCCACGGCAGGTGTGCAAGCTGCTTCTCGGCTGTCAAGTGCTGTTTGTCAATGATCTCTGTGGTAATTTCTCTCCACTTTGCCTTCTGAGCATCTGTTGCTGTGTTCCCCTCTGGGGTTCCCCTTCCCCATCCATGAAAGCGTTTCTGAGAGTGTGCAGAGACTTTTCTTCCTTCACAACTCCCTCCCCAGGGTGCAGATCCCCATCCCCAAATCTTTTGTCTCTTTTATCTTTGTTTTACTCCACCTCATCCTGAGGAGATTGGTTTGCCTTTTTGGAAGTCTATGGTTTGCTGCCAGTGTTCAGAGGTGTTCTGAAGGAGTTGTTTTATATGCAGATGTATTTTTGATGTATTTGTTGGGGGGAGAGGTGATTTCCCTGTGTTATTCCTTCACCACCTTGAAAGTCTCCCATCCCCTATGTTTTCATTGAGGAATTTTAAAGTTTCTGGTTTTATATTTCACTCTTTAATCCATTTTATGATTATTTTTTTCATTTTATGATTTTTTTACTTAATCCATATAAATGACTTTGTATATGATATAAGAGAAGGGCGCAATTGCATTCTTTTACATGTGGATATTCACCTGTCCCCAAATCATGTCTTTTAAAAAAATCAAACCATCTTATTTTATTTATTTTTAATTGAATTATAGTTGATTTACAAATGTTATATTAGCTTTAAACTAGTAATTCTATATTTTTAGAGATTATACTCAATTAACCTGCAATGCGGGAGACCTGGGTTCAGTCCCTGGGTTGGAAAGATCCCCTGGAGAAGGGAAAGGCTACCCACTCCAGTATTCTGGCCTAGAGAATTCCATGGACTATATAGTCCATGGGGTTGCAAAGAGTTGGACACGACTGAGCAACTTTCACTTTCAAAGTTATAAAATATTAGCTACATTCCTTGTGCTATACATTACATCCTTGTAACTTATTTATTTTTTACCTAGTACTTTGTACCTCTTAATCTCCTACTATATTTTGCCCCCCCATCCCCCTCCTTAATACTATCCACTAGTTTAAACGTTCACTGTATATATGAATCTGTTCCTATTTTGTTATCTTCATTCTTTTTATTTTTTAGATTCAAGATGTAAGTGAAAATATACAGTATTTGGCTTTGTCTGACTTGCGTCACTAAACAAAACACCATCCAGTATATATTGCAGCTTCTTTATTCATTGGTTGATGGGAACTTAGGTTATTTCCATCCCTTGGCTGTTGTAAATAATGCTACTATGAACATTGGGATGCATATATATTTTTCAATTAGACATTTTGTTTCCTATTGATACATTCCCAGAAGTGGAATTGGTAGATCATATGGTAATTGTATTTTTTAATTTTTTGAGGAATGTGGATTTTTTGAGGATGCTGTTTATCATAGTGGCTGTAAAAATTTATATTCCTACCAACAGTGAACTAGGATTCACTTTTCTCCACATCCTCATTAGCACTGGTTGTCTATTTTCTTTTTATAATAGCCTTGTATCAGGTTTGGGGCAATATCTCATTGCAGTTCTTTATTTCTTTTTCTTTTCTTTTCTTTTTTTTTAATTTTCTTTACATTATCGTGTTGGTTTTGCCCTACATTGACATGAATCTGCCATGGGTATACATGTGTTCCCCTTCCAGAACCCCCCTCCCACCTCCCCCCCGATCCCCTCTCTCTGGGTCATCCTGGTGCACCAGCCCTGAGCATCAACCCTGGGCTGGCGATTGATTTCACATATGATAATTAACATGTTTCAATACTGTTCTCCCATATCATCCCACCCTTGCCCTCTCCCATAGAGACCAAAAGACTGTTCTATACATCTGCGTCTTTTTTGCTGTCTCGCATACAGGATTATCGTTACCATCTTTCTAAATTCCATATATATGGGTTAGTATCCTGTATTGTTGTTTTTAATGTAAAGTAAATAAATAAATAAATTTTAAAAAATAATAAAAATAAGAAAGCCTTCCTCAGTGATCGATGCAAGGAAATAGAGGAAAACAATAGAATAGGAAAAACTAGAGATCTCTTCAAGAAAATTAGGGATACCAAGGGAAGATTTCATGCAAAGATTGGCTCAATAAAGAACAAAATGGTTTCTGCATAAAACAACGTGAATTACCCACAAGTATACATCTGTACCCTCCCTCTTGAAGTTCCCTTCCACTTTCCTCATCCCATCACTCTATGGTGTCCTGGAGCACTGGATTGAGCTTCCTATGTTATACAGAAACTTGCCACTAGTTATCTATTATACATATGGAAATACATAAGTTTGGATGCTACTCTCAATTCATTCTACCCTCTCCTTCCCTCATTGTGTCCATGAGTCCATTCTCTGTGTCTGCATCTCCACTCCTTCCCTATACATTTTTCTGCATTCCATATGTATGCATTAATATATGATAATTATTTTTACATTTCTGACTTACTTCACTCTCTGTGACAGACTCTAGGTTCATCCACATCAGTTAAATTGATTCACATGTGCTCTTTTTATGGCTGAATGGTATTCCATTGTGTGTGTATATATACACACATGCACACACACCACAGATTCTTTATCCATTCATCTGTCAATGAACATCTAGGTTACTTCCATGTCCTGGCTATTTTAAATAGTGCTGCAACGAACATTGGGGTACATGTGTCTTTTGAATTGTGATTTTCTCAGAGTATATGTCCAGTAGTGGGATTTCTGGATCATATGGTACTTTTATTCCTAGTTTTTAAAGGAATCTCCATGCTGTTCTCCATAGGGGTTGTGTCAATTTACATCCTACCGACAGTGCAAAAGGGTTCCCTTTGCTCCACAATTTCTTCAGCATTTTTTTTGTAGATTTTTTTAGTTAATGGCCATTCTGACTGGTGTGGGGTAATTCTTCATTGTAGTTTTGATTTGCATTTCTCTAATAATGAGAAATTTTGTGCATCTTTTCATGTGTTTATTGGCCATCTGTATGTCTCCTTTGGAGAAATGTCCGTTAAGATTTTCCACCAATGTTTTTTATTGAGTTTTTTTTTCTGATATTGAGCTGCATGAGCTGCTTGTGTATTTGGAGATTAATACTTTGTCAGTTGTTTTATTTGCAATTATTTTCTCCAGTTCTGAGAGCTGTCATTTCATCTTTAGTTTCCTTTGCTGTACAAAAGCTCTTAAGTTTGATTAGGTCCCATTGGTTTATTTTTATTTTCATTACTCTAAGAGGTCTGTCAAAGAGGATCTTGCTGTGATTTATGTCAAAGAGTGTTCTGCCTATGTTTTCCTCTAAGAGTTTCACAGTTTCTGACCTTACATTTAAGTATTTAATCCATTTTGAGTTTCTTTTTATGTACGATATTAAGAAGTATTTTAATTTCATTCTTTTATACTTAGCTGTCCAGTTTTATGAGCACCACTTATTGAAGAGGTTTTCTTTTCACCACTGTATATTCTTGCATCCTTTGTCAAAAATAAATCACCCATAGGTGTGTGGCCATTGGTATATATTACTGTTTTTTTGCACCATTATCACAATTAAATTTTTTTAATTATCATATATATTGAAGTATAGTTGACTTGCAATATTTCAGATGCACAGCAAGGTGATTCAATTATAAATATACTTACATATTATTTTTCAGATTATTTTTGATTATAGTTTATTCCAAGATATTTGCTATAGTTCCCAGTGCTATACAATAAACATTTATTGCTTATTGTGTATCTGTGTTTTAAATTAGAAATGTAGCATTCTATTCATCTAAGTGAAACAAGGGGAATCAAAATGTCATAAAGTTTTCAGCTAGGAAAAAATTGATAAGTTTGCTAAAATATATATATTATACATTATATATATATGCAAAATATTTTCTGCTATGCTTGATAAAGGTATGAAAAGGAACATCAAGAAAGGAAGAGATGAAGAAGTTGGATAACATAAACAAGATGAAATGGAGCACTGAATATGAAATAGAAAAAGTGGATCAAACTAGATAAAAGTAAAAGAAATGTTCCCTTGGTATCTCTAATTTTCTTGAAGAGATCTCTAGTCTTTCCCATTCTATTATTTTCCTCTATTTCTTTGCATTGATCACTGAGGAAGGCTTTCTGATCACTCTTTGCTATTCTTTGGAGATCTGCATTCAAATGGGTATATATTTCCCTTTCTTTTAATTTAATTTATTTTTCATTTTCTAAGGCTTTCTTTTTTAAAATTTTTTTACATTATTGTGTTGGTTTTGCCATACACAGACATGAATCCACCCTGGATATACATGTGTTCCCCTTCCAGAACCCCCCTCCCGTCTCCCTCCCAATTCCATCCCTCTGGGTCATCCCGATGCACCAGCCCTGAGCACCCTGTATCATGCATCAAACCTGGGTTGGCGATTCACTTCACATGTGATAATTTACATGTTTCAATGCTGTTCTCCCATATCATCACACCCTTGCCCTCTCCCATAGAGTCCAAAAGACTGTTCTATACATCTGCATCTCTTTTGCTGTCTTGCATACAAGGTTATCATTACCATCTTTCTAAATTTCATATATATGCATTAGTATACTGTACTGTTGTTTTTCCTTCTGGCTTACTTCACTCTGTGTAATAGGCTCCAGTTTCGTCCACCTCATTAGAACTGATTCGAATGTATTCTTTTTAATGGCTGAGTAATATTCCATTGTGTATATGTACCACAGCTTCGTTCTCCGTTTGTCTCCTGATGGACGTCTAGGTTGCTTTCATGTCCTGGTTATTGCAAACAGTGCTGCGATGAACATGGGGGTACACGTGTCTCTTTCAATTCTGGTATCCTCTGTGTGTATGCCCAGCAGTGAGATTGTTGGGTCATATGGCAGTTCTGTTTCCAGTTTCTTAAGGAATCTCCATACTGTTCTCCATAATGGCTGTACTAGTTTGCATTCCCACAAACAAAGTAAGAGAGTTCCCTTTTCTTTACATCCTCTCCAGCATTTATTGCTTATAGACTTTTGGATGGCAGCCATTCTGACTGGTGTGAAATGGTACTTCATTGTGGTTTTGATTTGCATTCTCTGATAACGAGTGATGTTGAGTATCTTTTCATGTGTTTGTTAGCCATCTGTATGTCTTCATTGGAGAAAATGTCTGTTTAGTTCTTTGGCCCACTTATTTACTGGGTCATTTATTTTTATGGAATTGAGCTGCAGAAGTTGCTTGTATATTTTTGAGATTAATTGTTTGTCTGTTGCTTCATTTGCTATTATTTTCTCCCATTCTGAATGCTGCCTTTTCACCTTGCTTATAGTTTTCTTTGTTGTGCAGAAACTTTTAATTTTAATTAGATCCCATTTGTTTATTTTTGCTTTCATTTCTAATATAATGGGAGGTGGGTCATAAAGGATCCTGCTTTGGTTTATGTCAGAGAGTGTTTTGCCTATGTTTTCGTGTAGGAGTTTTATAGTTTCTGGTCTTACATTTAGATCTTTAATCCATTTTGAGTTTATTCTTGTGTATGGTGTTAGAAAGTGTTCCAGTTTCATTCTTTTACAAGTGGTTGACCATTTTCCCAGCACCACTTGTTAAAGAGATTGTCTTTTCTCCATTGTATATTCTTGCCTCCTTTGTCAAATATAAGGTGTCCATAGGTGTGTGGATTTATCTCTGGGCTTTCTATTTTGTTCCATTGATCTGTACTTCTGTCTTTGTGCCAGTACCATACTGCCTTGATGACTGTGGCTTTGTAGTATAGCCTAAATTCAGGCAGGTTGATTCCTCCAGTTCCATTCTTCTTTCTCAAGATTGCTTTTGCTATTTGAGGTTTTTTTTTTTATTTCCATACAAATTTTGAAATTATTTGTTCTAGTTCTCTGTAAAGGACGGCTGGTGGTTTGATAGGAATTGCATTGAATCTATAAATTGCTCTGGGTAGTATAGGGAATCTTCCCAGCCCATGGATTGAACCCAGATCTCCCACATTGCAGGCAGATTCTTTATCAGCTGAGCTACATAAGTAGGAGATGATTTAGTATAGGCTTAATTCTCTTAGGGCTATGGCCCTTGTCTCTTCGGATATGATTAGGCCCAGATATTTAACAGATTGTTAACAAAGCTGAGCCTTTTCCCTTGATGCCTTATAACCACAGCCAGCCAAAAAAGTTTGCAAAGTATTCTGAGGCTTGTGATCAAGCTTTCTCTGCCTCAGCACAGAGCAGAATATCATCTATTTATTCTAACACTACTACCTCGGGGTTATTAAAGTTTTGTAAATCCCGTGACAAACTCTGTCTGAATAAAACTCTCTAGGTTAACTGAGAAGCTGGCTGGGTAGGGTCTTCAAAGGCAAATAAAAATTTGCTTTCCTCCACCAATGGTATAGACTAGAAAGCATTATTTAAATCAATTATTGAAAATCTTTTGGCTGGTTTAGGAATTTCAGACAATAGAATATAAGGATTAGGCACCACAGGATGTAAAGTGACCACAGCCTCATTTATTATTCATAAATCTTGAGCTAGTCTCCATTTATCATTTGACATTTTCACACCCAAAATAGAAGTGTTGCATGAACTGTTACAGGGAATTAATTGCCCCGCTCCTTTAAATTTTCAATTATAGGTTTTAACCCTATTTTAACCTCAGGTTTTAGAGAATATTACTTTTGATGTGGAAATATATGTGAATCTTTGAGCTTGACATCAACAGGATTAGCATTTTGTGTTCAATCCAGTTTTTACATTAACCCACACACTAGGATTTATATTTTATTCAAGTAATGGGAGAAAAAGAGAATATTCATGAAAACAGAGGCATGCAGCTTGCTCAGTATATCCCTCCCCAAAAGGGGAGAGGGAGACTCTGGCACGATCAGAAACTCATGTGAAAACAGCACAGAGTCCCAGTTTCAGCTTAGAGGACAACTGAAATAATAATGTTTGGCTTATCCAAATAGTCCCATTTACAGTAGTGGATCAGGGAGAAAGTGGACCAGGGGCTTCAGTAAGCACAGAGTAAGTTACCCTAGTGTCCAAAAGGAAATCGACTGACTGTCCCCCAATTATTAATATCTGTCATTAATTAGGATAAGAGTAATTATGATAGAGTAATTAAGATAATTAGGATAAGAACTTGTATGGGGATCCCTAGCCAGCTTCAGTCCTGATTGTCCTGAGAGCCCAACTCCTGGGGCCCATTGCCCTGGAGGCAGTCTCTCCTCCATTGCGGTCCTTTGCAGACTGGACATGGACCCGGGGGCAGCTTAGAAGCCTGAGGACAATCCCACTTGTGGTGCCCCTCCTTTCCACAGTAATAGAAAATCCATCCCTTTTCACCTGGGTTCCTCTGGGCACTTTTCTCAGGCTCTCAGAACGGTTCTGATAATGAACTGTCTTATGCAGTTGCAACAAATTATCAAGACTGATTTGGTCCATATGCCTGTTTTAGTAGCTTACAGTGGATATCTCTTCCCAACTGAGTGAGAAATCTATTCTTTAAGATCAATCTTCCCTCTTTACTTTCAGGATCAATCTCAGTGAATCTGAGAAGGACTTCTCACAGTCTCGTAGAAATTTACCAGGTGCTTCCTTCTCTTCCTGTTCTATGTTTGCCAATTTGCATAGTTTAAAGCCTTAGCACATGCTCGCCTGAGTCCTTCAGGAATTCATCTGACAAAATCACTCTGATCCCACCTTCCTTTAGCCATGTTATAGTTCTAGTCTGGTTCTATAGTTGGGACCGCCTGTTTCTCAGTAGGAAGGGTAGCTATCTCATCCTCCCTCTTTCCTGCTGATTCATTACCAAGCCATCCATCTCCATAGGCAATAGCTTTCTCCAAAACTCGAGTTTCTGAGTCAGGAGTTAGTGTCTGCCCCAGGATATATATCACATCCTTTCAAGTAAGGTCATAAAGCAGAGTAACACACTTAAAGGCTCTAATATATTTTGTGGGTCCTCCAAATTGTCTCCCAGACCTTCCTTGATTCTTTGTATTTCTTGATAAGAAAAGGGCACATTAACTCTCATAGATAGATTATTTTTCTTGTTAGTTGCTTCGTGGAGAGGCAACAGCTTGTTTGACTGTTCCTCAGCGTCTCTGGCTGGCCTTTGCATGTGTTCTCAGGGATAGATTGAAGAAGCCTGTTTATCCTTATCTCTTTGTCTCCTGTCCTCTGTCTCATCCTGTATTTCACCCTTAGTTTTAGCTGTCTGAGCTTCTCTTACTTTGATAGTCTGAGTTTCAACTGAAAACAAAGTCTGAGGTCATATTTAGACTGGAGTTTAGACTTCTACTGAGACTGCAGCAGTTTGAATTTCAGTTTGATTTTCTACCAAGACTGAGGAAACCCTCTCTTGAGGGATGCCCTGACTTTCAGTTTGCTCATTTGGAAACCCTGGATATGGGGACAAAGTAGGAGGACAGGAAGGAGCTGAAGGTTTCACACCCAAATGTATATCCTTAGGATATAAATCTGGCATGTCTCACAGAGAGAAATAAAAGGGAACACATATGTTACTTCTAGCCATTTCCTTTGCTTTCTGCAGAACCAGTCTAATTTCAAGACAGTATTATAATTATGAGACCTTCTAACTGTCCACTGTTCACCATCCTCCAGTGGATACCTTGGGCATGCAGTATCACATAGGAAGATCAGGCATGTCTTCTTTAAGCTCTGGGTGTCGAAGCTATCCCAGTTTTTCAGGATGCAGTTCAAGGCAGTGAGGCTGATGTTGCTTCCATCTGTAAGAGAGAAAAGCAGCATCCAGCAGCCTTTTCTACCAGAGGCATCTCTCCCTGCTTTAGATGATGGTGGAGATAGGTCTTCCACCTAAGCTCCCTTCCCTGGCCAGAGTTAACTTGTCCCTTACTGAAGCAGGTGTCCCACTACTATCCCTCCCCATTATACCACTGAGGCAGGGTGGAGATGCATCAGGGATAGACCTGGTGGCATCCCAGATTGATGCCCAGTTCCTCACCCATTAAACCCATTGTCTGATTTCTGCTCTTCCTCTGATGCCACCTGGGGTGCAACAGAGTATCCTTCCAGAATTCCTCCCAAGCTAAGACTTCCAGAGAAAACATCCATCTGCTGCATGCTTGTGCACAGTCCTGAGTATATTCCTGACCACAATAGAATGGGTAAATCACAAAAGGACAAACATAAAACCCAAGATGTTCCTTTTGAGTGTCACCACACCAGTATATGTGATAGCAAAATAGGTGGTGAATGTCTGGCCAGTGAGAGAAAAGTGATTTTTGTCCTCAAGCTATTGGGCCAATCCTTCCAAAACCACCTCTGATCCACTAAGAGATAGCGTTACCAAAGGAAGAAGCCTATTGCACTTCTAACCTGATCAGATCCTGGGATTCCCGATCTTTGTCCTCAAAAACCTTCTGGTCACCAGAAGTGCTCCTATCCACATAGATTGGAGGCTCAGCTGTGATAAAGACTCACTTTCTTGTCACTAGCCACTGAAGCAGGCAGATTAGAGAGAGACTGCTATCCTGAGAGCCATTCTTGGAGCTAGAGCTCCACCTAGCGACTAAACGTGCTCTTGTCTGCAGTGCATGATAAAACAACCAACAGCATGGATCGCAAGTCCCTTGAAAGTCTGTGATTCATTCGTCAGTTGATGGGCATCTAGGTTGCTTCCATGTCCTGGCTATTGTAAACAAAGCAGCGATAAACATTGGGGTACACGTGGCTCTTTCAATTCTGGTTTCCTCGGTGTATACTCAGCATTAAAAAAAATTCATTTGAATCAGTTCTACTCAGATGGACGAAACTGGAGCCCATTATCCAGAGTGAAGTAAGCCAGAAGCAAAAACAACAATACAGTATATTAACGCATATATATGGAATTTAGAAAGACGGTAACGAGAACCCAGCATGCGAGACAGCAAAAGGAACTCAGATGTATAGAATAGACTTGTGGACTCTGTGGATGAGGGAAAGGGTGGGATGGTATGGGAGAATGGCATTGAAACATGTTAATTACCATATGTCTAATCAATCGCCAGCCCAGGATTGATGCTCGGGGCTGGTGCACCAGGATGTCCCAGGGGGAGGGAGGAGGGAGGGAGGAGGGAGGGGGGTTCTGGAGGTGGAGCATATGTAAACCCATGGTGATATCATGTCATTGTATGGCAAAACTAATAAAAAAAATCTAAAAAAAAAAAGAAAGTCTGTGATCCAACAGGCTTGGTTTGTAGTTCTAATTCCACAGGCAGTTATGAAATGGTCAAAAAGACCAGGAAAAATGACCAAGAAAGAAAATTTCAGTCCACATGCTTTGCCCATTTCTGGCCGCTCCCCTTGCAGGGACATTGGGTACCTCTTGGCATTGGAAGGGTGGTACAAACCCCCAACAAGGCTCCCCTTGGGTCTGCCTTCAGTCATTATGAGGCATTGCAAAATTGCAGAGTATGGCTCAATGATTGCTTCATGGCCAATACCATGTCTCATTCATGCTGCTTTCATACAGACAGGCACACCATTGAGCTAGTAAAGTACAGCAGAAAATGTATTTACTAGGAGAGCAAAGAACTAGAGCTTCAAGCGTCCTTCCCTTGTCTTAAAGATCCCAGATGAGCCCCCTGAGATGAAAGGTTGCTGCTGCAAGCCATGTGTTACACAGGGATTCATGGCTTCTGGTGGAGAGGAATTTTATCTGGGGCCAGAGATGAGGCTTGACCATTTGGTGTTTTGTGTAGCAAAATTTTATTAAAGTATAATAGACATAGGGAAAGTTTCTGATATAGACATCAGAAGGGGACAGAAAGAGTGCCCTCTTACTAGTTTTTAGCAAGGTGCTTTATGTTTGTTACAAAGGTATTAATCAGATAAGAGAGACACCTCAAGGCTGAGGGAGTTTTACCAGGCCCCTCTCCCACAATATGCATTTTTGAGATATGACGGCATGAGGTGTGTCATCCCCCTGGTATTAAACAGTTGACATGAATACTGGTTTGTTGAGCCATTATCAACCCAAGGTTTGAGAAAAGAAAAAAAAGTTAGTCTTAGGTGGAACCATTTTGAAGAAAGGCAAATTCCAAAGAAATACATACGTACATTAATGTAGCTGAAGAAAAGCATTTCCATAAGAAAACCACATTGGTTACCTCAAGGCAGAACCGGGTGTCGTCAACATAGAATTAAAAGAAGCCTCTTTTAATTTTGTATAGAGAAGAAAAAAAGTCTGGCACTTGGAGTTTATTTCCTCCTGCTGCTTGGGGACCTCTGGCCTTCCTACCTGTTGTCCTCTCAGTTCCACATGCAGATGTATTTTTGATGTATTTGTGGGGAGGAAAGTGATACCCTCGTACTCCTCTGCCATCTTCTAAGAGCTTTTTTTAAAGAAAAGATAAAATTGACAAACCATTCTGTCCAAATCCAGATCCTTCCCAAGGACAAGTGTCCAAAATTAATAAAATAAGAAATGGAAAAAGAGAAACAACCACCAATATGACAGCAAGACAAAAAAATCATAATAAAATGCCAAGAACTTTTATGTGACAACAAATTCGACAACCTAGAAAATGAACAAATTACCATAAGCATACCGCCTTCCAACACTGAGTCAAGAAAAAATAGATAATTTGAACAAACTGATCATTAGAAGTGAAATAACATCTCTAGTCAAAATTAAACTTCCTGGAAATGAAATTCCAAGATGAGATGGCTCCACATGGAATACTACCAAACATATTAAGGAGAAATCATACATATCATTCTCATACTAATGCAATCCAAAAAACTGAAGTGGAGGGAACATGCTTAAATGTATTCTATGGATCCACCATCACCCTGATAACAAAACCAGATAAAAACACTGAAAAAAAAAGTTTGCAGGCGAATATCTCTGAATGGAACAAAATAGAAAGCCCAGAGATAAATCCACACACCTATGGACACCTTGTATTTGACAAAGGAAGCAAGAATATACAACGGAGAAAAGGCAATCTCTTTAACAAGTGGTGCTGGGAAAACTGGTCAACCACTTGTAAAAGAATGAAACTAGAACACTTTCTAACACCATACACAAGAATAAACTCAAAATGGATTAAAGATCTAAATGTAAGACCAGAAACTATAAAACTCCTACACGAAAACATAGGCAAAACACTCTCCGACATAAACCATCG
Source organism: Antilocapra americana (assembly GCA_007570785.1). NCBI lineage: Eukaryota > Metazoa > Chordata > Mammalia > Artiodactyla > Antilocapridae > Antilocapra > Antilocapra americana. The sequence continues at coordinate 3,191,890 of ML663487.1, read as the reverse complement.
CAGGATCCTATATGACCCACCTCCTAGAATATTGGAAATAAAAGCAAAAATAAACAAATGGGACCTAATTAAAATTAAAAGCTTCTGCACAACAAAGGAAACTATAAGCAAGGTGAAAAAACAGACTTCAGAATGGGAGAAAATAATAGCAAATGAAGCCATGGACAAAGAATTAATCTCAAAAATATACAAGCAACTCCTGCAGCTCAATTCCAGAAAAATAAATGACCCAGTCAATAAGTGGGCCAAAGAACTAAACAGACGTTTCTCCAAAGAAGACATACAGATGGCTAACAAACACATGAAAAGATGCTCAACATCACTCATTATCAGAGTTTACACCACTCAGAATGGCTGCTATCCAAAAGTCTACAAGCAATAAATGGTGGAGAGGATGTGGAGCAAAGGGAACCCTCTTACACTGTTGGTGGGAATGCAAACTAGTGCAGCCACTATGGAGAACAGTGTGGAGATTCCCTAAAAAATTGGAAATACAACTGCCATATAACCCAGCAATCCCTTTGCTGGGCACACATACTGAGGAAATCAGAATTGAAAGAGACACGTGTACCCCAATGTTCATCGCAGCACTGTTTATGATAGCCAGGACATGGAAGCAACCTAGATATCCATCAGCAGACAAATGGATAAGAAAGCCATGCTACATATACACAATGGAATATTACTCAGCCATTAAAAAGAATACACTCGAATTAGTTCTAATGAGGTGGATGAAACTGGAGCCTATTATACAAAGTGAAGTAAGCCAGAAAGAAAAACAACAATATAGTATACCAACGCATATATAAGGAGTTTAGAAAAATGGTAATGATAACCTTGTATGCGAGACAGCAAAAGAGAACAGTCTTTTGGACTGTGGGAGAGGGTGATGGTGGGATGATATAGAGAATGACATTGAAGCATGTAAATTATCATTTGTGAAATGAATTGCCAGACCTTATTTGATGCATGATACAGGGTGCTCAGGGCTGGTGCACCAGGATGACTCAGAGAGATGGAATGGGGAGGGAAGTGGGAGGGGGGTTCTGTAAGGGGAACACATGTACACCCATGGCAGATTCATGTCAATGTATGGCAAAACCAATACAATATTGTAAAGTAAAAAAAAAATAACAAAAACAGAAAACAGGATACTTTGCTGAAAAATAATAAACACATATTTGTATTAAAAAAAAGAATATAAATGCAAAAATCTTCAACCAAGTATTGGCAAACTACATTAAGCAATATATTAAAAGGGTCACACACCATGATCAAGTGGAATTTATCCTAGTGATGCAAGCATTGTACAATATTCTGAAATCAGTGTGATATATCACAGTAACAAAAAGAAGGATAAAATTACATTATCATCTCAATAGGTACATAAAAAGAATTTGAGAAAATTCAGCCTCCATTCACAATAAAAACTCTTTTCCAACTGGTTATAAAGGGAGTATATCAACATAATCAAGGACACATGCAATAAGTTCCATAGCCAACTCAATAATCAATGGTGAAATGCTGAAAGACTTCTTATTGAATTCAGGAACAAGGCAAGAGCATTCACATTCACTGTTTTCATTTAACAAAGTATTGGAAGTCCCAGCCACAGCAATCAAACAAGAATAAGAAATAAAATGGCTCAGATTGGAAGACAAGAGGTAAAAATTTCACTATTTGCAGATGACTTGACATTCTATATAGAAACCTTAAAGTTTCTACCAGAATACTATTAGAATGAATAAATGAACTCAACAAAGTTTCAGGATATAAAATTAATATACAGTAATTGTTGTGTTTGTATACACTAATAATGAATTATCAGAAAGGGAAACTTTTAAAAGAACAATTTCTAAATCACATAGAAATATACATGAAATAAACTTAACTAAGGAAGTGTATATACTATACACTGAAAACCACAAGCATTGATAAAAGAAATTGAAGATGACTCATAGAAATGAAAAAAATAAATCTATACTCAGGTTGAAAGAATCAATGTTACTTAAATGGATATATTATCCAAAGAAACCTACAGATTTATTTCAAACCATATCAAAATACTGAAGAAATTTTTCACAGCACTAAAGGAGATTTAAATGTAAGACTGGAGACTATAAAACTTCTAGAGGAAAACAGGCAGAACACATTTTAACATAAATGAAAAGAATGCTTTCTCTCTCTCTTTTCTTTAATCTGTCTTCTAGAGTAGTGGAAATAAAAGCAAAAAAATACATGGGGCCTAATTTAACTTGAAGGCGTTTGCACAGCAGAGAAAACCTTAAACAAATAAAAAGACAACCTCTGGAATGGAAGCAAATATTCACAAACGATGCAATCAACAAAGAATTAATATATAAATTATACCAACAGCCCATACAGATCAATATCAGAAAACAAAACAACTCAATACAAAATGGACAGAAGACCTGAATAGATATTTCTCCCCAGAAGACATACAGATATCCAACAGCTACATGTAAAAATGCTTGACATCACTTATTATTAGAGAAATACAAATCAAAACTCAATGAGGTATAACTTCACATCAGTCAGAATGGCAATCATCAAAAAGTTCACAAATAATAAATCCTGGAGAGGATTGTAGGAAAATGGAACCCTTGTACACTGTTGTTGGGAATGTAAATTGACGCAGATGTATGAAAAAATAAATTATGGAGTCTCCTAAAAAACTAACAATAGGACTATTTGCAATTCCACTAAAAAATAATTCCAGAAAAAATTAAAAAAACACTAATTTGAAAATATGTTTGCACCCCAGTGTTTATACTAGCATTATTTACAATGATCAAGACATGGAAGCAACACAAGTGCCCATCAACAGATTATAGGACTAAAAATATGTGATATATATATACACATATATAAGATTGACCAAAATGTTTGTTCAAATTTTTCCATAATATCTTACAGAAAAAACTCAAAATTTTTGGCCAATTGCGTATATACAAGGAAACATCACTCATCTATGAAAAACACTGAAATATTTCCATTTTTAGAAATGTAAGTTGGCCTAGAGATACTACACTTAGTGAAATAAGTCAGAGAATGACAAATACTATATGATATCACTTACATGTGGAAACTTAAAAATAATACAAATGAATACATATACAAAAAGAAACAAGTTCACATAAATAGAAAGCAATTTAATGGTTATCAAAGGGTTATAGAAGAGAGGAGGGAAAAGTTAGGAGTATGGTGCTAACAGATACAAACTGCTATAAATAAAATAGATAAGCACCAACCTAAAGGGAAAAAAGAATTTGAAAAACAACAGGTGTATGTATATGTACAACTTAATCACTTTGCTGTACACCTGAATGTAACACATTATTAATCAACTATACTCCAATAGAAAACAAAAATTAAAAAATTGATAAATCCCAAAATTTAACTATACAAACAGAACTATACCCATTATCTTTTAATAAACTAAATGAAATACAATCTGCAAAAATACTGAATCACTGTGCTGTACATTTGAAACTAACACAATATTATAAATCAACTGTACTTCAATTAAAAACTAAAAAAAAAAATTTAAGTTACAACAGAAATTCCCAGATAAATCAAAACTTGGGTTTGGGGATTGTTCATTATTAGTAGACATAACTTACATATTCTATATAGAAGCACTGAGGTTGAAATGAAAGGGTAATATAGAGTAACTCAAACAAAATGGCTAAATAAAGAAAAACAGTAGATAAATACAAAGGTACATATAAAAGTCAGTAAAATTTAATTTTTAGTTTTTAACTTCTCTTTTTGTTCCTGCATGCCTGCTCAGTAGCTCAGTCATGTCTGACTCTATGCAACCCCATGGACAATAGCCCTCCAGGCTCCTCTGTCCATGTAATTATCCTGGCAAGAATACTGGAGTGGGTTGCCATTTTCTCCTCCTATATAATGTAAAAAACAAGTGCATAAAGTAATAATGAAACTGTGTTAATGGATATGCAGTACATAATCATGCAATTTGGGACAATAAAAACATAAAATGTAGAAGGAGAGAGATGTATAGAAACTTATATTTTATATACAGTTGAAGAAAAGTTGGTATTAATTTAAGGTACATATTTATAATGTTAAGATGTTATTTTTAATTTGTGGACAAACCCTAAGAAATAACCAAAATACATAAAAAACTAAAACACACTTGAAAATAATTAAGAAGAAAACAAGAAAGTAATAGAAAAATTGAGGAGTAGGGTTATTAGAGATTTAGGAATCTGCCATGGGTATACATGTGTTCCCCTTCCAGAGCCCCCTTCCCATCTCCCTCCTGATTCCCTCTCTCTGGGTCATCCCGGGACACCAGCCCTGAGCACCCTGTATCAGGCATCAATACTGGGCTGGCGATTGATTTCACATATGATAATTTGCATGTTTAAATGCTGTTCTCCAAAATCATCCCACCCTTGCCCTCTCCCATAGAGTCCAAAAGACTGTTCTATACACCTGCGTCTCTTTTGCTGCCTCGCATACAGGGTTATCATTACCATCTTTCTAAATTCCATATATATGTGTTAGTATACTGTATTGTTGTTTTTCCTTCTGGCTTACTTCACCCTGTATAATAAGCTCCAGTTTCGTCCACCTCAGTAGAACTGATTCAAATGTATTCTTTTTAATGGCTGAGTAATATTCCATTGTGTATATGTACCACAGCTTTCTCATCCATTCATCTGTTGATGGGCATCTAGGTTGCTTCCATGTCCTGGCTATTGTAAAAAAAAAACAAAGCTTGCTTTTTAAATTTATTTTTAATGGGAAGATACTTGCTATACAATGTTTTTGTTGGTTTCTGGTTTCTTATTTTATTTTATTTTTGAAATGTATTTATTTAATTAGAGGATAATTACTTTACATTATTGTGATGGCTTTTGCCATAACATCAACATGAATTGGGTTTCTGGTTTCTTTTTGCAATTACTACTTTTATTGATATATTCTATTTAATGAGATAACAATTTGTAGTTTCTTTTAGTTGTTTGTACATGATTTTCTTTAGTTCTTTGTGTACATTTAGTAGTTGATTTAAAGTTTTTGTTTAGCAAGCCCAATATCTGAACTTTCTCAGGAGCAGTTTCTATTAATTTATTTTTTCTCATGTATTTGCCACACATTTTTTTGTATGCTTTGTTATTTTTTGTTGCAAACTAAATATTTTGATATTATAATATAGCAACTCTTTCAACTATAGTGTGCCTCCTCCCCACAATGTGTTGTTAAATGTACATTCCAGTAGTTGTTCTTTGGTAAATTTTTTAAAGTATTTTTTGCAAACTCTATCATTTGTGAGCACTGAAATTTATGTTTCCTGAGCTTAAATGTCAGCTAGTGATTCAGCACTGATTTCCTTAAGTGCCTGAAACCAAAAATATAGAAATAAATCCCCCAGTATTTGCAAGTGGGCTCTTTGTGTCTGCTGAAATACACATTCAATACTCAGTGAGGCAGTTTATATCTCTTCCATAGCATTCACTTCCTGCTACTTAGGAGGATGAATGTCAGCTACTGGTAAGAGCTTAGGGCCTTTGTAGGACTTTTCTGGGCAGGCACCTGGCTCTGGATACTCTTGTGGCCTTCTATAATCCCCATTAATATATTGGAACTTTTTATGCCTTTTTCCATAAATTATTTCATCCCCCACCCTTCAAAGAATTTTTGTTTTCATATTGTTTGCCTCAGCTTTTGTACTTTTCTGTGATGCAGCAGCTAATACATTTGTCTTTAAATATTTTAGATAATTACCCCCTGTTGATATGTTTGATTGTGTCTGTCTAAGCCTTAATAGGTTTCCAAGTTACACAGAATGAAGGTAAGCCCTTTGAGCTGGGCTTCAAGAAGTTGTGCATGCATGCTAAGTCACTTCAGTTGTGTTAGACTCTGTGTGACCCTATGGACTGCAGCCTTCCAGGCTCCTCTGTCCATAGGATTTTCCAGGCAAGAATAAAAGATGGGTCAAAAGTAACAACCACAATTCTCTGAGAATAAGCTTCTTTCTAGCAGCCCCCCCAATTCTAGGAACATATAACAGGAACATAGGGTTTTGTCTTCTTCAAAGCTGACACCAAGCTAGGTCACAGGGGATAAGCCCAGGTAAGTTCAAAGGCCATAGAGTTCTCTTATTGAAATTCAGGTAATTTTTCTTGGTTAAAAAATCTCCTTCAGTGACATCAGTAAGATGGGAGGCTAGAAGTTCCAAACACTCATCTTCTCAAAAACAACAAAACAATAAAAACAATAAACTGATTTAAATAGCTGTGGGAAAACTCTGGATTTTAATGAAGAATCAACAAAAGCTCTGCTAAGCTCAAAAACAGAACAGTCACATAGAAAAGGATAAGAAGCATTTTATCTCCATTATCCCTGATCAGGAGCAATTTGGTGCCAGGAGGGATCCCTTTGGAGATATTTCACAAGAAAAAAGAGAGCAAGGGAACCCAAGCAAGCCTCACCACTATTGATGCTTTCAGCCTTTGATATTGAGGACTGCCACAGTCATTATCAATGCTGATCTTAGCTGATGGAACTCCCCAGGGTCCCCACTGTTTCATCTCCTTCCTGAGGCTGATGTTGTTACTGTGCTGAGACCTACTCTCAGGGGCTCAGGTTGCAGATTTGCTCTGTCTTTACTGGGGATGCACATCTGCTGCTCTAGGTTCAACCCTCACTTTCAAATCATGACTTCGAACTGCTGTTGCTGGGAAAGAGCTACTGATGCACTGCATCATGTCTTTGGGTGCCAATATGCAGATTTAGTGGGCTATAAATAGGGGCATGTTGTTCTTGTTCTGCAACTATATCCTTGGGGCAAAGTTTTTATTTTAACCCACTGTTCCCAGGCCGTGTTGCTACTGCACCCTGCCCCTTGGGCCCAAGCCATAACTCTCTCCTGTCATCTCAGAGTTCATACCCTGCTCTGTTCCAAACTTGGTGAAAGTTATTGTAGCAAGACCTAAGATGCAGATTATACTTCCACAAGTGACCTGCATACATGCTGACCTCAGACATCAGCACCATTGCCACAGCAAGTGTACTGGTGCCCCAGGACATAGGCACTATGGAAGTTCTGTATGCCACAATCTTAGAACTCTCATTGTACTCCTCTGACTGCCAACTCATCAGACCTGGCACCAAGAGGAGTCCCCAGTCCCCCATTGGCTTAAATTTACTCCTATGGGCAAACACAGAATCCCACCAGATTTTGTGTCTGAGGACCCCGATAGCTTACTTGCCACTATCACTGCAGGCCTTCCACGGCCCAGAGCCATGGAAGACTCCCACAGTGATGGAGCTACACAGAGACTATGCTTCTGTGCCCCAAACACTGCAGTCCACCTAACCAGTGACTTCACAGCCACCCTCAAGTGAAAGTCTTCCTCCACAAAAGATTGTCCAAAATGACTAGAAGAGATGACTACTCCCTCAGATGAGTAGTTATCAAGGCAAAGCCATCAGAAATTTAAAAGTTCAAGGAAACATTATGCCACCACTGGAAAACAATAATTTTTCAATAACTAACATAAAAGAAATATAGATCTGTGAGTTACCTATAAATGAATGCAAAATAATTATTTCAACAATTTGGAAGATGGCAGAGTAGAAAGACTCTGAACTCACTTCCTCTCAAGAACCCAACAAAGTCACAAATACCTGCAGAAAAACTGATGAAAAAATCTGGAACTTACCAGAAAAGAGCTTCTATAACTAAAGACATGAGTAAAGAACCCACGAGTTGGGTAGGAGGGGTGGACTTTGAATATAAAAATCCCATACCTGTGAGGTGGGCAATCCACAATCTGGAATATAATGATATATCAGAGGTTATGCTATAGGAGTGAGTGTTCTGAGGCCCGTGTCAAGCTCCCCAGCCTGGCAATAGGAAGACAAAATCCCATAGCATTCAGCTTTGAAGGCCAGCAGAATGTAATTGCAGAATCCCCACAGAATTAGTGGAAATAGAAACTTCATTTGTTTCCTTAAAATTATTTTCTCAGTTATTCAACATACATTTAACATTAATTTTCCAGTGGTTTCCAAGATAATTCTAAACAATATTCTTTTACCTCTACTTTTTGTTTTTCCCTTTTTATACTTTATTTTTTAAATTAAAAGATAATTACAATATTATGATTTTTTGCCATACATCAACATAGATCAGCATTAGGTGTACATATGTCCCCCCCTCTTGAACCCCCATTCTGCCTCCCTCCCCGGCCCACCCATCGAAGTTGTCATAGAGCACTGTCTTTAGCTTCCTTGCATCATACAATAAACTCCCACTGGCTATCTGTTTTACATATGGTAATATTTATGTTTCAAAGTTATTCTCTCATATCATTCCACCCTCTCCTTTCCCTACTGTGTCCAAAATGTGTGTGCTTATTTTCCTGCCGTGCAAGTAAGACTGTCATTACTATCATTCTAGATTCCATATACATGAATTAATATATGATATTTGTCTGTTTCTGACTTACATCACTCCGTATAATAGACTCTAGGTTCATCCACCTCATTAGAACTGACTTAGATGTGTTGCTTTTTATAGCTAAGTAATATTCCATTGTGTATATGTACCACAACTTCCTTATCCATCCATCTGTCGATGGACATCTAGGTTGCTTCCATGTCTTAGCTATTGTAAATAGTTCTGCAATGAACATTGAAGTAGGGTACATGCTTCTTTTTCAGTTCTTGTTTCCTCAGGGTAGATGCCCAGTAGTGGAATTGCTGGATCATAATGTAGCTTTATTCCTAGTTTTTAAAGGAATCTCCATATTGTTCTGCAAAGTGGTTGTATCAATTTGCATTCCCACCAACTGTGTAAGAGGGTTTCCTTTTCTCCACACCCTCTCCGGCATGTATTGTTTGTAGAAATTTTGATGATGGCCATTCTGATCGGTGTGAGATGATACCTCACTGTGGTTTTGATTTGCATTTCTCTAATAATGAGCAATGTTAAGCATCTTTTCATGTGTTTATTAGCCATTTGTATGTAGGTCTTTTGGAGAAATATCTGTTGAAGTCTTCTGCCCACTTTTTGACTGAGTGGTTTTCCTGATTTGAATTGCATGTACTGCTTATATATTTTGGATTTAATTTTTTCTCAGTTGATTTATTTGCTATTAATTTCTCCCATTCTGAAGGTTATCTTTTCACCTTGTTTATATTTTCCTGTATTGTGCAAAAGCTTTTAAGCCTGATTAAGTCCCATTTGTTTATTTTTGCTTTTATTTTCGTTATTCTAGGAAGTGGGTCAAAGAAGATCTTGCTGTGTGGTTTATGTCAAAGAGTGTGTACTGCCTATGTTTTCCTCCAAGCTTTATAGTTTCTGGTCTTACACATAGGTCTTTAATCCATTTTGAGTTTATTTTTGTGTATGGTGTTCAGGTCAGTTCAGTCACTCAGTCATGTCCAACCCTTTGTGACCCTATGAATCGCAGCACACCAGGCCTCCCTGTCCATCACCAACTCCTGGAGTCCACCCAAACCCATGTCTATTGAGTCTGTGATGCCATCCAACCATCTCATCCTCTGTTGTCCCCTTCTTCTCCTGCCCTCAATCTTTCCCAGAATCAGGGTCTTTTTCCAGTGAGTCAGCTCTTCACATCAGGTGGCCAAAGTATTGGAGTTTAAGTTTCAACGTCAGTCCTTCCAATGAACACCCAGGACTGATCTCCTTTAGGATGGACTGGTTGGATTTCCTTGTAGTCCAAGGGACTCTCAAGAGTCTTTTCTAACACCACAGTTTAAAAGCATCAATTCTTCGGTGCTCAGCTTTCTTTATAGTCTAACTCTCACAGCCACACATGACCACTGGAAAAACTATAGCCTTAACTAGATGGACCTTTTTTTCCAGTAGTCATGTATGGATATGAGAGTTGGACCATAAAGAAACCTGAGTGCCAAAAAACTGATGCTTTTGAACTGTGGTGCTGTAGAAGACTCTTGAGAGTTCCTTAGACTGCAAGGAGATCCAACTAGTCAATCCTAAAGGAAATCAGTTATGAATATTTATTGGAAGGACTGATGCTGAAGCTATAGCTCCAATTCTTTGGCCACATGATGTGAAGAACTGATTCCTTGGAAAAGACCTTGATACGAGGTAAGATTGAAGGCAGGAGGAGAAGGGGATGACAGATGATGAGATGGTTGGATAGCATCACCAACTCGATGAACATGAGTTTGAACAAGCTCCAGGAGTTGATGATGGACAGGAAAGCCTGGCCTGCTGCAATCCATCGGGTCGCAAAGAGTCAGACACGACTAAGCAACTGAACAGTACTGAACTGATATATGGATGTGAGAGTTAAATGATAAAGAAGGCTGAGAATCTTAGAATTGATGCTTTCAAACTTCACTCTTGGAGAAGACTCTTGAGCATCCCTTAGACTGCAAGGAGATCAAACCTGTCAATCCTAAAGGAAATAAACCCTGAATATTCATTGGAAGGACTGTTGCTGACACTGAATACTTTGGCCACTTGGTGCAAAGAGCCGACTCATTCATTGGACAAGATCCTGATGCTGGCAAAGTTTGAAGGCAAAAGGAGAAAGAGGTGGCAGAGAATTAGATAGTTAGTTTGCATCACCAACTCAATAGACATGAATTTGAGCTATCTCCAGGAGATAGTGGAGGACAGAGGAGCCTGTTGTGCTATAATCCATGGGGTCACAAAGATTTGAACATGACTTAGTGACTGAACAACAGCAGGTAAATTTACCAATATAGAGTCTTCAGATACTTAGGATAATTATGAACCAGAATGTAGGACCACTACAGAGTGGGAAAAACCAAGGTCCCTGTTCATTGAGCATAATTGCTACTGATGCCTCCCTCAAGGTCTTGCAGTGAAACACTCCTAATACCAGGGCCATGAAGGAAAGGTCCAGTCTTCCCAGGTGGGGCTAGTGGTAAGAACCCACCTGTCAATGTAGGTGGCCCAAGAGACCTGGGTTTCTATCCCTGGGTTGGAAAGATCCCCTAAAGGACTGCATGGCAACCCACTCCAATAATCTTGCCTGGAGAACTCCATGGACAGAGGAGCCTGGCGGGCTACAGTCCATAGGGTTGCAAAGACTTGGACATGACTGAAGCAACTTAGCAGGCATGCATACATGAAGGAAAGGTCCAGGTTCTCTGGGGTCAGTGCTCTCTTCAGCTTTTATATCTGGATTCATTCATCCCAACTAGACCATTCAGCCCAACATAGTATGTGGTCTGGAAGAGGCAGGAAAAATTACTGTGAGAAAACAGAGAAAGGAGTTATTAATTCTGTCTAGATAGAGTTGAGTAAAGAGTGATGGAAAAAGAACATTTGAACTGGCACTTGATGGATGTACAGTTTTCTAAATGAAGAATGTTGGAGAGATGGACACATATAAGTGAGATCATTCAGTATTTGTCTTTCTGTCTGTATTATTTCATTTATCATTATGTCCTCCAGATCCATCCATGTTGTCACAAACATTGTAATGTGTGCATGTGTACTCAGTCACTTCAGTGGTGTCCAACTCTTTGAAACCCTGTGAACTGTAGCCCACCGGACTCCTCTGTCCATGGAGATTCTCCAGGAAAAGGTATTGGAGTGGGTTGCCATGCCCTCCTCCAGGGAATCTTCCTGACTCAAGGAATGAATCCAGATCTCTGGCATTGCAGGCAGATTCCTTAGAACTAGCACCACCTGGAAAGACCCAAATAGTGGAACAAATATAAACACTTCTGTGTATCATAGATATTTTAAAAGAATTTTTAAAATAAAAATCCTTGAAAATGTTTAACATGTATCTTAATATTTACTTTTATGTATATATATACTAATGCATATTTATAAATATACATACATATTTATATATGTGTGTGTATATATATATATATATGTTTATTTATGTAAAGGCTGTAGACATGCACTACCATACTATTATATCATGGTTATCATAAAACATATGAAAAGTAGAGTTGTTCAAAGAATGAGATAAAATAAAAATATAAAAAGTTCTACTATTAATTTTTCCATATCTTCTTGGATTGCCTTTTATATTCCAGTTTTCTAACCAACAGTTACCTAACAAATTAATTGTTCTCCCTTGGTAAATACAATAGTGCTTTCTCTCTATTAAAGATCTTCTTTCTGTCTCCCCAACTAAAAATTAGAGGAAAGCTCTATTATTTTTATCAGTAGTACTTATAAGCAAAGTCTAATCTAATCAAATTTTGGTGCATTTATACCACTTTTGATATTGTTTTCTGTTTCAAATGCAGGATTTCACTGCACCAAAGAATATATGGAGATAAGCACCATGTACCACAGCAAATCTAGTTGTATGTTACCAATCTAAAATATTTTCTTAGCTCAGAACAGCAATTGAGTACAAGTATACAAACCTATGGAAGATCTATGATAAATATATTATAAACTATATCTCTTAGTTCATAAGTACTTTCCCACTAAAGATAGAATGTAGGCATGTTTATTACAGGTGAAATAAACAATCAGATTTAGAGTGTTTTTTCAAATATGTCTCTATATTGTCCTGAATTAGCTTACTAGCTAATTAAAAGTTATTTAAGCTTCTCAAAAGCAATTTAGAAAAATTAGATAATTCTATACTTAAGTATAAGGGAAGTTTCTTTATTATTTCATAAAACTTTCATATTTTAAAGTTTCTGTTTTGTAAAATAAGTAGTATATCCTAAAAATCATTCACATCAGCTGTTCTTTATAGTCCTGCATGCTGGTCATTTTCTAAACAAAAGCCCAAATTCTGTGTGGTTAACCTGAAAGGCTTTGTAAGTACTTCCCAGGCAGCTGAGGATTGAGTTTATGTTTAATGAGCTAGGAATATAGTCATTTGACCTTGGTTTGAGTTCATGATGTTTCCCCGCTCCTTTCCAGTGGGTTTTACAAGTGAAAAGTAATTCCAGTGGCACTTTTCATAAAGAGATGACTCAGTTTTTCCTGGCCTGTGTTTCTTCTGAGCAAATTAGGTTCAAGGTTATTTGTAATTTGTTGCTATCATGAGTTATAGTTCTGGAAAAGAATCCTGTTATTAGTACTGGAAAAAGTAATCATAACAAACAAAAATGGGACTCATATTCTTACTAATTTCTATACATGCATTAATGATAACATATGAAACAAATAACCTATGCAATTAGCCAAAGCTTGCTTTAAAATTGGTACAAATTAATGCAATTTCCCTGGGTCTGGGAGATTGAGAGTTTGAGTGGGCAATTGTTCAGAAAGACCCCAAAAATCATTGAGGGAATGATGGAATAAAATATTCTCTTCTAAATGCTAAAAGAATTAAGAAAGATTATCAATAGAAATGCTTTGACTATACGGACATTTGTGATGCTGGAGGAGACACTTGAGAGTCTCTTGGACTGCAAGGAGATGAAATCTGTCTATCCTAAAAGAAATCAACTCTGAATATTCATTGGAAGGACTGATGCTGCAGCTGAAATTCCAATACTTTACCTGAAGTGAAGAGCTGACTCATTGATTAAAGACCCTGATGCTGGGAAAGATTGAAGGTAGAAGGAGAAGGGGATGACAGAGAATGAGATGGTTGGATGGCATCACTGACTCAATGGAAATGAGTTTGAGCAAACTCTGGGAGATGGTGAAGGACAGGGAAACCTGATATGCTGCAGTCCATGGGGTCACAAAGAACTAGACATGGCTGAGCGACTGAACAACAGCAATCAATAGAAATGCAGATCACTGTAACAAGGAAGGAGAAACAATAAAAAGGAACAAATCAAAATTAGACAACTCAATTGCTGAGATAAAAAGCAAACTAAGAGCAATAAAGGAGCTTCCTATGTGGCTCAGTGGTAAAGAATCAACCTGCCAATGCAGGGAATGTGGCTTCGATCCTTGGGTTGGGAAGATCCCCTGGAGAAGGAAATGGCAAACCACTCCAGTATTCCTGCCTGGAAAATCCCATGGGCAAAGGAACCAGTGAGCTACAGGCCATGAGGATGCAAAAGAATCAGACACAACTTAGCAACTAAACAACAACAAAAAGGCAATAAATAGCAGAAAATAATGCAGAAGAATGAATAAGTGGTCCAGAAGACAGAATACTGGAAATCACCCAGCAGACAGAAAGACAAATAAAAAAACATGAAAGCAACATATGAGATCTATGGGATAATATAAACTGTGCCAATAGTGTTCCCAGCTAGAAAAGAAAGAGAAAAATGGTATCAAAATGTATTTGAAGAAATTATGGCTAAAAACTTCCCAAACCCAAAGAAGAAAACAGATGTTCAGAAACAGGAAGCACAGAAGTTCCCAAATCAAGTTAATCTAAATAAACCCACAGCAAAATATATTATAATTAAAATGGTAAACTTAAAGAGAAAATTCTAAAGACAGTAAGAGAAATACAGAGAGTCAATTACAATGGAATCCCCCCCATAAAGGTATCCGCTGATTTCTCTGAAAAAACTTTGCAAACTGGAAGAGAGTGACATGATATATTCAAAGTCCTGAAAAGGAAAAACTGGCAACCTAGGACAATCTACCCAGTAAGATTATCATTTAGAATACAAAGAGAGATTTAAAAAACTTCTCAGACATGAAAAAACTAAAAGAATACACTAATACTAAACCTAATCTAAGAAATACTGAAAAGCTTTCTCTAAATAAAAAGAAACAAGAATCTATAGAAAAGGGAAAAACATAAAAGGAAAGTCAACTATATAAAAGGATTGAATATATCATGTAAGCCAGTACATAGATTAAAAACATTACAAATTTTGTAAAAGTGATAACTATAATTAATAGGAAAAGAATAAACATGGATATGTAAAATAGAACATCAAAATCACTAAATGTGGAGGAAGGGATAAAAAATATATATCTTTTAGAATTTGTCTGAACTTATGACTATCAGATTCAACCAAATAGATACAGTCATGGGTCAGCATATCTGAAACCAGGGTAACCATAAATCAAAAACATACAATAAACTAACAAAAAACAAAAAGAAAGGAAATCAAGCATAAAGTGAAAGAAAACTATGGAACCACAAAGGAAAAACAAAATGAAAAGATCAAAGAAGAACTACAAAATCAATTGGAAAATAAGGTTTAAAATGGCAATAAATATATGCTTATTAATAATTACTTTAAATATCAATGGAATAAATGCTCCATTGGAATATGTATAAAGGCAGATTGGATTAAATTAAAAAAAAACAGGAACCTGTAATATGCTGCTGACAAAAGATGGACTTTAAGGTGAAAGACCAACATAAATGGAAAGTGAGGGGGTTGGAACTAATATTTTATGCTAAGAGAAATAAGAAAGCAGGGGTAGCAGTATTCATATTAGACAAATAGAAGCATATCTGGGGCATCTTGCACTTTATATTGAAAAGCAACTGTGCTGTACTGGACAGAGCCCATGACTTATTTTCTAAAAACAGTTAATTCAGCTTTAAAATTTTAGCTATGTAGCAAGGACAAGTTATTTAACCTTATGAGGCTCAGCTTTTTCACCTGTTAAATGAAGAGAATTAATGATGTTTGGAATGATTATTGGCTAAATATGGTACAAACATGACTTTCTAAATCATTAGAAATATAATGAGGTAGAAACAATTGTGTTTTCTGAATTTTCTTCTCAGAGAGAGCTTTATGTGAGAGGTTGGAAACAATACTTTAATAAGTTAGTTGATGGTGGTGGTGGGTTGCAAAGGACAGGTTTGTATGGTAAAGGGAGAGGAGAGTTCTGATAGTTTGAGTATCAGATCTGAAGTGCCTGTAACATTAAAAGTACAGTTGATCCTTGTAATATGTGGGAGGTAGGGTTGCTTAGCTTCAATACAGTAAAAAAAAATTCAGCATATAACATAACTATTGGCCCACCATTTCCTTGGTTCCACATCAAACAACCATGGATAGTTTTAATTCTATATTATGCAGTTTTGAAGAAAAAAAGAGTATAAGTGTACCCACATAAACAAATCCATGTTGTTCAAGTGTTAACTGTAATTGAGTTCCAGAATTTAATCTATGTATTCTACATAAAGACAGGGACTGTACTTAGTAGGTACTCAATATCTATTTACATAAATAAATAAGTACATGCTGCCAGCAGTTCTTTTCTTTCCCCCATACAGCATTCAGTCTCATCTATAAATAAGCACTGAACAAGTGTTTAAAAGTCAGTTTGAAGATATGTCTTATTATTAGCTTACTTAAAATACTCATATATCTCCATCTGAAATTGAAGCTAAAAATACTTATCTCAAAGGATTCTTGAGAAGATATAGTATGTAGGAAAGTGGCTAGCTTAGTGCCTAATAGTAGGCACTCAATAAATATCAGTTGCTTTCATCTTGTACTATTACAGAAAAAGAATCTATTCATTTTTGCAGTGAGGACTAACATTTCCCCACTTTGATTCTTGTTTGATAATATACCTGAATGCTTACCTCAATCCCTTAGAAATCTTGCAGGAATAAGAAGAGGCATTATATAATAATAAAGAAGATATTTCACTCCTTAACATATATGCACCCAATATAAGAGCTCCTAAAACATAAAACAATTCTAAGAAATTTAAAGGGAAAAATTGACAGGAATACAAAGGAAGTCAGAGACTTTAATACCCCACTGACACCAATGAACAATTCTTCTGGACAGAAAATCAATAAAGCAACAGAGATTGTAAATAACACAATAGAAGAGTTTGGACTTACTTGATACCTGCAAGACACTACATCCAAAAAACTCAGAATATACACTTTTTTCAAGCTCACATAGAAAATTCTTTAGGAGAGACCACATACTAGGAAACAAACAAACAAAAAAGCATCAACAAATTTACTCCAAGCATCTTTTCTGATCAACAGTTTGAAACTAGAAATAATATTTTCTTAGATCAATCTTACAAGGCAAAAGAAATGAAAGCAAAATTAAACAAAATGACCTAATTGAACTTAAAAGCTTTAAAACAGTGAAGGAAACCATAAACAAAATGAAAAGACAGCTTACAAACTGGAAGAAAATATTTGCAAATGATACAACCAACAAAGGGTTAGTTTCCAAAATATACAAACAATATATACAGTTCAATATAAAACAAACAAACACAACCCAATCACAAAATAGGCAGACGACCTAAATAGGTATTCCTCCAAGAAGGTATACAGATGGCCAGCAGACATATGAAAATATGCTCAACGTCACCAATTGTTAGAAAAATTCAAATCAAACCTAAACTGAGTTGTCACCTCACACCAGTCAGAATGGCCATCATTAAAAATTCTACATTTAATCAATACTAGAGAGGGTGTTCAGAAAAGGGAACCCTCCCTATACTGTGATGGGAATGTAAAATGGTATAACTAGTATGGAGAAGAGTATGGAGGTTCCTTAAAAAATAAAAATAGAGTTACCATATGACCCAGCAATTAATCCCACTCCTGGACACATATCTGAGAAAGATAAAAACTCTTAATTCAAAAAGATATATGAACCACAATATTAATAGAAACACTACATACAATAGCCAAGACATAGAAGCAACCTGTGTCCATCAACATATGAATGGGTAAAGAACATGTGATATGTATATACAATGGAATACTAGTCATGAAAAAGAATGGAATATTGCTATTTGCAATACTATGGTTGGGCCTAGAGTTTATTATGCTAAGTCAGAGAAAGACAAATACTATATGACATCACTTACATAGAATCTAAAAACATGATACAAATAAACTTGTTTACAATAACAGATACAGACTCATAGACATAGAAAAGCAATTCATGGCTACCAAAAGGGAAAATGGTGCCTGCATGGGGTGTGGGGGGGCAGTTAAGAAGTATAGGGGAAAAAAAAGATCACAACTAGAAATATAAAAATTATTAAAGGCAACATCTCATTTGCAAATGTAGTAGATTAGTCACATATAAATCTGGTAGGAAGATTAAAAGACAAAAGTATTGAAGTCTTCTATGTACATAATCTGGAGAAGAAAATGGCAACCCACTCCAGTATTCTTGCCTGGAAAATTCTATGGACAGAGGAGACTGGTGGGCTACAGTCCACAGGGTCACAAGAGTCAGATATGACTTAGTAACTAAACCATATATATAATAATTAATTGAGGGATGCACAAAACAAAAAACATGCAAAATATGATGTCAAAAACAGAAAACATAAGAGGGAGTCAAAATTCAGAGTTGTTAGAGTGCACTTGAACTTAAAAAATAAACTTTGCCATGTATATTTTTACTTGTTATACACGAACCCCATTTTAACCACAAATCGTAAAGTGACAATAGATACACAAAAACTAGAAAGAGAGAAACACAAGCATAACATAAAGAAAATTATTAAAGAAATGCAAATCAAAATGACAATGAAATATCACTTCACACCAATCAGAATGGCCATCATTAAAAAGTCTACAATAGATAGTGGATAGGGTGCGAAGAAAAAGAAACTCTCCTACACTGTTTTGAGGAATGTAAATTTGTGCATCTACTATGGAGAACAGTAAGATGGTTCCTTAAAAAACGAAACCTATAGCTACCTTATGACCCTAGAATCCCATTCCTGGTCATATATCCAGAGAAAACCATAATTTAAAAATACTTGCACTCCAGCAGCATTATTTACAATAGCCATTACATGAAAACAGCCTAAATATTCATGAACATATGAATGGATAAAGAAAATGTATATACACATGGAATATTACTCAGCCTTAAAGAAGAATGAAATAATTCCATTTGAAGCAACATGGATGGATCTAGAGATCATCATACAGAATAAAGTAAGTCACACAAATGTTATATGATATCACTTATATGTGGAATCTAAATAAATGGTACAAGTGAACCTATTTATAAGGTAGAAATAGACTCAAAGACATAGAAAAAAACTTCAGATTATCAAAGGAGATAGCAGCAGGGAGATAAACTGGGAGTTTTGAATGTGTATATAAACACATACTGCCATATATAAAATAGGACCTACTGTGTAGCTCCCCCAAGACGGACTGGTCATGGTGGAGAGTTCTGACAAAATGTGGTCCACTGGAGAAGGGAATGGCAAACCACTTCAGTATTCTTGCCTTGAGAACCCCATGAGCAGTTATGAAAAGGCAAAAAGATAGGACACTGAAAGATGAACTCCCCAGGTTGGTAGGTGCCCAATATGCCACTAGAGATCACTGGAGAAATAACTCCAGAAAGAATGTAGGGAGCCAGAGCAAAAACAACACCCAGTTGTGGAAGTGACTGGTGATGGAAGCAAGGTCTGATGCTGTACAGAGCAATATTGCATAGGAACGTGGAATGTTAGGCCCCTGAATCAAGGCAAATAGGAAGTGGTCGAACAGGAGATGGCAAGAGTGAACGTCAAATTTAGAATCAGTGAACTAAAATTGACTGGAATGGGTAAATTTAACTCAGATAACCATTATGTCTACTACTGTGTGCAAGAATCCCTTAGAAGAAATGGAATAGCCATCATAGTAAACAGAAGAATCCGAAATGCAGTATTTCGATGCAATCTCAAAAACAACAGAATGATCTCTGTTCATTTCCAAGGCAAACCATTCAGTATCAAAGTAATCCAAGTCTATGTCCCAACCAGTAATGCTGAAGAAGCTGAAGTTGAACGGTTCTATGAAGACCTACAAGACCTTTTAGAACTAACACCCAAAAAAGATGTCCTTTTCATTATGGAGGACTGGTATGCAAAAGTAGGAAGTCAGGAAACACCTGGAGAAACAGGCAAATTTGGCCTTGGAGTACAGAATGAAGCAGGGCAAAGGCTAATAGAGTTTTGCCAAGGTCATAGCAAATACCCTCTTCCAACAACACAATAGAAGAGTCTTCACATGGACATCACCAGATGGTCAACACTGAAATCAACACTGAAATCAGATTGATTATATTCTTTGCAGCAAAGGTACAGAAGCAAAAACAAGTCAGTCAGCAAAAACAAGACCGGGAGCTGATTGTGGCTCAGATCATGAACTTCTTATTGCCAAATTCAGACATAAATTGAAGAAAGTAGGGAAAATGACTAGACCACTCAGGTGTTACCCAAATAAAATACCTTATGATTATACAATGGAAATAAGAAATAGATTCAAGGGACTAGAACTGATAGAGTGCCTGATGAACATCTCAGCATTGTTTATAATAGCCAGGACATGGAAGCAAGCTAGATGTCCATAATTAGACAAATGGATAAGAAAGCTGTGCTACATATGCACAATGTAATATTACTCATCCATTAAAAAGAATACATTTGAACCAGTTCTAATGAGGTGGATGAAACTGGAGCCTATTATACAGAGTGAAGTAAGCCAGAAAGAAAAATACCAATGGAGTATACTAATGCATATATATGGAATTTAGAAAGATGGTAACGATAACTCTATATGCAAGACAGCAAAAGAAACACAGATGTATAGAACAGTCTTTTGGACTCTATGGGAGAGGGCGAGGGTGGGATGATTTGGGAAAATGGCATTGAAACATGTATATTATCATATGTAAAGTGAATCGCCAGTCCAGGTTTGATGCATGAAACAGGGTGCTCTGGGCTGGTACACTGGGATGACCCAGAGGGATGGGATGGGGAAGGAGGTGGGAGGGGGGTTCAGGATGGGGGACACATGCACACCCATGGAGGATTCATGTCAATGTATAGCAAAAACCAATACAACATTTTAAAGTAATTAGCCTCCAATTAAAATAAATACATTTATATTAAAACAAAACAAAAATTGAATTCAAGTTTTCCCTATTAAAAATAAAAACATGTTCACTTTGAAAATAAAAAGAACATCCCCAAGAAAAAGAAATGCAAAGAAGCAAAATGGCTGTCTGAAGAGGCCTTACAAATAGTGAAAAGAAGAGAAGTGAAAGGCAAAGAAGAAAAGGAAAGATATACCCATTTGAATGCAGAGTTCCAAAGAATAGCAAGGAGAGAAAAGAAAGCCTTCCTCAGTGGTCAGTGCAAAGAAATAGAAGAAAACAATAGAATGGGAAAGACTAGAGATCTCTTCAAGAAAACTAGAGATACCAAGGGAACATTTCATGCAAAGATGGGCTCAATAAAGGACAGAAATGGTAGAGACCTAACAGAAGCAGAAGATATTAAGAAGAGGTGGCAAGAATACACAGAACTGTACAAAAAAGATCGTCATGGCCTTGATAATCACGATGGTGTGATCACTCACCTAGAGCCAGACATCCTGGAATGTGAAGTCAAATGGGCCTTAGGAAGCATCACTATGAACAAAGCTAGTGGAGGTGATGGGATTCCAGTTGAGCTATTTCAAATCCTAAAAGACAATGTTGTGAAAGTGCTGCACTCAATACACCAGCAAATTTGGAAAACTCAGCAGTGGCCACAGGACTGGAAAAGATCAGTTTTCATTCCAATCCCAAAGAAAGGCAATGCAAAAGAATGTTCAAACTACTGCACAATTGCACTCATCTCACACACTAGTAAAATAATGCTCAAAATGCTCCAAGCCAGATTTCAACAATACATAAACTGTGAACTTTCAGATGTTCAAGCTGGTTTTAGAAAAGGCAGAGGAACCAGAGATTAAATTGCCATCATTTACTGGATCATTGAAAGGGCAACAGAGTTCCAGAAAAATATCTATTTCTGCTTTATTTTGTATGCCAAAGCCTTTGACTGTATGGATCACAATAAACTGGACATTTATGAAAGAGATAGGAATACCAGACCACCTGACCTGCCTCTTGAGAAATCTGTGTGCAGGTCAAGAAACAACATTTAGAACTAGACATGGAACAACAGACTTGTTCCCAATATGAAAAGGTGTACATCAAGGCTATATACTGTCATCCTGCTTATTTTGCTTATATGCAGAGTACATCATGAGAAATGCTAGGTTGGAGGAAGCACAAGCTGGAATCAAGATTACCAGGAGAAATATCAATAACCTCAGATATGTAGATGACACCACTCTTATGGCAGAAAGCAAAGAACAGCTAAAGAGACTCTTGATGAAACTGAAAGAGGAAAGTGAAAATCTTGGCTTAAAGCTCAACAATCAGAAAATTAGGATCATGGCATCTGGTCCCACCACTTCATGGCAAATAGATGGGAAAATAGTGGAAACAGTGTCAGACTTTATTTTTCTGGGCTCCAAAATCACTGCAGATGGTGGCTGCAGCCATGAAATTAAAAGACACTTGCTACTTGGAAGATAAGTTATGGCCAACCTAGACAGTATATTTAAAAGCAGTGACATTACTTTGCCAACAAAGTTCCATCTAGTCAAGAGTATGGTTTTTCCAGTAGTCATGTATGGATGTGAGAGCTGGACTATAAGGAAAGCTGAGTGCAGAAGAATTGATGCTTTTGCTGGAGAAGACTCTTGAGAGTCCCTTGGATTGCAAGGAGATCCAACCAGTCCATCCTAAAGGAAATGAGTCCTGAATATTCATTGGAAGGACTGATGTTGAAGCTGAAACTCCAATACTTTGGCCACCTGATGTGAAGAACTGACTCATTTGAAAAGACCCTGATGCTGGGAAAGATTGAGGGCAGTAGGAGAAGGTTATGACAGAGGATGAGATTGTTGGATGGCATCACTGACTCAATTGACATGAGTTTGAATAAACCCCGGGAGTTGTTGATGGACAGGGAGGCCTGATGTAGTACACTCCATGGGGTAGCAGAGTCAGACACAACTGAGCAACTGAACTGAACTGAACTGAACTGTGTAGCCTAGGGAACTATACTCAATATCTTATAATAATCTGTAATGGAATCTGTATATATATATATATATATATATATATATATATTACATTATATATTATATTCATATATATTTGAATCACTTTGCTGTACCCTTGAAACTAACACATTTTAAGTTAACTATACTTTAGTAACAAAGAAAATTTATCAAACCACAAACAAAGAAACTGAAAGAAAAAGAATAGAGAACAACAAAAATAACCAATTAAGAATTAAGAAAATTTCATAAGCAGTCCCTATCTGTAATTAAATATAAATGGACTAAATACTTCATTCAAAAGGCATAGAAAGGCTGAATAAATTAAACACAGACCATAGATAAGCTACCTATAAGAGGCTCACTTCACATCTAAAGGCATACACAGACTGAAAGTGAGGGAATGCAGAAAGCTATCACATGCATGTAGAAATGAAAAGAAAGAAATCTGGGGTACTCTTGATGGGGATGAACATTTGTACAAGAAAACATTATGGTTTATTGAAAAAAATGAAGACTAGAACTACCATAGCATCCAGAAATTTCACTTCTGAATATATACTCAAAGAAACACCTATTTAAAAAAAATTATGTGAGGAATTCCCTGGTGGTTCAGTTGTTGAGACTCCAACCTTCCAGTGCAGGGGCCATGGGTTCAATCCCTGGTCAAGAAACTGGGATCCCACATGCCAAGTGGTGCAGCCAAAAGTTAAAATTTAAATATTTTTTTAAAAAATTAAAAGCTCATACTCCTATGTTCATTGCAGCATTATTTACAACAGCCATGATATAGAAGCAACCTACATGTCCATAAATGGATGAATAAAGAGATGTTGCATGTGTGCATATATGTGTTTATGTGTGTGTATACATACAAATATACATATTTATGTATACATATATATGTATACATATTCATATGTATATGTTTGTGTATGTGTATATATATATATATACATTTATATACATAGATATATAGGCATATGCACACACAGTAGAATAATACTCAGACATAGGAAAGAATGAAATTTGCCTTTTGTGACAACGTGGATAGACCTGAAAGTTATTAATTATACCTAGTAAAATGCTAGAGAAAGATATATATCTTATGATTGAACTAAGAGGTGAAATCTATGAAACAAAGTAAAAGAAAAAGCATAACAACAGAAACAGACACATACACACAGGAAAAAAAACTGGTGATTGCTAGAGGAAATGGAGGTGTGAGGATGAAGGAAAATGTTAAAGAGATTAAAATGTGCCAACTTGGACTTCCTTTGTCGTCCAGTGGTTAACAATTCACCTGCCAATGCAGGAGACACAGGTTCTATTCCCGCTCTGGGAAGATTTCACATACAGTGGGACAGCTATATCCATGTACCACAACTACTGAGCCTGCAATGCCCTGGAGTCTGGAGTCTACAATATGAGAAACCACCTCAATTAGAAGCCCACACACTGAATTAGAGAGCAGTCCCCACTCTCTGCAAGTAGAGAAAGTCCCCACACAGAAGTGGAAACCTAGAGTGGACAAAAATTAATTAATTAAATTTAAAAGAGGTACCAACTTAGAGTTATAAAGTAATTATCACAGGGATATAATGTATAGCATAGAGGATATAGTCAATAATATTATAATAATGCATATGGTGACAAACTAACTAGACTTATAGTGGTAATTATTTTATAATGTGAAAAATATAGAAAAGCTATACTGTGCATCTGAAACTAATATAATATTGTAACTAAGTTATATTTCACTAAAATGTGAAAAAATCTCAGTGGCAATAAAAAATTGAAATACAATATAATTAAATAAAAACATAAAGAATATTTTTTTGGAAAAAACCTGGAGACTTACTACCTGATTTCAAGACTTATTATAAAGCTTCAGTAAGGAATGTAGTGAAAGTAAATCAATGGTGAAAGAAAGTCAGTAGGACAGATTAAAGAATACAGAAACAGACCATCATATTGATATTTTCTATAAAGATGCAAAGCCTATTTAAGGAAAAAAAAGAAAAATCTAAACACAAGTTGCTGAAATAATTGAACATCAATATGCAAAACAAAACATAAAACTAAAGGAAAGAACCCTAACTCTTTTGTTTATACCATAAACAGAAATGTAAATTCTAAAACTATAAGACTTCAGCAAGGAAAAGTCTTTTGATAAAATCTTTGGGCTAAGGAAAGATTTCTAAGAAGTATCAGCAAAGCTCAACTATAAAAGAAACAATTGATAAACTGAACTTTGTTAAACTTAAGTACTTCTGCTCTTCAAAAGAAATTATGATGAGAATGAAAAGACAAGCCACAAATTGAATGAAAATATTCACAAATAACTTAGGCATGAATTATATAAGGGATTATCACAACTTAATCATAAAGGGAATGACAGTTAATGAATACTGGGTTTCTTTTTGAAATTAGACAGTGGTAATGGTTGCACAGCTATGTAATATATACTAAAGTTCACTGAATTTTATACTTTAAATGAATGAATTGTATGGTATGTGAATGATTTCTCAATAAACTGTTCCTTAAAAGCTCTGTAATTCCATATTTATTTCACATTCATTTCCCTGGTGGCTCAGATGGTAAAGAATCTGCATGCAATGCAGGAGAAGCAGACATACAAGTTGAATTTAGAAAAAGAAGAGGAACTAGAGATCAAATTTTCCAACCTTCATTAGAAAAGGAAAAGAATTCCAGAAAACCAACTAGTTCTGCTTCATCGACTACGCCGAAGCCTTTGACTGTGTGGATCACAACAAACTGTGGAAAACTCTTAAAGAGATGGGAATACCAGATCACCTTACCTGCCTCCTGAGAAACCTGTATATAGATCAAGATGCAACAGTCAGAACCAGAGATGGAAAAACGGACTGGTTTCAAATTAAGAAAGGAGTACATCAAGGGTGTATATTGTCACTCTGCTTATTTAACTTATGTGCAGAGTACATTATGCGAAATACCAGGCTGGTGAACCACAAGCTGAAATCTAGATTGCCTGGAGAAATATCAATAACCTCAGATATGCAGATGACACTACCCTAATGGCAGAAAGCAAAGAGGAACTAAAATGCCTCTTGATGAAGGTGAAAGAAGGGAATGAAAAAGCTGGCTCAAAACTTAACATTCACAAAACTAAGATCATGGCATCTGGTCCCATCACTTCATGACAGATAGATGGGGAAAAAACTTAGGTAATGGGGCAAATAACATTTACCTTTTTAAATTTAATATGTTAGTTCTAAAACTCAAGTGAGATAAATATTTGGAATTTCTATGTTTTATTTATGTTCACTTTTTAGCTTTTTGTGATTGAATCTATGAAAATATATTTTCTGAAAATTTAAGTTATTTTCTCTAATGTTTTGCGTATTAAAGAAGGCTATAGCCTGAGAGCTTATTTAAGTGCTAAGTAACAATTGATAATTTGACATTCTTGGAAAGTGATATGTGTTTGATAAGAGGTGGCAAATATATCATCAGAACAGTTTACTTTTATCATATCAACAATATTTATGCTCAGTCTTTGAATCCTATTGCTTGGCTTCTGGACTTAAGAGATTTAAGGCACTAAAATATCCAGTCCATCTGTTACACTTGCATGGCCAAACTCAAAGTCTTCCAATTGGAGCATATATTTTTTTTAGGAAAAAACGTGATTACCACTTATTCATGCAAGTTGGGCTCCAAAATTGTGCAGATTTCATCTCTCTGTTTTGTTTAGCAATATTTGTGTAAGAACATATAACAAACTGTACAAATCTAATTTCAGATTAAGAAAATATGCAAAAGTAAGTCAATCAGTGGACTACTTTACAGTCTTAGTAGAGAGTTCCTTTTGGCTCTTATTAGCTTAATGTAAATTAGTGGTTTACTATATATGGACTGTCTATTAAGCAACAGTTAGAACTGGACATGGAACAACAGATTGGTTCCAAATAGGAAAAGGAGTATGTCCAGGTTGTATATTGCCACCCTACTTATTTAACTTATATGCAGAGTACATCATGAGAAACACTGGGCTGGAGGGAGCACAAGCTGGAATCAAGATTGCCAGGAGAAATATCAATAACCTCAGATATGAAGATGATACCACCTTTATGGCAGAAAGTGAAGAAGAACTATAGAGCCTCTTGATGAAAGTGAAAGAGGAGAGTGAAAAAGTTGGCTTAAAGCTCAACATTAAGAAAACTAAGATCATGGCATCTGGACCCATCACTTCATGGCAAATAGATGGAGAAACAGTGGAAACAGTGTCAGACTTTATTTTTTGGAGCTCCAAAATCACTGCAGATGGTGATTGCAGCTCTGAAATTAAAAGATGCTTAATCTTTGAAAGGAAAGTTATGACCAACGAAGGACTGATGTTGAAGCTGAAACTCAAATACTTTGGCCACCTCATGCGAAAGGTTGACTCATTGGAAAAGACCCTGATGCTGGGAAGGATTAGAGGCAGGAGAAGGGGACGACAAAGGATGAGATGGCTGGATGGCATCACCGACTCGATGGACATGGGTTTGGGTAGACTCTGGGAGTTGGTGATGGACAGGGAGGCCTGGTGTGCTGTGATTCATGGGGTCGCAAAGAGTTGGACACAACTGAGCGACTGAACTGATTACAGTGATATGTTCCTCAATATATGTTGATACCTCTCTATCTATCTACATATGTGTATATGCATATATATGTGTATATATATATATATGGCTTCCCCAATGGCTCAGTGGCAAAGAATCCACCTGCAATGCAGGAGACGTATGATAGGTGGGTTCGACCCCTGGGTTGGAAAGATCCCCTGGAGGAGGCCATGGCAATCCACTCCAGTATTCTTGCTTGGAGAATCTCATGGACAGAGCAGCCTAGCGGGCTGCAGTCCATAGGGTTGCAAAGAGTCAGACATGATTGAAGCAACTGAGCACAAGTGCATATTTGTATATGCATATGTAAAATATATATTTGAGAAAGGGAAAGTTTTTTTTCTCCCACATCAAGGGAAAAAATTGATTTCTGACTCATCAGCAGTACAAAGGGAAATGATTCTTCTTTCCAAATGGTAAGAAATAGAAAACAAGTCTACAATCTGACTGCTTTTTCTAATAGAGACTTGTTTTTTTCTTGTGGAGGTCATCTGTTCTAATATATATCCCTTTAACTTACTCATGGAATTTGGAAAATTCTTGTGATTCTGTTGTATATGTATTTGTTTTTTGCTACTGTTTGATCATATTTATTTTGATTTGATTTTCTTTCTGTCACCCTCCCAATGCCTCTCTCTCTCTTCAATCAGACCATTATGAAGATGAGATTTCTGGAAAGCTAGCAAAGACTGATGCTTTCTTAACCTTCTTTACCACTTCTGTATTCTAGAAAGAGTTCACTCTGAGGGGCATATGTAGTTAATAGTCACCAATTGTGTTTCTTAACATACTACAAGGAATTAGCTTAAACAGCCAAGTTGCAACATACCACTGCTTCTTTTAAGGACCATGTGTTTCACAGATGGCACTTGGAAGTATGTCATGTATCTCCTCCATCCTGGGCACACAGGAAAGTAGACAAGTAACAGCTCCTCTAAGACACATATCCATGTTTGCACTTTTGTGTGAATAATGATTACTTGTGCCTCAAATTGCTTCCTATCTTAGTTGCCTAAAAGATGACAGTCACCTCATGGCTATTGCTACTATTCAGTGATGAAGAGAAACAGAAAAGCTTGGAATGTGAGGGAAATGCTTTCTTCCTTGGAGATTTTGTGAGCTATTTAGCAGATATTTGTGGGGCATCTATTACATGTAAAGCTCAGCACAGGGGACCTAGGGATGAGTAAAAATCACCCTGTCTTCAAGAAACAGCACAGGAGAATGAAAGCTACTAAGAACATCCTTCTTAGTGTCCTTCTAGATTCCAGAGGCAGACTGTGAGATTTTTTTGGCTACCCACAAATGTAGTATTATTAAATCTCTAAATCATCAAAGCTGTAAAATAAGAAGGGGCAAATATCGGTAAATAATGTTGATCGTGTCATCATCATAACTGTGGCAGCAAGGCACTGCACCTAACAACATATTTGCTGGTATGGCCATCTCAAATGCCAGCACCTCATGAGAATATATTTTCCCACAAATAGGTGATATCAGGTTACTGCCTGCAGTAACGCTAAGATCCTGAAAATATACACAAGAGTTATCAATCCAAGAACAGCGTCTCACTCTTGAACATATTTCATATCTTATAAAGTTTGGGGGCTAATTTGAATAAATCTACAATACATGCCATTTTCTTGAAATTCATATATGTTCAAATGAAATGTTGAATATATTCTCTAATGATTTGAGGTTAAATATTATTACCAGTTTCTCATATCTTGACTTTAAATTGATTTTTTTTTACCTATCAGATGCCTGAGTCAATGACTAATGACTGCATGACTATTCATGCAATAAGCAAAATTTCCAAGACATTCTAAATTTCAAAGGTTATTTCCTAGTAGCCTTCCAAACCATGACAGTATCCCAGGAAGTCTAATTTTTTCAAATCAGAGTAACATCTCCTGGATTGCATCTGGCACCTAGAAATAACACAAAAACATCATTTATCACATCTTATGGCCTGATTTGGAATTTGAAAAATATAGTCAAACACACTACTCATGTTCAGGAAATGGGAAATACCCAAAGTTAGGAAGTGAGGATAATGATAAGAAAATCCACAAATCTTTGTCAGACCATACTTGGCTCCTGGTTTAATGATCTAACTCTTAGATGGGAAACATGTTTTGAACTACTTAAAACTGTTTTTGTTGTTTTAGTCACTAAGTCGTATCTGACTATTTGTAACCCCATAGACTGTAGCCCACCAGGCTCCTCTTTTCCTGGGATTTACTAGGCAAGAATACTGAAATGGGTTGCCATTTTCCTTCTCCAGAAGATCTTCCCAACTCAGGGATAGAAGCCATGTCTACTGAATTGGCAGGTGGGTTCTTTACTGCTGAGCCACCAGAGGAGCCCCTACTTGAAATTAGAAGATGGTGGCTCAGATGGTAAAGAATCTGTCTGTAATTGAGGAGACCTGGGTTTGAACCCTGCGTTGGGAAGATCCCCTGGAGAAAGTAATGGCTACCCACTCCAGTATTCTTGCCTGGAGAATTCCATGGACAGAGGAGCCTGGCAGGCTACAGTCCATGGGGTCACAAAGAGTCAGACATGAATAAGCAACTAACACTTTCACTTCACTTTCAATTTGCTATTAGTGTAATGATGTAGCATTTTAAAATTTCCAAAAAGATTATTCATTCATTTCTCTTGAGGTGAGGTTAAAGGAAATAGGTAGAAGTTTCAAAATTAGTCTTATCCAAGTGTTTTTCTTATTTTTGTCAACTTTATAAATTGCATCTGTGTCATTTTGCTAATTGGACTGTGAGCCAACTAGAAGATAGAAAAGCTCTTCAAAGTAGAAATTTTATATACTTTGAGTCACTAGGAAACTAATGTTTATTCTAAATTGTGATCCTCTAAGATTTATTATCTTATTTTGTTTTGCAAGGACTAATAACAAGAGGACATAGTCATACCTAATCTGCAAATCGTACATAGGATCTGTCTGGAAACATTCTGTTATTCAATGAAAAGTCTAGATAAAGTAGTTTTTTAAAATCACTATTCATCTCTGATTTTCCTTTTTAAATATATGTGTCTGCACATGTGTGTTTTAAGATTGAGTCTTATCCACAGTCTTGAAATACATTCTGTAGACCTGTGTAAGATTCTGCATGTCAATATATGAGAGTAAAAGAGTGCTATGCCTCAGAGTAGCACAATTATTGAAAAGAACTATAAACCTTTGATATCCAAATCTCTTGCTGCCCTGACTATAGTACTGAATTTTAAAAGGCTAAAATGTATTTCAGAGGATAACTTATTGAGTTCTCAGCATGGATTTGCCTTCTGCTCATGTAAGTCTATTGGAATCTCCCTTTCCTAAGGCTTTGAACTCGACATTCCTGCCTCAGCAACAGAGGATAAAAGCCATGATGTAATGGATAAGCCACACAAGTAAGAAATACAGACGTGGACTACATGCTTCCAAAGAAGAATTGAACTTGCTGAGAATCTGTGTCAGACATTGTAAATGTCTAAGATGTTAAGAGGTGAGTACTTTGATGCTTATTGTTATCAGGGTGAGTGTATGTGTGCGTGTTGGAAAAAATATAGTGAGAACATTATCATGCTCTGTATAATATAAGAAGGTGAGACGACTTTTATAAGAAAGTTAACCTTTCAGAAATGTTGAACCAGCAAAGCAATAGTGAAAACTTGAAAAACACGCTAAAAGGATTATCTTTGGGTTGAAGAATGTAGGCTTTTTCAATAGGAAATCACCATAGGAGGGAGCGAGAAGAGGGAGTGAGAGTAAAGGGACTATTGAGCTTTATCAAGCACCAAGAGCTTTACATATGTTATCTCATTTAATCCACATAACAATCTAACAGTATACATACTGTTACAGTCTCTACTTTACATGTAGAAAGCAGTCTTGAACAGATTACTTGACTTGCCTAAGGTCATGTAATTATTACATTCTAGGTTGTGTTTTAGACCCAGGTCTCTCTGATTTGTAACACTGTATTTAAATAGGAATAAATATCTAAGAGAAAACTATACCTTTATCATTTCATGATTTGCTCATGAAGAATTGTACCTCTACTTAATTTTAGTTTTCCACAGAATATATTCAAAAACTGCTTCAGCAATCCAAATATATGCAACCAAAGAAAAACTAGCACACAGAAAGAAACAATCGTTCTCAGTAGTGAAAAAGCTGTGACTATGACTTTTTCCTTTGTTCTTCTGAATTTTTTCTATATATTATGTAAATAAAAACCAAATTTTCCAGAGCAAATATGTCCTGTTATGTGTAGAAATGAAGACTTCCATTCTGAGATATTTTTATTTTGCTAAAGCAACAGTGCAGTTTGTTCTGACTGATTCTAGATTTGTGTCACATACTTTTGGCCACCTGCTCAGTCTAATGAATTTAAAGCTCTTTTATTTTTATAATTTATAAATGTTTATATAGTTTCAGAGAGGTGTCTATTTTAAATTACAGCCTTTTAGAACTTTTTCCACATGCATTCATTAACTTTTAATTGCATCTTTAATAATATTTTCAGAATTCATTAAGTATGCCAAAATTATAGACAACTATAGTATATGGTCAAGATATTTTGATTTGAAGACAGAATTTGAATTGAAAGTTCTGCCTCTTATTTACCATGTAACTTGGAGTAATTCATTTAATCTATCTGAGTTTCAATTTTCTCATTTCTAATATGGGAATAATAATCATTACCTCATGTAGTTGTGAGAATAATTTGAGGTAATAAATGTAAACCTACTTTGTAGATAATAAAATTCTATGACAGTGCCAGGGGAAAAGGAATCAGATGAACATTAAAGGGACACTTAGCACCATGCTAGTTGGTAACATTTTCTCTTTGTTGCTCCCAAAAAGGCCAAGATTTGAATATCCCTGAGAAAGAATAGCATGCCCCTCAGCTGGATCACATTTCTTGACTTTCCTACCTATTGATCCAGGTTCTATGCAGTAGTTGCCAACATACTAGCAGGAAGATTTTAAAGATGTATGGAAGAGTTGCCTCCTAGGTTATTTTCTTCACATAAAGTGATCATTCCTCAAGGAGAATCCTGCCTAACAATGCATATAAATATCTTGATTCAGGGAAACTTGAGGATAGATAGTAGTTTCATAACAAAACTTAAACACCATTGAAATGAAGAATTGTAGTCAAGTAGAAAGGCCCTAGCCTGGAAGAAAGGGACCAGAATTCCAATTTTGGTTTCACTATTAAATTCATAACCTAAGACAAGTCCCTTTCCCTCGTGGATTCAAAGCTCCTCTCTATACAGTGATGAACCAGATTAGCTCTAAAGTTTATGTCAACACTGCACCGAGATTTCCCGGGGGGAGGGAGTCGGGAGGGAGGAGGGAGGGGGGTTCTGGAGGGGGAGCATATGTACACCAATGGCGATATCATGTCATTGTATGGCAAAACCAATTAAAAAAAAGAAAGAAAAAGAAAAAAAAAACACTGACATTCTGTGATCCTATTTTTACTTAGAATAAAAGTATTGAAATTATATAGATTTTAGGATGCCATTTTATACCTCAAAAGGAAAAGAACAATTACACAAACTGTTTCTGCATTGTTATAATAAACATTCAGTTACATTAGTAGACTTATTGGGATATAATTAATGCAAACTTTTACATTTTAAAAGTATATTAATATATAGCATCTCACTTGAGCCTCAAAATAATGGCATTTCATGATTTATTCTCACATAATAAATTCAGAAAATGATTCTCAGAAGTTTGCACAAAATCAGATAGCTATTAGAGGAGGGCATGGCAACCCACCCAAGTATGCTTGTCTGGAGATCCCCATGGACAGAGGAGCCAGGGATCACAAAGAATTGAACACGACTGAGAGACTAAGTATAGCACACATATAGCTATTATATGATAAATCCAGAAATCCAATTCTGGTCTGCCTGTCTCTAAGTCAAATATTTTTTTTCACTACACCAAGCTGTCCCAGTTCAGTTCAGTTGCTCAGTCGTGTCCAACTCTTTGCAACCCCATGGACTGCAGCACATCATACTTCCCTGTCCGTCAACAATTCCCAGAGCTTGCTGAAATTCATGTCCATCGAGGTGATGATATCATCCAGCCATCTCATCCTCTTTCATCCCTTTCTCCTCTTGCCTTCAATTATTCCCAACATTCAGATCTTTTCAAATGAGTCAGTTCTTCCCATCAGGTGGCCAAAGTATTGGAGGGTAGCTTCAGCATCAGTCCTTCTAATGAATATCCAGGACTGATTTCATTCAGAATTGACTGGTTTCTGTCCTTTACTGAGCCCATCTTTGCATGAAATATTCCCTTGGTATCTCGAATTTTCTTTAAGCAATCTGTAGTTTTTCCCATTCTATAATTTCCCTTTATTTCTTTGCATTGATCACTGAGGAAAACTTTCTTATCTCTCCTTCCTAATCTTTGGAACTCTTTCAGTCCAAAGGACTCTCTAGAGTCTTCTCCAACACAAGAGTTCAAAAGAATCAATTTTTTGGTGCTCATCTTTCTTTATAGTCCAACTCTCATATCCATACATGACTACTGGAAAAACCACAGCTTTGACTAGATGGACCTTTGTCAGCAAAGTAATGTCTCTTATTTTTAATATGCTGTCTAGGTTGGCCATATTTTTTCTTCCAACGAGCAAGCATCTTTTAATTTCATGGCTGCAGTCACCATCTGCAGTGATTTTGGAGCCCAAAAAATACAGTCTGTCACTTTTTCCTTTGTTTCGCCATTTGTTTGCCATGAAGTGATGGGACCAGATGCCATGATCTTAGCTTTTTCAATGCTGAGCTTTAAGTGAACATTTTCACTCTCCTCTTTCACTTTCATCAAGAGGATTTTTAGTTCGTCTTTGCTTTCTGCCATAAGGGTGGTGTCACCTGCATATCTGAAGGTGTTGATATTTCTCCCAACAATCTTTATTCCAGCTTGTGATTCATCCAGCCCAGCATTTTGCATGATATACTCTGCATATAAGTTAAATAAGCAGAGTGACAACATATATCCTTGACAAACTCCTTTCCTGATTTGGAATCAGTCTGTTGTTCCATGTCCAGTTCTAACTGTTGCTTCTTAACCTGCATACAGGTTTCTCAGATGGCAGGTAAGGTGGTCTGGAAGTTCCATCTCTTTAAGAATTTTCCACAGTTTGTTGTGATCCACACAAAGGCTTTGGTGTAGTCAATAAAGCAGAAGTAGATTTTTTTTCTGGAATTCTCTTGCTTTTTTGATGATTCAGTGGATATTGGAGATTTGATCTCTGGTTCCTCTACCTTTTCTAAATCCAGCTTGAACATCTGGAAATTCATGGTTCAGGTACTGATGAAGCCTGGCTTGGAGAATTTTGAGCATTACTTTGCTAGCGTGTGAGATGAATGCAATTGTGCGGTAGTTTGAAGATTATTTGGCATTACCTTTCCTTGGGATTGGAATGGAAACCGACCTTTACCATTCCTGTGGCCACTGCTGAGTTTTCCAAATTTGCTGGCATGCTGAATCCAGCACTTTAACAGCCTCAGCTTTTAGAATTTGAAATAGCTCAACTGGAATCCCATCACCTCCACTAGCTTTCTTTGTAGTGATGCTTCCTAAAGGTCACTTGACTTTGTATTCCAGGATGTCTGGCTGTATGTGAGTGATCACACCATCACAGTTATCTGGGTCATGAAGATCTTTTTTGAACAGTTCTGTGTATTCTTGCAACCACTTCTTAGTATCTTCTACTTTTGTTAGGTCCATACCATTTCTGTCCTTTATTGAGCCCATCTTTGCATGAAATATTCCCTTGGTATCTCTAATTTTCTTGAAGCAATCTGTAGTCTTTCCTATTCTATAATTTCCCTGTATTTCTTTGCATTAATCACTGAGGAAAACTTTCTTATATCTCCTTCCTAATCTTTGGAACTCTGTATTCAAATTGGTATATCTTTCTTTTTCTCCTTTGCCTTTAGCTTCTCTTCTTTTCATAGCTGTTTTTAAGGCCTACTCAGACAACCATTTTCCCTTTTTCCATTTCTTTTTCTTTGGGATGGTCTTGATCACTGTCTCCTGTATAATGTCATGAACCTCCATCCACAGTTCTTTGGGCACTTTGTATATCAGATCTAACCCCTTTAATTTATTTGTCACTTCCACTGTATAATCTTTAGGGATTTGATTTAGATCATACCTGAATGGTCTAGTGATTTTCCCTACTTTCTTCCCAAGCTGTCCAGGTGATTTTATCTAGGGTTCAAATAAGTGAAACTCATCTAGAAAACTACTTTAAATAAATGGTTGCTGTTTTATATATAGTAAAATTAAAATATTTTATCAATTTTATATATTTTTAAAAAATCAACATTTGAAACTGAATTTGCTAACCACATTCAATCACTTTATGATAACTGGACAAAATGGGTATTTAAATATAATATTTAAAGCTTTCACTCTCAGGTGTTCAACAGAGAGAGAGAATAAAGAATGGTATATAAGAAAATATCCATTTATTTAAGGATCATCTATCACATTTACTCCATTAGGATAGACCTTGTGGCAACTACTGTATTCCTTACTTTAACTTTCACATGTTTTTTTCATCAGTTTTCCCCACAATAAATATAATTGCAGGCTTTAAGGAGTTTAAAGCAAGTTATCTCTGTCAATGAGTAGAGTGACTCTTTGTTATTGATGTCACAGCAACAACAAGAACCACCAATAGAGAGTTTATGTTGTAGGGCAGGAAGAATATTTCCTGTAAACGTCTTGGTTCTATTGACTGATCTAGTAATTAAATTGATATAAGACATATTAACAAGAGGAAAACAAATTTAACTATATATGCATGAGAGGCCCATTAAAAACATAGGACCCAAAAGCAAGTGTGAATGTTGAGGTTTATATACCAACCAGAGCTAAGGAATGGGTTGGGGGCCTAGAGCTTCAAAGGGCTGGAGGGTAATTCACAGGACAGTAAGAAAAACAAATGTTTAATAATTAGATACTTGTCTATACATACAAACAAAACTTATCTCTTGTAATAGCTCTTTCTCTGAGCCAGCCTCTTAATTAAATTACTTTAGGTAGTTAAGGAACAAGTAAAAGCTTTTCATCACTTCATGGCAAATAGATGGGGAAACAATAGAAACAGTGAGAGACTTTAATTTGGGGGGCTCCAAAATCACTGCAGGTGTTGACTATAGCCATGAAATTAAAAGACACTTGCTCCTTGGAGGAAAAGCTATGATCAACCTAGACAGCATATTAAAAAGCAGAAACATTACTTTGCCAGCAAAGGTCCATCTAGTCAAAGCTATGGTTTTTCCAGTAGTCATGTATGGATATGAGAAGTGGACTATAAAGAAAGCTGAGCGTCAAAGAATTGATGCTTTTGAACTGTGGTTATGGAGAAGACTCTAGAGAGTCCCTTAGACTGCAAGGTGATCCAATCAGTCCATCCTAAAGGAAATCAGTCCTGAATATTCATTGGAAGGACTGATACTGAAGCTCCAATATTTTGGCCCCCAGATAGGAAGAACTGACTAATTGGAGAAGACCCTGATGCTGGGAAATATTGAAGGCAGGAGGAGAAGGGGACAATGGAGAATGATATGGTTGGATGCCATCACCGACTCAATGGACATTAATTTGAGTAAGTTCCAGGAGTTGGTGATGGACAGTGAGGCCTGGTGTGCTGCAGTCCATGGGGTCACAAAGAGTCGGACACAACTGAGTGACTGAACTGAACTGAAAAGTTTTTCTTAAGTCAGCTGGATCTTTATAGCCTTCATCTCAAAACAATCCACATGCCAACCTGGCATAACTTGGGTTCATGTATTCTGTTTCCCTTCAGTATCTGAAATCGTTACTAAGAATGATTTCAGAAAGTGTGTAGTTTCCCTGAAGCCAGTGCATTAAAATTAAAGAGATTCCATTTATCTGATGACAGTTTGTAAATGTGGAAGCTAGTAATCTACTAATTAGCATATTAAACGTTTAATCAAATCCAGCAACAGAGATTTTGGTAATTAGAATCAAAGACACTGGAATATGAGCTATATGCATTATGAAGTAGCCATTTGTTTCCCACATATGCATATCAAGCCTTTCTAGTCCATGGAGAGGTAGATTTCAAATATTTTCTATTAACTCAATTCTGTTGGGGAAGCTACAGAGGTTTAAGATGAAGTACTGGTGTTCTGGGGCTTATAGCCTCATGGGGGACATGGAAATATACATTTTATTCATTATCTTATATGATAA
Organism: Antilocapra americana; assembly: GCA_007570785.1. Classification (NCBI taxonomy): domain Eukaryota; kingdom Metazoa; phylum Chordata; class Mammalia; order Artiodactyla; family Antilocapridae; genus Antilocapra; species Antilocapra americana. The sequence goes on along the minus strand of ML663487.1, from coordinate 3,154,175 downwards.
GCAAAACTATCTTGTGAGGTACAGATTGTTTTCCTTATCTTACAGATAGCGGGACTCAGATTCAGAGAACTTAGGCAAAGTGCTCAAAGTCACGCAACTAGTATGTGGCAAAGTTAAGATTCAAGCCTACTGATTGCAAAATTTGTACACTTCTTTGCAAAACACACAGGATAAGATAGACAAACAACTATAGTATAAAAATGTATAGAACATACTTTAACCACAATAGGAATTTAGAGAAGTATAATCTGTATTGAAGTTAGATCTTAATCAGTCTGTGTTTTCTGCACAAAAGATATATATCAAAGGTGGGTCTTGTGGATAGTCTAAGTAGAGAAAACAGAATGAATGACTCTCTCTTGGCCTATTTCTTTCTTTCTAAAACAGGGATGATGCCATCTACTCCATAGTATCATTCCTAGGATTGAATAAGATAGCATATGAAGAGAATTTAGCTAATTACAGAGCAATAGGCAATGCAAACTGTTATTGTTACTTGCTAAAGTATGAAAGTGGAAATGCATGAGATGTGTGTAGATAGAGCTGACAGAGAGGACAGCGTTTTAAGGATGGACAACTCCCCAATTACCAACTTAGAGAATTATAAAATCTTGGAGTTTGGAGGGACCTCAAAGATCATCTACCCCCTGTATTAAAACAAGAAGCCTGGGGGAAAAATAAACAAAAAGGTCTGGAGTCTCTCAAAAAGACTTATCTATATCTTGGTATAATCATTTTCCTCCCAAATTCTATTAATTTTTAACAATAGCATTGCCGATCTTTTCATCAATATTATGTTTACTTGAATTCACCTTTTCTTTTACTTTTAAAGATTTTAATAATGTTGTTTGCAATAGAAGTGTTGTATGTATTACAATGCAGAGTCTTCCTTGTTTTTCTAATTACCACCTTCCAAAAATATGAAAACTGGAAGATAGGAAGGCAGTCTTTTTAGTTCCAATAACTGTTTTCTTATTTGTGCTCCTAAAAGAAGTGTCCAGGCTATTTGTATTCATAAATTAAAAAAAAAGAAAAACAATTTATTGGGGGTAGATATTCTATCCCAAAGCACAGAAAAGAGAGAAGAATGTACAGTTCATATTTCAGCTCACTTAATCTGGATGTGAATCCCTACTTGAATGCTAATTCATTTCAAAATCCTGAAACATGACGCTGATAAAGTATTTCTTTCAATATGCCAGCAAAAGTGAAACACTCAGAGTGGCCACAGGACAGGAAACTGTCAGTTTTCATTCCAATCCCAAAGACCAATGCCAAAGAATGTTCAAAGTACTGTGCAATTGCACTCATTTCACATGCTAGCAAGGTAATGCTTAAAATCCTTCAAGTCAGGCTTCAACAGTACATGAATTGAGAATGTACAGATATACAAGCTGGGTTTGGAAAATGAAGAGGAACCAGAGATCAAATTGCCAACATCCGTTGGGCCATAGAAAAAGCAAGAGAATTCCATAAAAACATCTACTTTTGCTTCATTGACTATATTAAAGCCTTTGACTGTGTGACTCATAACAAAGTGTGGAAAATTCTTTAAGAGACGGGAATACCACACCACCTTACCTGCCTCCTGAGAAACCTGTATGCAGGTTAAGAAGCAACAGTTATAACCAGACATGGAAGAATGGACAAGTTCAATATTGCAAAAGGAGTACATCAAGGCTATATGTTTATTTAATTTATATGCAGAGTAGATCTGCAAAATGTCAAGCTGGATGAAGCACAAGCTGGAATCAAGATTGCTGGGGAAAATATCAAAAACCTCAGATATGCAGATGACACCATCCTAATGGCAGAAAGTGAAGAGGAATTAAAGTGCCTCTTTATGATGGTGAAAAGGGGAGTGAAAAAACTGGCTAAGATCATAGCATCCAGTCCCATCACTTCAATGCAAATAGATGGGGAAACAATGGAAATAGTGACAGACTATTTTCTTGGACTCCAAAATCAGTGTAGACAGTGACTTCAGCCGTGAAATTTAAAGATGATTAATCCTTGTAAGGAAAGTTGTAACAAACCTAGACAGCTAATTTAAAAGCAGAGACATCACTTTACCAACAAAGGCCTTGTAGTCAAAGCTAGGCTTTTTTCAGCTGTTATGTATGGATGTGAGAATTGGACCATAAAGAAGGCTGAACATGGAAGAATTGATGCTTTTGAATTGTGGTGCTGGAGAAGACTCTTGAGAATCTCTGGGACTGCAAGGAGATCAAACCAGTTAATCCTAAAGGAAACTAACCCTAAATATCCATTGGATGAACTGATGCTGAAGTTGAAGCTCCAATATTTTGGCCACCTAATGGGAAGACCTGACTCACTGGAAAAGTCCCTGATGCCATTGAAGATTGAGAGCATGAAGAGAAGAGGGCCACAGAGGATGATATGTATGGATGGCATCATTGACTCAATGGACATGAGTTTGAGCAAACTCTCGGAGGTAGTGAAGGACAGGTCAGCCTGGAATGCTACAGTCCATGGGTTTGCAAAGAACTGGACATGACTGAGCAAACCACAACAACAAATTCCAAAAGATGTGAGGTGATTTCTCATTGTGGTTTTGATTTGCATTCCTCTGATGATAATAATGTTGAGCATCTTTTCATATACCTCTTGCTCTTTTCTGTGTCTTCCTTGGATTAAAAAAATTTCTATTCAGATCCTTGCCAATTATTAGTCAGATTGTTGTGGGGGTTGCTATTGATTTGTATTAGCCCATTATCAGCTATACTATTTGCAAATATTTTCCCTAGGTTGCTTTTAAATTTTGTTGATGATTTTCTTTGCTGTGCAGAAAGGTTTAAGTTTGATTTAGTACCACTTGATTATTTTTGTTTTTATTGCCTTTGTTTTTGATGTCAAATCCAAAGATGATTCTCATGACTAGTTTCAAGGAATTTGCAGTGTATTTTTTCTTCTTGAAGTTTTGTGACTTCAGAAATTACATTCAGATTGTTAACCTACTTTGAGTTAATTTTCATGAATGGTGTAACATAGTGGCCCAATTTCATACTTTTGCATATGGCTGTCCAGTATCCTCAGCACATTAATAAACTCATTCCCCATTGTATATTCTTGGCTTCTTTGAACTAGGTTCAGTTCAGTCACTCAGTTGTACCCAACTCTTTACGACCCCATAAATTGCAGCACACCAGGCCTCCTTGTCCATCACCAACTCCCGGAGTCCACCCAAACCAATGGCCATCGAGTAGGTTATGCCATCCAGCCATCTCATCCTCTGTCATCCCCTTCTCCTCCTGCCCCTAATCCTTCCCAGCATCAGGGTCTTTTCCAGTGAGTCACCTCTTTGCATCAGGTGGCCAAAGTATTGGAGATTCAGCTTCCACATCAGTCCTTCTAAAGAAAACCCAGGACTGATCTCCTTTAGGATGGACTGGTTGGATCTCATTGCAGTCCAAGGGACTCTCAAGAGTCTTCTCCAACACCACAGTTCAAAAGCATCAGTTCTTAGGTGTTCAGCTTTCTTCATCATCCAACTCTCACATCCATACATGACTACTGGAAAAACCACAGCCTTGTGTAGACATTAATTTGTTTGCAAAGTAATGTCTCTGCTTTTCAATATGCTATCTAGGTTGGTCATAACTTTCCTTCGAAGGAGTAAGTGTCTTTTAATTTCATGGCTGCAATCACCATCTGCAGTGACTTTGGAGCCCCCAAAAGTAAAGTCTGACACTGTTTCCACTGTTTCCCCATCTATCTGCCATGAAGTGATGGGAACAGATGCCGTGATCTTAGTTTTCTGAATGTTGAGCTTTAAGCCAACTTTTTCACTCTACTCTTTCACTTTCAGCAAGAGGCGTTTTAGTTCCTCTTCACGTTCTGCCATAAGGGTGGTGTTGTATGCATATCTGAGGCTATTGATATTTCTCCCAGCAATCTTGATTCCAGCTTGTGCTTCTTCCAGCCCAGTGTTTCTCATGATGTACTCTGCATATAAGTTAAATAAGCAGGATGACAATATACAGCCTTGACGTACTCCTTTTCCTATTTGGAACCAGTCTGTTGTTCCATGTCTAGTTCTAACTGTTGCTTCTTGACCTGCATACAGGTTTCCCAGGAGACAAGTCACATGGTCTGTATTCCCATCTCTTTCAGAATTTTCCACAGTTTATTGTGATCCACACGGTCAAAGGCTTTGGCATAGCCAATAAAGCAGAAATAGATGTTTTCTGGAACTCTCTTGCTTTTTCAATGATCCATCAGATGTTGGCAATTTGATCTCTGGTTCCTCTGCCTTTTCTAAAACCAGCTTGAACATCTGAAAGTTCACAGTTCACATATTGCTGAAGCCTGACTTGGAGAATTTTGAGCATTACTTTACTAGTGTGCGAGATGAGTGCAATTGCGTGGTAGTTCACACATTCTTTGGCATTGCCATTCTTTGGCATTGCCTTTCTTTGGAATTGGAATGAAAACTGATGTTTTCCAGTCCTGTGGCCACTGCTGAGTTTTCCAAATTTGCTGGCATATTGAGTGCAGCACTTTCACGCATCATCTTTGAGGATTTGAAATAGCTCAACTGGAATTCCATCACCTCCACTAGCTTTGTTCATAGTGAACAAAGGCCCACTTGACTTCACATTCCAGGATGTCTGGCTCTAGGTTAATAGACCTTATATGTGTTTGTTTCTGAGCTCTTGATTTTGTTCCAATTATCTATATGTCTGTTTTTATGCTAGTACTATACTGTTTTGATTATTGCAATTTTGTAATATAATTTAAAATCAAGAAATGTGATTCCTCCATCTTTATTCTTCTTTCTCAAAATTACTTTGGTTATTAAGGATCTTTAGAGATTCCATACAAATTTTAGGATTGCTTGATCTACTACAAAGTAGAATTTTGGAAATTTGATACAAATTTTGTTGAATCTGTAGATTGCTTTGGGTAGTATGGACATTTTAGCAACATGTCCATGCTAACACTTGAATCCACCCAAGTTACATTATTCCATTTATTTATGTTTTGCTCAATTTCTTTTATCAATTTCTTGAAGTTTTCATGTGTATGTTTCTCGACTTGGTAAAATTTATTCCTCGGTACTTTATTCTTCTTGGTATAATTATAAATAGAATTACTCAAATTTTTTATGAGTATATGGAAATTGACAGACTTTTTAAAAATTTATCTATTTATTTTAATTGGAGAATAATCACTTTATACTATTGTGATGGCCTCTGATATACATCAACTTGAATTGGCCATAGGCATACATGTGTCCTCTCCATATTGAACTTCCACCCACCTCCATCCCCAACCCATCCCTCCAGGTTTTCAGAGTACTGGCTTCAGGATCTCTGCATCATACATCAAACTCCCACTGGCTATCTATTTTACATATGGTAATATATATGTTTCAATACTGCTGCCTCAAATAATCCCATTCTCTCTTTTTCCCATTTATCCCAAAGTCTAGTCTTTTCTCATTTGCTGCTCTGCATGTAGGATTGTTAGTACTATCTTTCTAGATTCCATATATATGTATGTTAATATATGATGTTTGACTTTCTCTTTCTGACTTATTCCACTCTGTATAATAGGCTGCACATTCATCCACCTTATTAGAACTGACTCAAATGTGTTCCTTTTTATAGCTGAGCAATATTCCATTGTATATATGTACCACAACTTCCTTATCCATTCATCTGTTGATGAACATCTAGGTTGTTTCCATGCCCTAGCTACTGTAAATAGTGCTGCAATGAGTAATGGGTACATGTATTTTTTCAGTTCTGGTTTCCTCGGGGTAACATGCCCAGTAATGGGATTACTGGGTCATATGGTAGTTTAATTCCTAGTTGTTTAAGGAATCCCCTTACTGTTCTCCGTAGTGATTGTATCAATTTGTATTCCCCCCAACAGTGTTCCCTTTTCTCCACACCCTCTCCAGCATTTATTGTTTGTAGATTTTTTGATGATATCCATGCTGACTAGTGTGAGATGATGCCTCATTGTGGTTTAGATTTGCATTTCTCTAATAATGAGCGATGTTGAGCATCTTTTCTTGTGTTTATTAGCCATCAGTATGTTTTCTTTGAAAATGTCTCTTTAGGTCTTCTTCCCACTTTGGGATTGGGTTGTTTGATTTTCTGGCATTGAGCTGCATGAGCTACTTGTATATTTTGGAGATTAATTCTTTTATTTTCTTCCATTCTGAAGGTTGTCTTTTCAGCTTGCTTATAGTTTCCTTCATTGTTCAAAAGCTTTTACGTGTAATTGGGTCCCACTTTTTTATTTTTATTTCCATTATACTAAGAAGTGGGTCATAGAGGATCTTGCTGTGATTTATGTCACAGTATATTCTGCCTATGTTTTTCTCTAAGAGTTTTATAGTTTCTGGTCTTTCATTTAGGTTTTTAATCCTTTTTGAGTTTATATTTTGTATGATGTTAGGAAGTGCTCTAATTTCATTTTTTTACATGTAGTTGACCAGTTTTTCCAGCACCACTTGTTCAAGAGACTGTATTTCTCCATTGTATATTTTTGCCTCCTTTGTCAAAGATAAGGTGCCTATAGGTGTGTGGATTTATCTCTGAGCTGTCTACCTTATTTCATAGTTTTAGAATTCCTACCCACAGCAATGAGAAGATAAAGAAATAAAAGGAATTCAGATTGGAAAAGAAGAAGTGAACCTCTCACTGTTGGCAGATGGCATGTTTCTTTAGACAAAAAACCCTAAAGATGCCATCAGAAAATTACTAGAGCTACTTAATGAATATAGTAAAGTTGCAGAGTATAAAATTATTACACAGAAATCCCTTGCATTCCTGTACACTAACAATGAAAAATCAGAAAGTGAATTAAGGAAACAATTCCATTCACCGTTGCAACAAAAAGATTAAAATATTTAGGAATAAATTTACATAAAGTGGCTTCCCTGGTGGCTCAGATGGTAAAGAATCTGCCTGCAATGTGAGAGACCTGGGTTTGATCCCTGGGTCAGGAAGATCCTCTGGAGAAGGGAATGGCAACCCACCCAAGTATTCTTGTCTGGAAAATCTATGGACAGAGGAGCCCAGCGGGCTACAGTCCGTGAGGTCGCAAAGAGTCGCCCTCAACTGAGCAACTAACATGAGAGACAGAAAAGCTGTATACAGGAAAGTATAAGACACTGATGAAAGAAATTAAAGATGACATAAACATGTGGAAAGATATACTGTGTTCTTGGATTGGAATAATCAATACGGTGAACATGACTATATTACTCAAAGCAATCTATAGATTCAGTGTGATCCCTATTATACTAAAATGGTATTTTTCACAAAACTAGAACAAATAATTTCACAGTTTGTATGTAGATACAAAAGATCCCAAATAGCCAATGCAGTGTTGAAAAGAAATGGGATTGGAGGAATCAACCTTCTTGACTACATGCAATACTACAGAGCTACAGTCATCAAGACAGTATGCTACTGACACAAAAATAGAAATATAGACCAATGGAACAAGATAGAAAGCCCAGAGATGAAATCACACACCTTATCATTAACATAACAGGGTTTTGAATATTGATTTTGTATCTTGAAATTTCACTGAATTCATGTACAAATTCTGGCAGGGTTTTGTGCTGGCTTTAGAGTTTTCTGTATATAAATATTACCATGTCATCTAGAAGTACTGATAATTTTTCTTTTTAATTTCAAATTTGTATACCTTTTATATCTTTTCTTTCCTAATTGCCCTGATTACTACTTCGGATACTACATTGAATAAGAGAGGCAAGAGAAGCATCTTTGTAATATTTCTAAGAGGAAAATCTTTCAGTTTTTCACCATTGAGCCATATATGTCATGTATGACATATATGGCCTTTATTATGTTGAAGTCCACCCCTCAATACCCAGTTTAAAGTTTTTTTAATCATAAATATAGGTCAAATTTTGTCAAAAGTTTTTTCTGCATCTGTTGAGATGGTTATATGCTTTTTCATCTTCAATTTGTTAATGTGTTATATATCACATTGCTTAATTTGATGGTTCACATAGGTTGAACCATCTTAGCATTCCTGAGCTAAATCCCACTTGATCGTGGTGTATTATGCTTTTACTTTTTTAAAAAAAAATTATATACTTTTAATGTATTGGTGAAATCAGTTTGGTAGTATTTTGTTGAGGAATTTTTTCTGTTTATCAGGGATATTGGCCTGTAACTTTTTTCTGTGATGTTATTATCTGGTTTTGTTTCAGGGTGATGCTGGCCTCAAAAAAATGAGTTTGGAAGTGTTCTTTCCTTTATACATTTTTAGGAGGTTTTGAGGAGCTTTTTTGTTTTGGTTTGTTTTAGTTTTGGGCCTTCATTGATGTGCATAGGCTTTCTCTAGTTGTGGAAAGTACCAGCTACTCTCTAGTTGCAGTACTTGGATTTCTCATTGTAGTGGCTTCTCTTGAGGCTATCTGTGCAGTTGCCTGGGTGTGGTAGCCTGCTCTTGACTGTCTCTTTGATTGTTACAGTCCAGTGGGACCTAGGAAACCAAGATCCCATGGCCACCATCAGGAGTAAGGAAGAGAGATGGCATGAAGACAGTTCCTCCTTTCAAAGTCTCAGGAAAGGTTTACATTCAGCCTTTACATGTGTGCTTAATTAGAAAACTGACCCTTGGGCTGCAGCTATGATGGTAAACTAATAGGCCTCTTTCACAATAAGACTGAGCTTGCTTTTTAAGAATAAATTCACATTTGGTTACAATCCTGTGAGAACCTCAATTGTAAGCTCCATAGGCACCAGAGCCAAGTGATGCAGAGGAGTCTCCTGGCAACCTAGAAAATCGGGGCACTAAACTAGCGTATAATTTTCTTTCTGGACAATACCAGTAAGTGAGGCAGAGGGAGAGCACTAGGAATATATATACTAGCCTCCATTCTCTGAGAGCCCCCATTGACACTTATAAGTGAATCAAATCTATAGTGTCCAACATCTCAGTGAAAGTTATCTGCTTTAAAAAGGCAAGGGTTTAAGGGGAGGGTGGGGTGGGACAGTCTAGACAAATATTCTCCCTCTTCTCACTTTAGTTTTGAGTACAGCTTTTAATTCAACCTGAGGACATCTCTCAACTTAGAGAATAATTCAGCCCTCAAAAGCACCTCTTATCTACTATGGCTTTGTGGCATGGCAGCAAGAATTTTTAATAAATACAACTTTAATCCAAAATAAAATAATATAAAGATTCTTGCACACCCCCTCAACAATACCTATTCTAACTTTAACCCATTACTTGTGCTGTTAATACTTAACTAATACTTAACTGGAAACCTAGATCCAAAGGACTGAAACTCTATCTTCACCCCAAAACAAAAACCAACTAAAGTTAGTAACTTGAGGCTTATGGCATATAGTTTGGCTGAACACACATACAAGGAGAAAGGGAAAGAGCAAAGCTGATGACAGGACATATTCAGTCAAGGAAGGTGTTTATACAAATAATGTAGTGGAACATCAGAAAGTTCCATACAGACTTGTGCACATCTAGAGGTTCCAGATCCTTCTATGGCATATCTAAGAATGGTGATCTCAGGGAGGGAGTCATTTCTATCATTCCAGTTTTAGACAAGAGTGGCATCTGGCATGATGCCTAGATGCCCAGTGGCACCATAGGCATGGTCTGAGGAGATAGTCAGCTTGGCTCTCTGACCCTCGTTCATCTGGAGAATCCCTTCTTCCCAACAAGGGATCACCTCTTCTTTGCACAGCACAAACTTGAAGGTCTTGTTTCGGTCCCAAGAGGAATTGAATTGCTTTCCAACTTCAAGTATCCCCATGTAGTACACCACACAGGTCTGGCCAGGTTTTGGGAAGGTGTGCCCATCTCTGGGAGAGACGGTCTTCCACTTGCACTTGTATGGTAGTGTCAGTGGATGCTAGATGGGCTGGCCTGTAATATTTTGACTTTGATGACTGCATATTTTTCATCCATTCTTACAACTTTTTCAAATTATGCCTGCCACTTTTCCTTTCTGAGTTGCAAGTTAGGTGAAACAAATAAGAACACTTTGCATCACTCTTTTGGGTAAACTTCAAGCAGGTTAGATCCATCTATCAAAATAATTTGGAAATAAGATTTTGTCTGCTCTTTCTGTAGTCAGGAACCAGGGCCCCACTCTGGGAATATAGGCTGCCATCTTCAAGACCACAGCTGATCTGGGAGTGGGTGGGGAAAGGTGAATAAAAACTTTATAAATCTTTTCTACAATTTTTAACTTGATTTTTTTCTTTATTCCACATTTTCTTGGTCGTTGTAAATATTTGACTGTTTTCCAGAGTTCTGACAAAGTTGGGCCTGTTACTACTTAGTTTTCAGTGTTCCTATAGGGGGAGAGGAGTTTGAAGCTGCCTATTTCAGCAATTTTTCTGATAGGACTCCACACATGTGTATCATAATAAAGGTAATTTCTAATTATTGGCAAAAAGTGGTGGTTGAGTTCCCAGAATAGTCACTACTCTCCCACCACCAAAATCTAATAAACCATAAATATACCTCACTAGATCCACATTCCCAGGATAATATTTGTATCTGGTCTATTTCTGTACTTCCAGTTCCTAATATAAAACTTATAATAAAGCAAGTATTCAATAAAAGCATTTTGAATAAACGAATAGTACTACAAAACCCAACTATTAATAATAACAACAATTACATACAAACATGTGAAATGCCAGTAATGCAGAATTGTTTAGCAAGCAAAATTTATATCCATATAGTGCTTTATATTTTCCAGAGCACTTTCATATTTATTATCCCATCAGACTGTCAAAACCATTTTGTGAGGTGAGATTGATAGAGATTATTACTCCATCTTATAAATCAGATAGAAGAAATTCTATGTGTTCTAAGCCATAAGTCATCTGTAAGTAGCAGTGGTAAAAATATTGTCTAGGTCTGCTGCACATAAAACCTCTGTTCCTCTTATTTTTTTCCAGTTTCTTTCTTTTGATACTCACTATGGAAGAAAATAATCCTTCTTCTCAGTTGCCAACCCTGAATGAAGCAAGCACACTTTTCTTTTGGAGGTTTTAAAAAAATACCAACTTCCAACAACTCCAAGAAACAGAAAACAAAAGAGCCGCTACTCTAAAGCACAAGAACTCCCTTAATGCCACTCTAAACCATTCCATTCACTTGACCCTCTCAGGACAACTGGATGTGCACATATGTGTGAATAGTGGGGCCTGAATTCTTGGAAAAATACATGAATAGTTGCATTCCAGAGGACCAGCCTCAGCATTTGAAACACTTATCACTGGAGCATGACAAGGCTCTGAGAAATTTGAAGATCAGCCCAAGCACTGGATAAACAGGGGAATGGGAGAGGAGAAACAGCTACACAGGCCATAAAGGCTTTCTTTCTCCTTGTCCCTGATTGTCTCTCTCATCTCCCAGTAGACGCTCTGTGATTTCACAGAAGAAGTGGAACCTGGGGCAAGAAATAGTACGTGTAGGAAGAAGTAGAAGTGGCTCCAGATAACAGTGAAATCCAAAGTGGCAAAGGAGAAAGAAACAGAATGTTTTAAGTTATGGCACCCAGAAACATTAGAGGAGTTCTTGTGGTTTCTGTAAATGAAAGAAACTGCGAATGCTAATAAAGTTTGAATGCCTCTCTTACATAAAGCTCTATGAGAAATATGGCCTGTAGAAACCCAAGAGAACTGTTTACATATCCAGTTTCTCAGTCTGAGCCTTTTTCCCATATAAATAAAGCAGAATATCATAGAGAAATAGCCAGATAGACGTAGTTGAAATGTAGTCCCACAACCAGTTAACTGGAGTTGGTGATGCACAGAGAAGCCTGTCATACAGCACTCCATGGGGTCGCAAAGAGTTGGACATGACTGAGCGACTGAACTTAACCAGTTAACTAACTGTGTAATCTTGATTCATGTAACTGAATCTTAGTTTAGATAGTCATCCTCTAAGAAATGATGATAATGTGCCTCAAAGTATTATTGTGAGTGTCACATGAAGAAAATTAATTTTCTTTTTAAATGTTAGATATTGTCATTATTTTCTTGGGATTTCCTGAACTCCAGTGTTATATAATCCTCATTTATCCTCCATCATTTTAGAGTGGTTTTTAAAAGTAAACTTATTAGACAATTTAAGCATTAGTGTTGAAAAGTTGACCCTAGATGGAAATATTTCTAAAACATATTATATATAATTCTATATCTGTTTAAATGGTAAACCAAACACAATTAAGCATCTTTTCAATAACTGGGGTCATTATTAATTAACATCTTATATTACTATCATATAAGATGCAATAACCCTCCAGAAATAGGATACTGATAGTCATGGAAGAGAGATGGGAGTGAGACTCATAAAGTTTGGGGCACTAACACTTAGAAAAACATGTTTATTTATTTCTTATATCTCCTTTTTACTATTTTCCCTTCATTCTCAACCTGTCAGATGCTGCTTCTTGCTGCTACGGGTATAATACCTTTGACTACTCCACTTGTAATTGTTCCTGCTAATCTAGATGGGAAAGCCAGATAACTAAACTTGTTAAAATTATGTTCAAGCAGTGGTTCTCCCATTGTGGTCCTTGGACGAGTAGCATCAGCATCACTGAGAAACAAATTAGAAATACAAACTCTCTGGACCCACTCTAGACTTAGTGAATCAGAGAACACTGGGACAGATCCCAGCAATCTGTTTTTTAACAGGCCTTCCAAGTAATTAAGTTTAAGATTTACTGCCCTACTACACTTGTTAATAATGCACACTCCAGGTCCCACTCTGAGAGATATGATTTAGTAGGTCTGGGGTATAGCCCAAGAGCCTTAATATTTTAACTAATAACATAGATTATTCTAATGAAAATAATCAAAAGACACACTTAGACAAATATTTCCCTATCTTAAACTAGTACTTCTCAACCTTAGGGATTTTGTTAAAATATATATCTGATTTAATAGGTCTAGGGTTCAGCATTTTAATGGGCTCCCAGGTGAAACCTATACTGTTGGCTGATAGACCATGTTTGAGTAGTAAGGCCCTAGAACCTTATCTAGTAGGTGCTTTATAAGTGCTCTTATTTTACTTTGTTTTTGAATGCTTGAACCTAGAACTTTTCTCTAAATAAAAATAGTATGTCTTCCTTGTTTTTTCAAAAGATATTTTGTTGTTGTTCAGTTGCTAAGTCATGTCTGACTCTTTGCAACCCCATGGACTGTTACATGTCAGGTATCCCTGTCCTTCACTGTCTCCTTGAATTTGCTCAAATTCATATCCATTGAGCTGGTGATGCTATCTAACCATGTCATCCTCTGCTGTCCCCTTCTCCTTTTGCCTTCAGTTTTTCCCAGCATCAGGGTCTTTTCTAATGAGTTGGCTATTTACAATGGTGGCCAAAGTTTTGGAACTTCAGCTTTGGCAACAGTCCTTCCAATGAATATTCAGGACTGATTTCCTTTAGGTTTGACTGATTTGATCTTCCTGAAGTCCAAGGGACTCTTAAGATCTTCTCCAACACCACAGTTCAAAAGCATCCATTCTTCGGTGCTCAGCTTTCTTTATGGTCCAACTCTCACATCCATACATAACTCCTGGAAAAACCATAGCTTTAACTACATGTGCTATAGGGGCTTGCATAACTCAATGATGCTATAAGCCATGATGTGCCAGGGCCACCCAAGACAGATGGGGCATAGTAGAGAGTTCTGACAAAAACGCGGTCCACTGGAGGAGGGAAAGGCAATATTCTTGCCATGAGAACCACTTGAACACTATACAAAGGCAAAAGATACAATAATCTTTAAAATATTTTTCAAGTGTGTTTATTTATGAATTTAATAAATGATTTGTTTTAATTGTACAATATGAGTTAGTTGGCTTTAAGCACAGAATGGAGAAACTCTCCTATGAATAAAGTTCTGTGAGTTTTCATTTCTAGACTTAGTGTCATCTTTGCAGGCTTCTCAGAGAGTTTTTACTCTAATCTTCTGTGTTTTAAGTATACCTTCAGGAGGAAAAGGGTGGCAACGCTTCCCTGTCATGAGGGTCAAAATTCGGTGACGGATCACATTATTCTCTTTGGGGTTAAAACATATGCTGCCCTTTCTCTAGTCTAAGCTCTAGTGTCAGCATTTGTCACCTCACTGAAGAGTATTGATTGACAATCCAAGCGTTTTCCCACAAGTGAAACCAATCATTCATTTTGAATGAACATCTTGAATGTTTCATCATTTCAAGAGGGAAAGAGCCTCTGAGGAAGGCTTTTGTGCTGACCCTTGGTTTTGGCAATCTCTGAACCTCTCCTTGTGTAAAGAAAGTGCCAGTTATGGAAACTCCTTATGCTTCACTTTGTGGATTACTTTAAATGTTCCCACAAAGGGAGCTTGTGTTAGTTGCAGGCATCTCCACAAGGAGGAAAAGTAAATAAATGGTAAAGGATGTTAATGTAGATTTGTGTTTCTCTCATTTGGAATTTGATGCTATGCTAAGCCTAGTTGCTCAGTTGTGTCCAACTCTGCGACTCCATGAGCTCCTCTGTCCACCAGGCTCCTCTGTCCATGGGAAACTCTCAAGGGCAGAGTACTGGAATGGGTTGCCATGCCCTCCTCCGGGGGATCTTCTCAACCCAGAGACCAAACCCAGGTCTCCTGCACTGCAGGTGGATTCTTTATCACCTGAGCCACCAGGGAAGCCCAAGAAATCTGGAGTGGGTAGCCTATCCCTTCTCCAGTGAATCTTCCCAACCCAGAAATCAAACTGGGGTCTCCTGCCTTGTAGGTGGATTCTTTACCAGTTGAGCTACCAGGGAAGCCCTTGGAGTTACATAGATGACTCCAAGTCTTGAGTTCTGAAGTGAAGCTGGTACCCTCAAAATACTTCAATATGGCAATTGGGCCTCCCAAAATAGAGTCTGATGATGTTCATGATTGACAGAGCTGAAGCAATTTTTATAAAATGGACTTCAAAAATTATTTTAGTTTATTTTCTGGACAATCCAACCTTAGGGTGGTTGTACATAAGCTATAATATCAGGCACTTTTTAATACACTCTCCCTTTTTACTTCTTTCCTCTCTTATTTTCATACTGTTATGATAGTCTAGTGGAGCTGGAATCAGACCTAAGATTCCAATGTAGGCATATGTTCTTCTCTAAGTGTATGATCTTGGCAAATTACTTATACTTTCTGAGCCTTAGTTTACTCAACTGTGAAATTAGATAATAGCACCTATGTCACAGGGTTGTTGTGAGCATCAGGGGTAATATATGCAAAGCATCTAACAATGATGTCTGGTAAACAGTAAGTGCTCAATCATTAGAGACCATCATTACTGATGGTAACATTATTACCCTCTTTATTTCACAATTTTTTATGAGGGCAAGTTCAGATATGTGCAAACTATTTGCAAATTGTAAATTACTATACTCAGGATAATACTATCTCTTATTGTTGCCTAACTATTATTTTCTGTTAATTCAAAATACATACTGGTCCACTCAGGTGTGTCTGCTCACTGTACCATGGAACACTTTTTTTTTTTTTTTGCTATTCCCCGTTGCTTCATCTTTTTCACCCATCAGAGTGAATCTCAAATGTCTTCAGACAGCAGAGCACCTTTAAGTCATAATTATCTCTATAGAATATCACAAAATAGCTTATTAAACATAAAATAGCTAACTGTGTGATTTGCTAAACTCATTACTATCCTATTCTGTATTTAATTTAGAAAAGCTATAGCAAGTGTCAAAGAAGTAAAGAAATGTGCAGAAGGGAACTTTAAAATTGAGAGAATATTACCTGTTTTGAAAATTGAGAAATGATTACTATTATTTTAGATAAATAGTGGAGCACCCTGGCCCATTGTTCAGAATCTCAGTGCTCTAATGGAAGATTTTGAGATACACTGGACTATCCATTAAAGAGATTTTCAAATTTCACTGTCCTCAGGAAGACTTCCCTAAATCACTGAAATCTTCTCACTGATCTGTCTTTTCTGAATGTTTCCTACATAAAATTAATACTATAAAGTAGATAGAATTGTTCTCTGAGAGCTTCAGGATTCCTAATTTCTTCACTACGATTATTTAAAAAGGAAGAAAAATAATCTACTGAATGTCTATAGTGTTCTAGTCAAAGTGTTAATTCCTTCATAGACATCTCATTTTCTCCCCCAAGAACTCTCATGTAAGTTTTATTAGTCCCACTTGCAGATGAGGAACCTAAAGCTACAGGTCACACAGGTAGCAAGTGTCAGATTCAAAATTTGAATCAGGGTTTATATAAATCAAAATAACACAAATATTGAGTTAAGGAAAGAAAAAGATTCATGTGTATGTGAAAAGCTAAATTATTTTTTTTATCCAGCTATTTTCAGTTGTTTTTTTAAAGCATTTCACAAAACTGTGCATTAGGATTTGCTTCTATAGCAAGATGTGATAACAGTAAGAAACATACTGAGCATATTAAAGTCAAACTATTTTCTTCTTTTGCAGTATATTTACATAGTTGTTTTTAATCTATTTCCAAGAAAATATGTTGAGTTCCAAGATGGTGTATTTTAATATTTTGGTTCTCCAAGTAGACAAAGGGCTTGGGCACCAGTGAAGTGGCTCCAGTAGGGAATCATCAAGAAACCAAGGATATGCTTTATGACTTCATACAGATATCCCAAGGATGGAAATATCTCAATGACTCTACTTTTATGTAACAAAGGAGACATAGAAAAATATGGAATATCAATTGGAGAAGGGGTGGAAAAAAGAAGAGGTAAACATCAGGTCATAAGTGGCAGGGTCTTGGCAAGAACATAGTCAAAATATCTTGCCCCAAGTGTCAAATTTGCAAGTTTAGTTTATGGCTCTGACTTAGTGTCAATACTAGTAACAGAAATGTGAAACTCTTAGTCTCAAGGTTGAGGGCTGTGTTCCAACTTGGGCACCTCATTTGAAGCCTGGTATGATGGAAACAACAGATATTTGAGTCATAAAACCATGTAACTTACTTTACCTCTGTATTGGAAAGAAAGTTATGGCTAACCTAGACAGCGTATTAAAAAGCAGAGACATTCCTTTGCCAACAAATATCTGTCTAGCCAAAGCTATGGTTTTTCCAGTAGTCATGTATGGATGTGAGAGTTGGACTACAAAGAAAGCTGAGTGCCAAAGAATTGATGCTTTTGAACTGTGGTGTTGGAGAAGACTCTTGAGAGTCCCTTGGACTGCAAGATCAAACCAGTCAATCCTAAAGGAAATCAGTCCTGAATATTCATTGGAAGGACTGATGCTGAAGCTGAAACTCTAATAGTTTGGCCACCTGATGCGAAGAACTGACTTATTTGCAAAGATTCTGATGCTGGGAAAGAGTGGAGGCAGGAGGAGAAGGGGATGACAGAGGATGAGATGGTTGAATGGCATCACTTACTCGATGGACATGAGTTTGAGTAAACTCCGGGAGTTGGTGATGTGGATAGGGCGAGCTGGCGTGCTGCAGTCCATGGGGTTGCAAAGAGTCAGACATGACTGAGTGACTGAACTGAACTGATTGGAGATTTAAATTAGTTTTCTCATCTGTGAAATGAAAATAATAGTATACTGCCTAGTTCCCACTCCAGGGTTGTTGTGAAGATCACATAACATAGATACAAATGCTTAATGAATTCTGAAGTGTGCAGAATTTGTCCACTGTTGTTTGACCTACATATGTTCACCTACAAAGAGCACAAGAATGAGCCTCTAAACTCCTGGATTCTAATCTTCTTCTGATCCTAACTAGATAATCCTTAAGGGCTAAGCCTTCTTTGAAGCTTTCTACAAATCTATTGATATATTTGTTATTAAAAGGAGGATGGGGGGGGCGCTCCCAAGATGGCAGGAGAATAGGACGGGGAGAGCACTTTCTCCCCCACGAATACATCAAAAGATCAACTGCATGTGGAGCAACTTCCACAGAACAATTTCTGAACACTGATGGAGGACCCCAGATACCTGAAAAGGCAAACCAGTCTCTGGAATGAGGTAGGACAAAGGATAAAGACGAAAAGGGAGACAAAGGATTTCAGGACAGAGATCCATCCTGGGGAGGGAGTCGTGAAGGAGAAGTTTCCACACAATAGGAAATCCTCTCATAGGTGAGGTCAGTGAGGAACTCAGGACATAAGAGGGGAGCATAACTGAAAAAATACCCCACAGAAATGGCGCTGAACAGCAGTTATCAGCCAAGAAGCTGCTCACATGCTCATGCCTGCCTACAGCAAGTCAGGGCTAGGTGCAGAGGTGCTGGCTGTGTCATTGGTCCTTAGGGAAAGGACCAGGGTTGAATGCCATGAGGACACTCTGAGGGGACTAGTTTGACAGACAGAACAGGGAAAGTTCAAACCATTGGATCACCAGAGAAACAAAGAGAAACTAAGAACCATTCCTGTGGGAAGGGTTTAACGTCACACTCTGACCCCTTGCTCACTCACAGAACAAAGGATTTCGCCCTAGCAAATATCAAAGAAGGGAAAACCAGCTGCCATTTATGGCCCTCCCTGGAACCAGAAAGGCAGGTGTGCAGCAGCCACAGATGGAAGGCAAGGGGCTGTTGCAATCTTGGCCCCAGAGACTGCACCTCCCGCCAAGCAGTGAGTGGGCTGCCAGTCACTACCCACATCTTCCTGGGATCCTGGATGGCTCAGATCTGCCAGGAGTGTCACAGCCTGAGACCAGCTCTCCTGAGGAGACCCACAGCCCACCTGAGACTGTAACCTCATGTCACACTCAGGAGCTCAAGTGGCTAGGAACTGAGATGTGCACATCACCTTGGGCTGTGGCAACCCTCATGTCGTCCATCCACTGTGTGCGCTCCCCACACACACCAACAAAATTTGTATTCAGTGTCCCTCCCTCTCAACACCACAACTGAGCAAAACAGATAAGTGGCCACTTTCATTCCCCTCCTGCCAGGGTGGAGATCAGACACTGAAGAGAGACTTGCAAGCAGAGGAGGTGAACCTAAGCAAAGAAAAGAAGGGGGAGCCACTCCAGAAGTGGGAGATTCAATAGATTAAAATCCTGTAGTTAAATTGAGACTGTGCATTTGAGGGGCAACTGTAGACACTGAGAACAAGTACAAGCCTGAACAAGAGGATCTCTGACACTGAACTGATTCCACATTGCCTGCAACAGCTCCAGAAACGTTGCTAGATATATTAGAGGACCTTCTGAGTAGGAAACTCAACTGGATCAGGGAAACAGAGGAATCACACGAGCATTCATCTCACTACCACTGTATATATCCCCGTGCCTACTATAAAAGTTTTTCTTTATTATTATTTTTTAGTGTATAAAAATGATTATTATTTTAAATTTGTTTTAATTTTTATTTTCATTTTTTCTTTCTCTTTTTTCCTTTTTCCCCTTTGCTTTTCCTTTTTTCCATCATACTGCCCTAATATGGTTCTTTATTACTCCTTTAACTTTTATTTTTTATTTCCTACTTTTACCTTTCTTTAATAATAAGTATTTTTAAAATAAATTCCATATTTTAAATTTTGTGTTAAATTTTATTTTTTATATTGTAATTTTGAGAGTCTAATTTTTATTCCAGGTTTTTAGTTTTTGGTTTTTGATCTTATGTTAGTGATTTTGTATCTTTAAAAGTCTAATTTTGAGTATCCATTTTCATTTAGGGATTTTATTATTGACTTGATTGTTCTTTTCCCTTTTGACTCTCCCCTTTTTCATCCTGGTCATCTCTTACTCCTTTCTTCCTCTTCTTTTCTCTATATAACTCTGGATCTCTTTGGGTGTTCCTGGTTCTGGAGAGTTGTTTCACCCGTAATCTAGGGGTTCTGTCCTCTGTGCTGTTTGGGCAGAGAAGTCTTAGTGATACTGTAAGAAGTTGGGACCAAAACGCCGAGGCAAGAGGCTCAACTCCTGAATATTGGACCATCATAGAACTCCTGATCCCAGGGAACATTAATATACAAGAGCCCACCCAAAAGCCTCCATACCTACATTGAGATCAAGCACCACCCAAGAAACAGAAAGCTCCAGTGCAAGATACCCTATGCTAATCCCTCAGAAAAACTGGAACGCAACCCTGACATTAACAGAGAGTCTGCCCAAAACAATAACAAACCCAGGGATACCCCAAAACTCACTACTGAACACTCCACTACCACCCAGAGAGATGAGATCGAACTCCATCACCAGAACACAGAACAAGTTCCCCCAATCAGGAAACCTTCACAAGCCTACAGTTGGACTGTAGGTAGGTCCAACTCTACCCACAGTCAAATAGCAATGAACAATGCAATAACTGAGATTAAAAACACTCTGGAGGTAAACAACAGTGAGGAACTGAGGCAAAAGAATGGATAAATGAGCTGGAAGATAGAAAGAACAGAATGAAGCAGAACAGAATAAAGAAAAGAGAGTAAAAAGAAATGAGGACAGCCTCAGATACATCTGGGACAATGTTAACCACCCCAACATTCAAATCATAGGCATATCAGAAGACAAAAGCAAAGGCATGAGAAAATATTTGAGGAGATAATAGAGAAAACCTTCCCTAAAATGGGGAAGGAAATAGCCACCCAATTCCAAGAAGTCAAGAATGCCCATAGAAGATAAACCAAAGGAAAAACACACCATGAAACATCAATAAAACTAACAAAAATTAAGCACAAAAAGAACACATTAAAAGCAGCAAGGGGAAAACAACAAATAATATACAAGGATTACAGCTGATCATTCAACAGAAATTCTGCAGACCAGAAGGGAATGGCAGGGTACACTTAAAGTGATGAAGGGGAAAAATCTACAACCAAGATTAGATGACTCATCAAGGATCTAATTCAGATTGGAAGGATAAATCAAAAGTTTTACAGACAAGGAAAAACTAAAAATATTCAGCACCACCAAGCCAGCTCTTCAATAAATGATAAAGGAACTTCTCTAGAAAGGAAACACAGAAAAGCTTTATAAGAACAACCCAAAACAATAAAGTAAATGATAACAGGATCATCCTTATCAATAATCACCTTCAATGTAAATGAGTTAAATGCTCCAACCAAAAGAAAAAGACTGACCAAATGGATACAAAATCAAGATCCATATATGCTGTCCACAAAAGACCCACCTTAAACCTAGGGACACATACAGACAGAAAGACAGGGGCTGGAAAAAGATATTTCATGTAAATGGAGACCAAAAAAAAGTGGGAATAGCAATATTCATATCGGATAAAATAGACTTTAAAATAAAAACCATTATAAAAGACAAAGAAGGACACTACATAACAATCAAGGGATCAATTCAAAGCACAACAATTAAATATATATATATGCATGCAACATAGAAGTACATGAATATGTAAAGCAAATGCTAACAGCTATTAAAGGGGAAATTGACATTAACATAATAATAGTGGGAGACATTAATATGCCACTAACACCAATTGACAGATCATACAGACAGAAAATTAACAAGGAGAAAAGAGCTTTAAATGATACCTTAGACCAGTTAGACCTAATTGATAGCTACAGGGCATTTCACCCAAAAACAATGGATTTCACCTTTACTCTCAAGTGGACATAGAACATTTTCCTGGATAGATCACATCCTGAACAACAAATCAACAAACCCTTAGTAAATTTTTAAAAATTAAATCATTTCAGCATCTTTTATGATCACAGTGTTATAAGATTAGATATTACTTTGCCAACAAAGGTCTGTCTAGTCAAGGCTATGGTTTTTCCAGTAGTCATGTATAGATGTGAGAGTTGGACGGTGAAGAAAGCTGAGTGCCAAAGAATTGATGCTTTTGAACTGTAGTGTTGGAGAAGACTCTTGAGAGTCCCTTGGGCAAGGAGATCAAACCAGTCCATCCTAAAGGAAATCAGTCCTGAATATTCATTGGAAGGACTGATGCTGAAGCTGAAGCTCCAATAATTTGGCCACCTGATTTGAAGAACTGACTCATTAGAAAAGATCCTGATGCTGGGAAAGACTGAAGGCAGGAGGAGAAGGGAACGACAGAGGATGAGATGGTTAGATAGCATCACTGATTCGATGGACATGGGTTTGAGCAAGCTCCTGGAGTTGGTGATGGACAGGGAAGCCTGACGTGCTGCAGTCCATGGGGTTGCAAAGAGTTGGACACGACTGAGAGAGTGAACTGAACAGGAAAAAAAATCTAAAAACCACAAACTCATGGAGACTAAACAACACACTTTTGAATAACCAATACAGAAATGAAAAAATCAATAAGGCAATCAAAATATGCATAGAAACAAATTATCATGAAAGCACAACAACCCAAATAACTATCGGATTCAGTAAAAGGAGGGATAAGAGGAAAGTTCATAGTGATATAAGCCTACCTCAAGAAACAAGAGAAATATCAAATAAAGAACTTTACACCTAAAGCAATTACAAATCAAATAACAACAACAACAGCCCAAAGTTAGTAGGAGCAAATAAATCATAAAAATCAGAGCAGAAATAAATGAAAAGGGAATGATGGTGAAAATAGCAAAGATCACTAAAACTAAAAGCTGGTTCTTTGAGAAGATAAACAAAATAGACAAACAATTGCCAGACTCATCAGGTGAAAATGAAAAAATTAGACAACACAGAAATACAAAAGATCATAAAAGACAACTATGAGCAAATATGTGACAATAAAATGGACAATTTGGAAGAAATGGATAAATTCTTAGAAAGGTATAACCTTCCACAACTGAACCATGAAAAAGTAGAAAATATGAACAGACCAATCATAAGCACAGAAATCAACACTGTAATGGAAAATCTTCCTAGAAATAAAAGCCCAGGACCAGATGGATTCATGGGTGAATTCCACCAAAAATTTAGAGAAGAGCTAACACCTATCATACTCAAAGTCTTCCATACAATTGCAAAGAAAGGAATATTCCCACCCTCTTTCTGTGTGGCCATCATCACCCTGATACCAAACCCAGAAATATATGCCACAAAAAAAGAAAAGTGTAGACCAATATTATTAATGAACATAAATGCAAAAATCCTCAACAAAATTCTAGCAAACAGATCCAATAACATATTAAAAAGATCATACATCATGATCAAGTGGGCTTTATTCCAGGGATGCAAGGATTCATCAATATTCAAAAATCAATCTATGTGATACCCTGTATTAAAAAATTGAAAGATATAACCATGTACTTATTAAAATAGATGCAGAAAATCTTTGACAAAATTCAACACCCATTTATGATAAAGGCTCTCCAGAAAGAAGGCATAGAAGGAACATAACTCAACATATTAAAAGTGATATATGACAAACCCACAGCAAACATATCCACAATGGCAGAAAATTGAAAGCATTTCCTGTAAAATAAGGAATAAGGAAAGTGCCACTCTCACCACTACTATTCAACATAATTTTAGAAGTCCTAGCCATAACAATTTCAGAAGAAAAAGAAATAAAAGGAATTCCCAGATTGGAAAAAAAGCCAAATTTCTCACTGTTAGCAGATAACATGATCCTTTACAGAAAACCCTAAAGATGCCACCAGAAAATTGCTAGAGCTAATCAATGAACATAATAAAGTTTCAGAATATAAACTTAATACATAGAAGTCACTTACATTCCTATCCACTGAAAATAAAATTTCAGAGAGAAAATTTAAGGAAGCAATCTCATTCACCATGGAAACAAAAAGAATAAAATACTTAGGAATAAATTTAAAGAGACAAAAAGAAAACCTGTATTCAGCAAACTATAAAACATTGAAGAAAGAAATCAAAGATGGCACAAAGAAATGGAAAAACTTACCATATTCTTTGATTGGAAGAATCAAGGTAGTGAATATGATTATACTACCCAAATGCTAAAAGATCTCTAGACAGGAAACACAGAAAAATTTTTATAAATTAGAACCCAAAACAACAAATGGCAACAGGATCATACTTATAAATAATTACCTCAACTGTAAATGGGTTGAATGCCCCAACCAAAAGACAAAGCCTGGCTGAATGGATTCAATTCAATCCCTATCAAACTAACAACAGTATTTTTTGACAGAACCAGAGCAAATCATCTCACAATTTGTGTGGAGACACAGAGGATCCTGAATAGCCACAGCAATCTTGAGAAAGAAGAATGGAACTGGATGAATCAACCTGCTTGACTTCAGACTATACCCCAAAGTTACAGTCACCAAAACATTATGATAGAAGATAGAAGTATAGATCAATGGAACAAAATAGAAAGTCCAGAGGTAAATCTGGGCACCTTATCTTTGACAAAGGAGGCAAAAATATGCAATGCAGAAGACAGTCTCTTCAACAAGTGATGCTGGTAAAACTGATCAACTACATGTAAAAGAATGAAACAAGAACACTTTTTAACACCATACACAAAAATAAACTCAAAATGGTTGAAAGTCCTAAATGCAAGACCAAAAACTATAAAACTCTTGGAAATAATCATAGGCAGACCACTCTCTGACATAAATCGCAGGAAGATCCTCTATGACCCACTTCCCAGCATAATGGAAATAAAAACAAAAATAAACAAATGAGACCTAATTAAACTTAAAGGTTTTTCACAGCAAAGCAAACTATAATCAAGGTGAAAAGCTCTCAGAATTTGAGAAAATGATAGCAAATAACTGACAAAGAATTAATCTCCAAAATATACAAACAACCAATGCAGCTAAAAACCAGAAAAGTGAACAAACCAATTTAAAAAATAAACAAAAAAACTAAACAATATTTCTCCAAAGGGTACATACACATGTATAATAAACACATGAAAAGATGTTCAACATCACACATTATTAGAAACTTGCAAATCAAAATCACGATGAGGTATCATCTTACACCAGTCAGAATGGCCATCATCAAAAAGTCTACAAGCAATAAATGCTGGAAAGGGTGTGGAGAAAAAGGAACTCTCTTAGGCTGTTGGTGGGAATGCAAACTGGGACAGCCAGAGTGGTGAACATTGTGGAGATTCCTTAAAAGCCTAGGAATAGAAATGCCATAAGATCCACCAATCCCACTGCTGGGTATATACCCCAAGGAAGCCAGAATTGAAAGAGACACATGTACCCCAATGTTCATGCAGCACTATTTTCAATAACTAGTACATGGAAACAACCTAAATGTCCACTGGTGGATGAATGGATAAGGAAGTTGTGATACATGTACACAGTGGAATATTAGTCAGCTATAAAATGAAGCATATGAGTCAGTTCTAATGCAGTGGATGAACCTGGAGCCTATTATACAGAGTAAAGTAAGTCAGAAAGAGAAAGACAAATACTGTATATTAATGCATATATATATATATGGTATCTATAATTATGGTACCAATGATCCTATGTACAGGGCAGCAAAGGAGACCCAGACATAAAAAACAGACTTCTAGACTTACTGGAAGAGGGGTAGAGTGGAATGATTTGAGATAATGCATTGAAACATACACATTACCATATGTAAAACAGATGATCAGTGCGAGTTTGATGCGTGAAACAGGGCACACAAAGCTGGTGCTCTGTGACAACATAGAGGGATAGGGTAAGGAGAGAGTCAGGAGGGGGATTAAGGATGGTGGGGACACATGTTTAGCTATGGCCAATTCATGTAGTTGTATGGCAAAAACCATCACAATATTGTAAATTAATTATCCTGCAATTAAAATAAATTAATTAAAACAAGGAGGACAGTTCCTAACACTCACAAGAAAAATGTAATCAATAACAAGTCCAAATTGTTAGTTTCAAAAGTTATCTTTTACATTTGAAAAACATAATTTTTCATTATAAAGCAAGTTCATTGGATGTAATTTGTTGTTAAAGTGTAAAAGAATAGATGATGAAGGAGTTCTACTAGGCACTTTAGCATAGTCTCAAGATATATAAGAAAATAACCACTTTAATAAATGGGAAACAAGACTGAATATTAAGGAAACAAACCCCAGCATAATAGCATGAGCAGCTCTGTTGACTTTCCCAGTGAAACTGGTAAAAAAACATTTTGAAAACAACTATTTAAAGCTCTGGAAATGGTCCTAAATACAAGCAGCAAATCTATTAAAATATAGTAAGAAACATGAGAGTTTCTGTGGTATTTGATCCAAGACTCCTCTCTCCCTTTCTTCTCCCAGCTCACTGACACCTTGACTACTCCAAATTGCTGCAGTCAAGAACACAGGACTCTCCCCCAGTTTCCATCCAGAGGGCTCTCCTCAAAGACAAAGCAGGAACTCACTGTTTCCCACACTTCCCTCAGCTAGTCACTGTTGAGGTTAAGTCCTAAGCAAGTACAATAAAAAATAAAGGAGCTCCCTTCTTCTGCTCTACTCCACTCATGGAGTAGAAGTTTTTAATTGGACACAGGGCACTAATAATATTGGGGTTCTGATAGCCATTTGAAGCAAGCCAAAATGACCTCAGTCTCCTGCCTCACCACCAGTGAGCACTCAGCTACTATAGTAAGGATGTCATTCAGAAAGAAGTTTGCCCTTCTTTCCCATCTCCAGTTCCACAGCCCTAGCAAAGAGATTGGTCATGACATAAATAGTTTGCAATCTTTTCCTGAAGGAGCTAACTATATTTGCAACAGAATGAGAAGTTTAATCCTGAGGGTAACCTCCACAAAAGTAGAAGTTGGTGAAAGACAACTAGAAGAAAATGTGCAGATCTAATGAAAATTTAGGGCAGATTGTAGGCCAGAAACCTCATAGGAAGAAAACAGGGAGTAAGACAGCTATAATTGGATCTTCTAGCTTGAGAACAAATGTCAAACACTGACCTCAGACACTGTTACATCAAATGAGCTACAATTTGATTGGGTTATTTTATAAAATAGTTTATACCAGAGTGCACTGTTAAAAACAATAGGACAATCAGCCAGCAACTAATGGAGTCTAACCACTGGGTATGTTGTCAGGGAAAGAGAAGAAGAGAACCCTGCCCCTACCACTGGCATCTCAGGATGACTATAGATGTACCAAAAGATGTGCCTACCTGAAGAATATCAGAGGCTTGACATTGGGAATGGGGTGAGGATAGACTTCACTAAAATAATCCAGCCAGTCAATAAACAAGGAAATAATTAAAGCTCCTGGAGAAGGAATCATTATCCAGAGTTGCTATATTATCTGGAATGTCCAGATTCCAACCAAAAATATGAGGCATACAAAGAAAAATATGATCCAGACACTCCCCCCAAAAATCAAGAAACAGAAACTGCCAATAACAGAAATCAGACATTGAATTGAACAGAAAAAAAAATATTTGAAAGTAGCCATTTGTTAAGAGTTAAATTTTTTTCTCCAAAATTCATATGTTCAAGTCATAATCCTTAGCACCTCTTAATGTGACTATTTGGAAATAGAGCCATTAAAGGTGAAGTTAGTTTAGATGAGATCATACAAAAGTAAGGTGGATTCCAAATCCAATATGCTCATGTCCTTATAAAAATTGGAAGGTTTTACAGAGAGACAAGGCATTCAAGAAGAATTCCATGTGAACACTGGAGTTATGCTATCACAAACCAAGGAACTATCAAAGATAGTAGAGAGACCTGAAACAGATCCAACCATGGCACCTTCAAAGAAAACATGATCCTGCTGACACTTTACTCTTAGACTTATAGACTTCATAAGTGTAGACCACTTATGAAATTTTTATTGTTTAAGTAACTCTATTTATTATACTCTGTTACAGCAGCCAAAGGAAACTAACACATCTTTATAATTATGTTCAAAGAAATAAAGAAGAGCATGATTAAAGAAGGTAGACAACAAAGATAGAAATTATTTTAAAAATAATAGTACGGGGTTAAAAGTAAAAATACTGTAATAAAAATCACTAAAGTAGCACAATAGACTTGAACTAGCAGAAGGAATATT